>JARHVA010001940.1:660000-972500 GCA_037957365.1 Torreya grandis | reverse complement strand
ATTCCATTAATTATCCATTTATAAGGGTTGGCACTCATTCACAGGAAAGAAGAAAGCATACAAGAAATTACACTTAAGCACTCTTCTTTATTCTCTACAGACAACCTTCCAAGCCTATTCCAAGATGATTCAAGCTTTTAAACCAGTCCCTAGTCATCCAAAGTACATCTAATTGCATGCATCACATAATATTTACACCAATTACTTCAATGGGAGAACTATATTAGCTTGATCCCTCTTTGGAGTATTGGTATGTAAGCAACATACCCACACATGGGGTATGAAGTGCATCTAGTGTATCCTTTACACACTAACCCCCTCTCTTTTTCCAAGTTTGCATTCAAGTACCAAGAGATCCTAAGAGGATCAAATATTGAAATAGGCACATAATTAACTTTTTAAGGTCCCAAACCCTAAAATTTTAGTGACAGGGTAACACAGACATTCTAAACAAAACCCAAAAACCTCTTACCCTTAACTTACTAACATCGAAGAAGGACTATAGTGCTAGATAATAGGGTGTCCACTTTATAGTGCTATTTTCTAACTTGTAAATAAAGTTTACAGGCCTATTCTAGCCTATTTCCCAGTCCTACTCCAATATCAGACTTCATCTAAGTCCAAAATAGTAAAAAATAAGCTAAGTTGAATATTCTCTTTCTTATTACTATTTTTAGAAAAAGGTAAAATACTGTCTATTTCTAAAAATTAGTAGTTTAATCAAAGCATATTTATCTACTAATTTAATATACTCAAACCCTTTATTTAATTAGGAATTAAACTAATTCATTTACTAAAAGGATAAAACATTTGGTGAACCTGACTTACTTTGAATATCATACAAAAACCCTAAAAACCATAGGGATAATTATTTTTGATATTTTTGTAATATTTAATTTATTTTTAGTAAATTTAAAAAAAACTAAAATTTAATTGAAATATTTTCAATAAATTCACTCAAACCCTAGTTTACACCAACTAGGTCCTTTTATACATAAAACTAGTTTTAAACTGATAGGAAAAATATATTGCTAATTTTAGGAGTATTTTTAGATTTTTCCTCAATTTTTCAAAATCAAAAATACAAATTTTATATAATTTTTTTTGTATTACTATACTAATTTTGAAAAAAATTATTCGAAACCCTAGTTGCATCAAATATATTTTCAGTTAATTTCTAGTACTTTTCTCATTATTTTATAAAATTTTATTTGCATATCAAACTCAAAAAATAAATTTCAAATTCATAAAGTCATAGAATTTTTCAAAAATATTTCTAAAACATCCCTAGTTGCATGCACTAGCTCCTTTTTTCTTGTTGAGGTATCACCTTACATGTTTTGGAGTTATGTACCCTTTTCATGCATATTCTATTTCCTTGCTTAGATTATATTAGTTTAAATTTTACTAGTATCATCCAATTTGTTTTCCTTATACCACCTAAGTTATTTACATCTCTTACTTCAAGATGAAGTGCACGACTTAGTGGAAACCCTCCTGAATTCAACTAGATTCCTTCAACTAGATTTGATACTATGGATAAACAAATAGAATAGGTCCTTGTTTTAGATCTTAGACATCTAGATTACACCAATTTCAATGAAGATAACTTTGATAATGATAAATATGGAAATGACAATGATAATGTACACACTGATGCTCATGCTCCACCACACTGGGCTACTGATCCACTTCCACCAGTTATTAATAATGAACTAGCTCTAGATAAAGACTCAAGGAATATCCCAAAGACCTTACACTAATATTGTAGTCCATCATGGAAATCAAAAAGGTTAAACAAATTGAGTCTTCTAGTCCCATAGAGCATCCAATTGCAAATGACACTACAGGGGAAACTATGTCACAACAACCCCTATAGTAGCCCAACCTTCTTCTATGCCACCATATAGAATTGCTACACCCTTATCTCTTGATGTGGAAACCCTTGTGTAAGAGATTTCAATCCAAGGTGCAACATCTTGAGCAAGGTGGTACTAGACCTACATAGACATTGGATTCTTTTACTTTACTAAATACACCATAAACACATCACATTACTTATACACCTTTGTCAACTAGTTTTACTCAACCTAAACTTACTCTATATTATGTCAAGGGTGATTTAGAGACACATTTGAGAGTATTTTATGTAGCATTCTTGTATTATGTATCAAATGATTAGTTACTTACCAAGTTATTTCCATGGAGCCTAAAGGATTATGCACTACATTGGTTTTATAGTCTATCAAATCAATCAGTCACAACATTTAATTCTTTAATAGACATTTTCCTATCAAATTTTAGTATCAACATTGGAGATAAGGTCTCATATACATAGATTGCACCAACATAACTAGAATCTTAATGAGTACCTCATAGACTATGTTCTTTGGTATAAGACCATCTTGGCTAAGATGACTAACCCCATGATAGATCAAAAATTATAAGATATATTCAAATAGATCCTTCTTCTATCACTTCATGAATTAATCATGTTTAAAATATTCTCTTCCTTCACTAAATTGTGTCATACACTAAAGGAATGAGAAGTCAAGCTAATTTCAATGTGTAAACTCAAGTATTCAAGTATCACAGACATAACTAATAAGAGTAATAAAAAAGTCCCATACAAGTTAAAAATTATTGAAAACAAGAATAATAATAAACCAATGGTCAATATGGATTTATAGCCCCCTCAACATGTGGTTTTATCAACATCACCTCATCGTGCACTCGCCAATCTATTAGTTTCCCTAGCCATGGTTTTACAGTAGTTATTCAAATGTAACATCATATCCATCCCTCTTATTTGAGAAGTAGATTAAAAAAAACCTCTTCCATGGGGATATGATTAGTAGGCATGTTGTGATTTTCACAAGGCACTAGGCCATGCTAAAAATAGATGCATCAATTTGCAACATAAGATATAAGACTTGATATATGATAATCTACTTGATCTAGTCACTTTAGCTGAGCCTCTAAAGGCAAAGCCAACATAAAGATAAATATTTTAAAATTTTCTCAAATCCATTTTCATAGCATTCTAAAAAAGAGAAAGGGGACACATCAGGTGTTCACCATGAATACCATGCACATCCTTCAGCTGATACATACTAGGCATCTTCAGTTGAGTCACATCCTTTGAGTGGTATGATCAATGTGTATGAGTCTAGAGTTCTAGCTAAACCTTCCATATCATTATCACATCAAGATATTATAGATGATGATTCAGATTAAAATGCACTTTTTATCAGGGTACATATTCATAATCAGCCCATTCAAAGTGTTTTTATCGATAATGGTTCTAACATCAACATGTGCACCATTGCATTATTGCAATAATTGGGTTATTCAGCATAGGATATCACTCTTATAGACAGATTTATCGATGGGTTTAGTAGGCACATACAGAGTTTATTGGGTGAGATTATAGTTTATCTTTCAATTGGTCCCACACATGTGACCACACATTTCACTATAGTGCCCAGTGAAAGAGTTTTTGATATGTTACTTGGTCACCCATAGACTTAAAAAATATAAGTAGTACCCTCTATAGTTCATAGATGTGTGAAATTCATTCATGATAATCAATTTATTATAGTTTATGGAGTTCCTTATGAGTCACCACTCACCACTTTAGATCCATCTACCAAATTATAGTCACCAGTTATAGTTTTGTCACTAGTTTTAGCTTCTTCTTTAGTTTTAGTTCCACTTCCACTTCAAATCTAACCACAAACATGACACTCATCACTAGTATAGTGGGTTCATACACCCTCATAGATATAATATTTTAGATATCTTATAGCTAAAATATTCATACATCAAGTAGTTACATTGTGATCTCATACAACTACATAGAGAGCACCTACTTTGAGATCTTCTTCTCATACTTTCAGATGGTTCCCTAAGAGTCCTAAAATTGCATCCACTTCTTAGAGTTATAGGGGGATCCAAAATTTGGTTTCACTTTAGAGATTTTAGATCATTTATATTGTACACACATAGTAGCTTCACAATCTTAGGCATACACTCATGCCTCATGATTACACACAATACATTTATTTGACACAAGAAACCATGATAGAGAGTCTCATTTGAGACTCATTGGTTATTATTTTTTCTCCCAACTTACTTATATATAGTTTCAAATATTTCAAAATAAAAAAACATTCAAATATATCAAAAATACCAAAAACATTTTGATTGTATGCATCTTCCATGTTTTAAATTACTACTATCATGCTAGGACTTACATTTGTTATTTCATGCTATTGTATGTTGATTTAATACATTACCATGCTTGACTTGATCTCTTTGGAGTGTGTGTGCAGTGATATCTAAATACATGATTGATTCATTCTACCCATAGAGGGGGCATTATTACTTCTACATTTCAAGACACAATGATATATACACCCATTGGTGTCATCTTCTACATACTACACCATCTAGGTTATGTCATTTTAACATTACACACTTTGAGTTATCATGCTAATGTACATTACTTTACAACTTACATAGATCTCTATATCAACATTTCACTAGTATCTAGCACTCGTGTATCTCTTAACATATACCTAGTCTTGTAATATACATGTTTTATGTACTTTCACATTTTATTTGATTAGTTAGATGTGTTTTTATTTATTTTTAGTTATTTACATGCTTTTTCTACTTGCTTATGGTAGCTTATGTGATTGCATTTCCAATTCTAGCTTGTCTTTTGATTTTGCCTTAGGATAATTACCAATGTCCTTTGCTTCTATTCATGTGTGTGCCTTAGGACATTTTATAATGTCATTTATTTATACTCTTCCATGTGTTTGTGGCCCTTGTGCCAACATTATTTTCTTCACTTGTATGTGTATGTGGCATTTTAACATGCCTTTCATGCTTGTTTTCTAGTTTGAGTGACATGTGACCATGTCCCTTATTTTTTTATCCCCTTATCCACTCTCTTGTGTGCTTCTTACTTTCTTCACATGCTTGTTTTATTGTTTGTGTCTTCAAATGTTTGTAATGCCATGATCCATATCATGCATTTACCTTTTTTTCTTAGATGCCATGATAGACATCATGATCCATCCCTCCAACTAACAACTAAAATCTAAATTTTTCAAATCTAGTTCAATATCATGCACATGCTTATACATTGGTATATCTATCTAGGCATACCCCTATTGATATAACAATATATCAAATACAAACATTGCTATATCTAGAAAACATCTTGTCAAATTATCAATGTTATATCTATACAAATTAACACATTTGTAGGACTCTTTTTCTTCTGAGGGAAGTCATTAAAGGTTCATCATTCCTACCCTTAAAAGACAGGGCATCAAATAGGGGTTTTTAATAGAGACCAAAGCTCTTAATAGTCAAAACATTAGCATTTAGAATACTCAGTATAAAATCTAGAGGTCAAACTAGTCAAACCAAAATAGTAAAATAGTCACAGTTTTAGATTAGCAATCAAATTTCACATAGGATAGTAGCACCAAAAATAGAGGTGTCTACATTTTGGTTATTTTTTCTAAGTAGTAAAATTCTTAGGGTTTATATAAATAGGCAAAATGTTTAGTTTAAGGATAGTTTTTGTACTTATAGATTAGTCAAATTCAATAATTTCAAATATAGTTTTCTTAGATATAGGGGGTTATCATGTGTGGCATGATGGTTCTCATTTCAAGTTTAGATTATGGAGTTGGAGTAACTTATAGATTAGAATATATGTTATAGACATTAGTAATTGGGGGCAATGTGCATGAATCATTGATCTTCTTTCTCATTTTTGAGTTTAGTTTATTCTAGGAATTCTTAGTAGTTGTGTGCCTTACTCCATCTATAGGTGGTTGGCATCACATTCAAGATAAAATTTATTATAAGTTTAGCTTTCTAAGTACTTGAGTTCTTGAGTTGGCTTTCATATAATCCTAGTACATCAATTTTAGAGTGGATTTCATACAATCCTAACCTCCATCTTTTGAAATGGCCAAGAGTGGCCTAGTTTCTAGCATACATTTAGGCTATCCACTCCAAATTGTTAGATCATAGTAAATTCATGGGATTCAAGAGCCATCTCATATGACATCCATTATATATTGGTATTACTTCATGAGCTTCACATCATGGGTAATGATGGAGCCAAAGGTCTAGCTAACCTTTGTATTCTTGAGTGACCTATTCAGAGGGATTGGACACATAGTCCATACATCTATTATCACATGCAGAATCATCTAACTTCACTTAATCAGTGATAATGGAGCCAAAAGGCTAGCCTTTACATTCTTGAGCCACTTTCCAAAGAATTGAGCACTCAACTCCATTCACAATATAAATTTTGGTATAGTATCACTAAACACATCTAATATTACTCAGTCTTACTTAACATCACAATAGGTTTGGTACTATTTCATATACCCAATGAGGTGTACTCATTCCTTTCTCTATCCTTACTCAGCTTTTGTACATTCTTATTTTAGATATAGTGTATCTTGTAAAAAATAATCTACTTTATGTTTTAATTTTTAGATTCACTCTTCACACTATGTTCTCTCTATGCACATCTAGCATCACACAAGATTCATAATCTTCTCCCTTAATATGTAGTTTTAGGCATGATTTTATTTTTCCTTTATCCTAGTATTTTGCTTTACTACATCACTATAATAAAGGGGGGGAATCTAGTCATATAAAATATGAAATTGGTTGACTTAGGCATGGCTAATATCACCTAACCTATAGATCCTTTCTCTTTCTCACACAAGCCTTTTTAGCTAGGTTTTCACTAATTTTGAGTCATCCATAGCTTCTCAAACTTAGTTTTTTGAGACCCAGGTAGCCCTCTCAGACCTAGATCCATTCCCCTAAGTCTCATCCTTCTAGGACATTAGCACCAAAGTTGGACACTAGCATCAAAGCCTAGGGTGTCTTATTTTTGATGCTATTGTCTAAATCCACTTTAGCCTCAAATGGTCATATTTTATTGAATCCTTATATTTTACCTTATTGGGCTAATACAAGCCAATCTAACCCATGAACATCAATTTCCATATAAAATGACATTCATTATCCATTTAGAAGGGTTATCACTCATTCATAGGAAAGAAGCAAGCAAACAAGCAATTACACTTAAGCATTCTTCCCTATTCTCTACATACATCCTTCTAAGAATATTCCAAGCTCATTCAAGCATTCAAACTAGTCCCTAGTCATCTAAAGTACATCTAATTTTTCATCTAGTTGCATACATCACATAGTATTTGTATCAAGAACTTCAATGAGAAAATTACATTAGCTTTATCTCTCTTTGGATTATTGGTATGTAGGTATCATTCCCACTCATGGGGTGGGAAGTGCATCTAGTGTTTCTTTTACACACTAACCCCCATATCTTTTTCCAAATTTACATTTAAGTTCAAGTGCCGAGAGCTCCTAAGAGGATCAAATATTGAAATAGACACACAATGAGCTCTATGAAGTCCTAGACCCTAAAATTTTAGTGACAAGGTAACATAGACATTATGAATAGAACTCAGAAAGCTCTTACCCTTAGGACACTAGCATTAGAGAAGAACTATAACACTATATAATAAGGTGTCCACTTTACGATGCTACTATCTAGCTCAAAAATGAAGTTTATAGGCCTATTCCAGCCTATTTCCTAGTATTGATCCTCTAGTATTAGACTTCCTCTCAGTATAGAATAGTAAAAAATAAGCTAAGTTGAATACTCTCTTTCCTATTTCTATATTTAGAAAAAGATAAAATACTATCTATTTCCAAACATTAGTAGGTTAATCAAAGCATATCTATTTATGGATTTACTATACTCAAACCCTTTATTTAATTAGGAATTAAACCAATTAATTTACGAAAGGGATAAAACACTCTCTATGGATGGCCTATTCACACCATATCAAACCTAAAAAAACTCATTTAGAGTCATAAAACAATTCCCAAGAATTTATTTTACACCAAAAGGTCTCCTATGGCCTCATTCCTAGTAACTTTGAAAACATGTAAGCATCCTTATGTATAATAATTTGTGTATGTTATTGAGAAAATAATCACATATATGAGGACTTAGTGTGGATTTATAGATCCAAGACAAATTTTAGGTCCTAAATTTGAGTGGTAGTGTCCTATATAACCCATTCTCTTTCCTCAATTAGACCTTCTTACCTAAAAACTAAATTTTGGCATAAAATATATCCCACACATGTGAAAATTATGGGAAGTGTGTTATTTATTTTACCCTAATCTCCATGTAAATTTTCAATTCTTGAGGCCCTTTACAGATGGGTTAACCATGAAATGGTCAAAACCCCTAGTCTAGGAATTTGATAGGAATGAGAGATAATTTGAGTGTTTTTCTAAGGAATTTTTAGGTTCTAAAGATTAGAGATGAGTTTTTTTAAGTCCAAAAAATCCTTCTAAGGAGAGGTCTCTTGATGTGCTTTCTAGGTCTGCATATATGCCATTTCAGTTCATAAAATAGTGTTTTTCTCCCTTCTTGGCCAACTTGACAACTTATAAAGCTTATATACATCTGTATAAGAACTAAATATATGTGTGAAAGGTAATATAACCTATTTCAAGTCTTTTTAGGCCTTCAGCCTATATTTTTAAGCCTATACTCACAAATAATCCTACAACCCTATATTGTACCCATTTCAGTTAATATTATACATTCACATACTAACCACTACCATGTCAAGGTGATAATGAGACATGATAAGTCAAATATAGTCATTTTTAGATCAAAATAATTCATTTTAATTCATTTTAAAATGTCTCTTCCATTGGGTTGAATTTGGTCTTTTAGGTAGCCTAAAACCAATTTGTAGTCTTAGCAATGTTTCATAAAGATTAGATATTATTTATCTCTCCTAATGACATAAATTGTAATTAAGGGGGACCCATTCAAAAATTACAAACATAATTTTTTCCCATGCACAACCTCACAATATTTATAAGTTAAAGTTGGTAGCTTCTTGAGTGGTAGATTATGTATTTGTGAAGGTCGAGAGAGATGTGAGGCATATAGGTGATGATTTGAGTATGGTTTTGAGTTTTCAATGACATAAATAGGTTTAATACATTCAAAATTATAAATTACAATTATATCCATTGTTATTCCATTCCATAGACCTGCCACATTTTCATTTATCCATACCTAGGGTTCTAAAGCAAAATATTGTTAGTAACCCTAACTATTGTGTTTGTTTCACTTTATCATTATCATAGAAGTTATAAAACTAATGTGATGTTTATTTTATATTAATAACACTTATTAATAGTTATTATGGTCTTAAATTACCCATATAAACCATTATCTATCATGTAAAGTCCACACACAGGGTTTTATGTAGGACTTTAGATTCAATAGGCCTAAACATGCCTCTTAACTTTGTCATCCCTTTACACCAAATGAGGAGATTATATATATTTTGTTATATATATATTGTATATAATACTAATTTAATATGATTCTATTCTAACCTTTATCTTCAAACCAATTAAGCATTTTAATCTTGACTAGGCAAGTAGGCTGATTGCCTTGTTTGGCTGAGTGTATATAGGGTTGAAGTGATCCCTATTTGGTCAGCCTCTTTGATCATGTTATAGGTTTCATTTGATTCTAATGAATCCATTAAATTTAAATACTTCAACATCATTATTTAATAATATCCCTCCTTTTTAATTTAAATACCAACTGAACTCTAGTCTTCATGTAGGTGTTCATATGAGATGAGGTGTCTTATTGACTGTATTTTGAGACTCAAAGTCTTCAATAAAGACCACTGAGCATCAATATAGATCACAAATAAAATTAAATAATTTTTTTAATTCTAAGGATTTATAATTATTCTTTGGAATACTCAAGACATCATATCTTCATAAACATGCAATATCCTTCTTACACCTCTATAGGCCTCGGTGTAGGTGATTATTGGGTGAATTTGACTATGTTTAGGATTAAAAATTATTTTCAAGTCATTGTATCAACTTGAAAATATTAGATCTCAATGAAGTATATTTTCATTTCCTTACAAGTTCTTTGGCCTTCCATAACATTCACAAGTTTTGAAACTTATTATCCTTATATAAAGGCCTATGTATGAGTGTTAAACCTATAACTCTTCTCATAGATTTTGACATTAGTCATTTCAACCCTCCATGTATCTCATATGAATTATATGTCTTCATATAATTTTTTATTATTTCATGTTTACATTTAGTTATGTCTTAACACATTCTTCTTCTCAATTAAAATTTTGTCCAAAATGGGACCTACAGGTTTGTCACCTGTAGATCTACCTTTTGCTCATATGGATTGCTAAAGACAAAAACCTTGAGATGCTTGTACTTTAAGTTACATCAAATCATGTCCCATTATCTATCATATAATTCAACAGCTTTATATCTCATGATTAATAATTATTCCATCCTCCACTTGTCTGCTTATTCACTTGTATAGATTATGTATACAATCAGTTTATATGCAAGGTCTGTGTATGAGACTTAGAGCCTCTTCATTCCCTCATAATTCTTGATTATGTAATAAATTATATCAATATCACATTGTTTTTTGGGAGGCTGTACCAGGTCTCTCCCTTATTTTAACTTCATTATCATGAGACCTAATATCATTGAATGCTTAATTACAAGTTTGCAAACCTAAGAGTGACTAAAACACCCTTATAGCCTTTGTTGGAGAGCATATTCTTAGACCACTACTTTAATTATCTTATACCTCTAATTTTTCAATGGTGTCCTTTCATGATATCATGGCTAATCAATGACATATGAATAAAGATTAATAGTCAACCTATAAAGAGCCATTGATGGATAATATGATGCTTCCAAAGAGTACAAAACATGATGTCTCTTGGAAGGATATTAACAAGGATCCATATTTAGAGAAAATACATATGAATCATGGGAGAGTGAAGGTATTTTACATGAAAAATGAATTACTTTAAACCTATAAAAGTGATAGTCCTTTAAAATAACTAAATACTTGTATTAGGGGTCACATAAACTTAGTACACTTGAGACACTTTATCCTTGATGAAGAAACTTCATGGGATTGATTTGGTTGATGAAAAAACCATTTAAATTAGTCTATTGATCTCTAAAAATATCCCATAAAACCATTTTCCTCTATTGTTCTTTGAGGTGTATAAATAGAAGTAACATCAAACATTGCTTGATGGGTAAGGAATAATGACCTCCTATAACTCTTAGTGATGTTCATAAATAAGAGGGGATGAGTTTGCATAATATTTAAAAAAAAAATTAATCTTACTAGGACTCCCTCCTTTATAAAAAAAATTATGACTCAACTCTCTCTATCCTCTATCTATACCATCCACTTGAATTTTTCCCTTTTGAACTTGTGAAGGGAGTGATGGAGGTTATGAAGAAAATTTTACATTTTTAAAACCTATCCTTGAAAACCAAACGTGGATTTCACCTATATAAGTTGAAAGGACACTTTAGAAATGTTTTTTTCCTAAAGATAAGTTCACAAGTTCATACAAGTGAGTGAAGCTCCCCTTTAAAACATTGAAATTCTAGATTATGACTATTTTATGACATCTTGACATAAAGGGAAGTTAAATAAATAATAAAATGTCCTTGGAAAGTTTATTTTATGGATTATTGACTTGGGTGGGATTTGGCAGACATTAAAGTTAGCAAACATCACCTTTTTCATTTTCTCATACATTAAAGTCCATAAAAGAATATTAAACTTTCCAAATCATCATGAAATTTCTAAACAAAGTGATTATGACATAAAATGACTTGAAGAGACACCTAAGGGCATATTACACCACTTGACCAAGTCTCATTTCACCATGACATGACTAGGTTAGTACACACAAAGACAAAGTATTACCTTAATTTCTCTAAATAAAACTTAAACAATGATAATAAGGTTCTATGAAGGCTATTAAGGTTTGAAATGACTTGAACTAGGTTATAAATACATGAAACTCAAGTTTTCACCTATAGGGTTTGAATTTTTGACCTTGGGGATCAAAATTGGTGAACAAATTGGTGATTCATGGGGGTAGCATGCCTATTATGCTAAATAGACTAGTAGCCTTATCCTTCCATTGGGAAATGGAGTCATTTACACTCACATTCAGACCTAACCAGACCTTAACCATGACAAGATGATATTATTTGACCTCTGAACACATATAACAAAGACAAAACACACCAAACAAAGGGAACAAACACAAACATGTGCTAACTAAGCACTTAGGGAACACAACAAAGTAGAAATCATCTAACTATATATAATTGACCTGAACCTTTATCCTTCCTCTTAGGTAAGAGGAGAATCTTGTGATATATTTTGCTTCATGAGATGAAGAATGGAATGAATCAATATTCCTCTTGGACCTTGGTCTTTTCACCTTCATTCTCTTCTTGAATGCCACTCTTTTAACATGCTTTCAAGTGAAATGATAGTAGAAAACCAATCTCCTATGAATACATAGTCATCATATGCTCCAAGGATATTCTCATGATATTCATTAAATAAAACCTCAAATAATTATTCTCTACCTAAGAATTCTTCTTGTACCCCAATAACATCTTGGGTAACACCATACTTATAACTAGCTATTATAACCTCATCAAGCTCTTCAAGGAGCTTTGCATATTCACTCCAAGCTGCATCATTATCCTCAATGAGTGTTCCTTTTTCAATAGCCTCATGAGAATGATATTCAAAAGGCCATGTAACTTTTCAAATACCTTTAATATCTTGAATTATTTCAATATATTTCTTCCAATCATCTTTGTCCTCTTTTCTTTGATCAACATGAAAAATACCAACTAGAAGATCATCTTCATCTTTCTCTTCAAAGGCTATATGATTGATAAGACTTTCAAATTATATTATGAAGTCATGATGTGATTTAAATTTAGCTTCTTCAAGTTCATATTCTTTCTCATTATGCACTATTTTTACCTCATCTTGTTTATTTATAGATCCTTCAACATCAAGGCTAATTGTAAACTCATCAAACTTGGATGAAATTAGATATTATTTTTAGATCATGCCATCAAGACCTTATTTTCGAACATCAACCTTGAAAATTGAAATTCCTATTTCTTTCCCAAGTGGGGTACCAATGAATATATCCTCATAAAAATCACTTGAAGCATCTTCATTATGTTATCCTTGACATTCAATTGTAACTGCAACTTCTTCCTCATTTACTTCCCATAGGATAAATTCCTCTTTAAGAAGGGATGTGGTGGGAGGGTAATGAACATGTTCATGAGTTATAGAGGGAGTATGAGATATAATTAATGTATCATGAATGTGGTTGGGAATGGAAGGATAACTCTTGTAACTTGGGGTCTTGGATATAGTGGATTTTTAAAGGAATTATTGAAGGGAAAGCAAGCTAAGTTGGGAAATAGACCCTCCATTATCTTCAACAAGGACATCATCCTTATCATATCCTTCTTAAGACTCTTATATATATATATAAATTTATCTTCAACCTTATCAATTAATACTCCCTTATTGTTTTTAAACCCTTCTTGGATAAAAATTGAAGATGGAGTATCTTGAGGTACTTGAGGAGAGTTAAATGGATCTTGAATAGGCTCATGGTTTTCCTTGACTTCAATCTCTTGAACTAGGATATCCTCCTCCTTCTCCTAATACTTCACTACTTGGTTCCAATTTTGGAATTTGATGCTAGTAGGGTCTCTTAGAGATTGAATTGGCTCTTTTGGAGGTTTTACTTGAAGATAGTCAATGTTTTCATGAATATAAGGAGCATCGGAAGACTAATAAGAAACATAAAGGGGATCTAGAAAATATTTATCAGGCTCATTATTTTGAATTTTCCAAATCATCATCCTCTAATATAAAATCACACAACTTATTCCTCTCTAATGGATCATTAGATATAATTGGAAACCACCCAATAAATTCCTCATATTAGGAAATTGAATAAAAATTTCTTGACAATTCTATTACTTTTCTCTCCATTTCATCCATTCCATCTTGAAAAGTTGGGAAACTAGTGGATGAGGAGGAGAAAGATAACATGTTTGAAGACAAGGTTGTTTATATACATTAACATATCCATATGGGGATGATGTAGGATGATCATAAGACTAATATGTATCACAAGGAGAGTAAGAGTCATGCTCTTGGTAGTAATGAGGATGACAAGATTCATGAAGTTACTAAGGTATGTAGTTGGACTGCCAAAGAGGTTGGTAAAGAGTAATACAAGATTGATTTGAACCATCATACTAATGGTAAGGTTCATTATAGGAATGGTAAGGATTAATTTGAGGATGATACGTAGTTTCATAGGCTTTTGGAGATTCACCAACTTTCATGAAATTGAACTCTACTTCAAACTCATCCATAACAACCTCATCAAGATAATGAAATGAAAATTGCAACTTACTTAAACAAGTGACTAGGTTAAAAGAACTAGTTGATTATTCATATAGTTACCATTTATGTTTTTAATGCTTTTAAAGGCTGATATATAGAAGAACAATACCAAAAATCCTTCCAAAACTTTGTACCTTAGTTCTATTGGGCATGCCAAAACTGTTATCAATTAAATTTTCACCCTTTGGAAGGTATTTCAAGCATTAAAATTTTACGTAACATGGAAATACCTCAACATTTTGGGTACCCTACTAGAGAGGTGAATCTCTAGGTTAAATGGATAACTCCCCTTAATAAATCACTTAGGTTTAAACTCTAATCTACCACTTGATAAGAAAATGGAGATAAGCATATTCTAATGGAAATGATCCACTAAATATTATTTGACCACTACCAACCAACTAAAAATGCACTTCAAATAAGATATTAACCTACACATGACACTACTCCAAATCTACCTCTCTACATTAGTGTTTCTCACATAGCTAGGTTAGACCTCACATAGTAAAATTCCACCACCCTAGTAGATCACATAGCTTACATTACAAACCTTTATTTAGTACATAATATCACACAAGAAATGTAACTATAAGACCACTAGACATGTCCTTAAAATCTAAATCCCTAAAATAAGTATAGGGGTCTAGATCCTACCTCAATAAATAATTAGGATGAGTTTGGTGAGTGCGTATGTAAAAAATTTGAAGATAGAAGTGACCATGTATCACTTGTTGAATAACTTACCTCAATCAAGAGGGAATCCTAAGAATCTGTGGTTGATTTCAAGTATAGACTCCAAAAGACTTGGGATAGGATCCTTGACATCATTAAGCCCACACTTAACTATGTTTTTATTTTTTATTTGAGAGTATTAAATTTAGACATTGAAATCATTATCTAGTCAATGGGGGGGATAAATCTACCCAAGGCTTATGAGATAGCTATAAGGTTAGAAAAATATTTGATACAAGTAGGGAAACTCATGCCAAGACCTATCATGACACTTTTTCTTGAGCTTTAGCAAACCCCACCTACCATTTCTCCATTTCCCACTCTAAATAATCAATCCCAACCTAATGATGGATAGGTAGAAAATTTTGAAAGGATTGAAATCTTGTTGAAGGCACAAAATAACAAGTTAATGGCTCTAGAGAGATAGTAATAAACTTCATATAGGCCATTCAAAGGTCCCTTTCAAACCTAATACTCTACTCAATCATATAATATACCCCCTTATCCATCAAATCAACAAACCCAAGGTCAAATTATTGGAGGTAGATCTTATAATATCTACAATATTATAGCTACAAGTAACTCAAGAGCCTTGGTCCCCACACAAAACAACCTTGCATAAAAAGGTCTAATCTAGGGACAAGGGTTAATCAAATTCTATGATAGGGTTCCAAACATGAGTATTTCTATGAAGGTCGAAAAGATACATGTAACTTGAAGGACAAAAAGAGATAGGTCTATGTAAGACACTATGGACTTATGAAACTTTAGGAGGGACATCAATAGATAACATTTCATATAACATATAATAAAATAATAGCCTTAAATCAAGATATGTGAAAGACCTATATATTATGAAAAGATAACATAAATTATACAAATCAAACTTCAAGAAGGCACACTTAGCATTAAACTAAAAATTGAGATGTCTTTTATTGCTTCAAGAGAGTTTTATAAGGTGATTTTAGTAGAGGTTTGCTATACCCAATTGAGGGATGCAAATAAAAATTTCCAAAATAGCATATATAGGAATAAATAAGATAAGAGAGAAATTTGGAACTAAATGGGTCATCAATGAACCAATTCCACTCTAAACAACCACCACTACCACCTTTCTTGAGATTTACCCTGCATTAATGTCACTATATCCTTTTTTGGCATGATGGAGAATGTGAAGATCAATATCATTTCTAGAAAGTAATCCCCACTATCATAATCCTTCTCAAGTTCATCATGCTTGATGTTCTATCTAACATTATTTGCATAGTCACCATTTTTCCATTACTTATACATCTTGAATATAGATATATTATTGATGAAAACCAATCACCCTATTATTTTTTTATATAGTCATGATTTCACTAGAGATCTGTAGGATAGGAATTTTGATCATAAGACATGAACCATACATCTAAAATCTCTCAATAATCTTTACAAATATTTAATGGTGTTAGATGGCTATATAGGGTTTGTTCCTAGTTATCCATATCATGTTTGATCTTGTATTTATGACTTTTATCTACTTAGGGTTGTGAGATCCTTTACCCAATGTGTTTACCTTCATGGAAACCTCTAGTTTGACCTAGGTCAAATTTGATCTCTATTAAAGTTATTTAGCTTTCAACTTTTAACATTGACCATGGATCATGATCTAGGCTCTCTACATTTTGCCAATTATTAGCTCTTCATTTGTCCTATAGGATTTTGCTATTAGCTTTTTGACTCCTTGAGCTCATGTACACCATATACATTTTTATGTATGAATGAATGAATACCATTGATCTTCTACCAACCTAATGCAATTCAGATGCTTGTCACCTGCTCATTTGGTCTTAGGATCTATTAAGCTTTTGAGTCACTACTCATTGTCGATCTATTTTATATGATGGATCATACACCATTGATTTTGATTAGGTCTATTGACTCTACCAGTTCTTGCACACCATTGTATCTATACTCAATCACCTGAGATCTTGGCACTTGTCATCAACATGTTTACATTGACCTTTTGACTTGATTCTCATCATTGATCTCTTTGGTATGATTGAATACATGTCATTGAATCTTTGGGACCCACTAACATCTACCAAATCACTGCTCACTATTGGATTTGATCTGATTGAATGATAACCATTGATCTTGAGGAATTTGAATTCAAATGACTATCTATTGAATCTTGAACTTGACATCCATGTGCCTATCCTAGATTGTTGGTTTAACTTTAAAGATTTATATCTTGAGATAGCGAGCTCATCAATACATGAAAATTATAGAGAATGATATTATCACTAATAACTTCATGTCCATGCATTTATTTTGGCTTGAGAGGATTTCTAAACATATTTATAAAACATACAACTGAGCTAACCATTCTATTCTATAAAGATGTGTTGATGATGGTCTAGCTCTTATATGCTTGTGCAAGAACTTTCAAGGCCCAAAATGAGTTTATGGGACCTATGAAACCTACTTTACATCCATGAGGGTCATGATCACCATGAGGACCTATTAATTTTTCTTACCTTGTAACTCTAGACCTATTCCAAGATTTGTTTCTCAAATATCAACAAATTGTATTTTAAGCTTGCTTAAAGTGTTTCAAAAGATTTATAAGCATGTGATCTTTTGCCCACTCATTCCATCCAAAACTCTTGTTCAACTCATCCATTTAGGAAAAAGTTTAACATGTGGGCCAAAATAGCCAATAATAACATACCAAATGGAATATATTACCAAATTACACTTGTCATTTTGTGATTTTTCTTGAGTTATCACTTTATATAATAAATGTTAAATGCTTCTATAATAATGTGCAATTCCTATAATAATAAATATTTCTAGAGTTTTCAAGTCTACCACTATACTGAGTGATATTTTAAATGTTGTAATGTTAAAATGGGATGATTATCATTGGTATATATAAGAACAATATAACTTTCACTAGTCGTATCATATGCATGATGATTATATATACAAGGCATGCTTCCAATCATCACATCTAAATATTTCATTGAACACTACACCATATCACTTTATGGGATAAAATTTTATTACTTTATTTGATAAAAATATAAAATCTTTTTGAATATAAGTTGAGAGTCATTATGTACTTTAATATATTTTATCTAAAATGTGTGAGTAACACATAACCATAATATTAATGTCTTGTATTCTAATATGTTATTTGTGAATGAAAACCTAAAGTGGTATGTAAATGACATAATTTTCCCCTAGGAAATCACTAATATTATTATATCCTTGATTCCTAAGGTAAATTTATATCCATATAATTATATATTATAAGTAACATCATCAATATGATAGATAGTAAAATCATCTCAAAAATTATCACTGATCAACATTATGTCAATTATCTATGTTAGTGCTAACTAATCTAAAAATTAAGTATCATTATATGGATTTTTTTTATATAAAAATTATTCAACCTACATATGTAACATTAACCACTTAGATATTCATAATTATTAATATATTTCATCATGGGATACCTAAATGGATCTAATTTTGTGATGACATATGTCTCATTATTAAGCATGTAATATTAAAGTTTTTGTTTGGAAAAATAATAATCAAGATTTTTTTTCCATTGCATTATAATTTTTTTATAATCTAAAAATTAATGGATAATGAAATGAATTGAATTCTATATGAATATTGTCATATTGTTCCAAAAAGTCTCCTAATCCATGGTCCATTATAGAAATGTAAAATAATAAAGGCTTATCTAAAATTGGAGGCATCATGATTGATAGATTAAATATGATTTATTTGATCTCATCAAAAAAATTTAGACAACATTCATCCTATTCAAGATTTATTTAATTTTATATAAATCATGTAAATGTTTCATATTTTAACTAGTTTAGCCATAAATAGTCTTATTACTTGAATTGTCCATTTTGAACACCTTAACTAATTTAATCCCTTATGTAGAGGCATTTCAATAATAACCTTGATTTTTTTTGGATTGATGTATATACTTCATTAGGATATGATATAGCCTAACATTTTTTGTTTAAAATACCCCAAATACAAATTTATTTAGGTTTAATCATATGCTATATTTAAAAAGGATTCAAATATTCATAATAAACTTTTAGCTTGATCTTATTGATGTTTAGATTTTGAAATTAAGTCTAGAACATAGTCTTCCATAATTTTATGTATATGGTCATGAAATATGTGTCATGACCAATTGACATGTATCCATATAATTATTCAATCCAAATGACATGTATATGTAACATAATACTCCCCATGGTAGTGTAAAGGTTGTTTTGTATTAGTCCTCATGATTTATTTTTTATTTAGTTGTACCCTAAAAATTTTTCCATAAATTAGAGCAGTTCATAACTAGTTTTGGAGTCAAAAATCATATCAATGTTAGGTAGTAGTAATTAATCATTAGTATAGGCATGATTTAAATCCCAAAAGTATAAAACATCCTAATGTATCCATTATTATTGGTGACTAACACAATATTATAAATTCAAGGTTAGTAATAAATGGGTCTAATAAATTTACATCATGTAATTTTTGTATCTCATCTTTAACCAACAGGGCTAATTTTGGTTGTATCTTATTAATTTTATACTTTATTGGTTTCACATTAGGTTTGATAATGATATTATTTAATGATATCAAAAGGATATATGCCTGACATATCCAAAAAGGTGACATATCCAAAAATGGCCAAGTGAATAACTCAAGGAAATCATGTAATATCCCTCTAAAGGATTCAACTTCCTCAACTTTGAAAATTTATACAAGAAGGACTAGTCATGGGTATTTATTAATTAAATAGTTAAATTCATTTATATATTCATTTAATAACATTGAAATATCCTCTACATATGGTGTAGTAAGAGCTATATTAGGGCCATCTAATTGGGCATCATTGTGCAAGGATTTAGTATCTCTAAAATATGCATGGGTAGTTATTGTAGAAAGATTTTTTTTTATGATATAAAAAAGTGGGATCTTCATATTCAATAAAAATTTACAAGAGAGACTTGTCATTAGGAAATTCATCCAACACTTATTTATAGCTAGATTGTACCATCAATGAGTTCACTATATACTAAGTCTAGTATTACTAAATGATAATATTCTTATACAGGGTTAGGTTTTGATCTAAGGAAATGTGTATAAATAGTAGATTTATTTTTATAAATTTTAATATTAACATATAAATGGTTTACCTTAAAACATATATTTAAATCATCCTTATAACCTAGGCCTTGTTTGCCTATATGATTAGATGGGGACATAGGTTAATAATGCCTTTGTTTACTTCCTTGGTCCTTGTCCAATCTATCCTAATTTTTTCATATGTTTAAATCTAAAACCTTATTATGTTAAGTTTATTTCCTATGATAGAGGAGGAGAAACTAGCAGGTATTTTTTTTATCATAATTTGGAAATGATTAGGATATTACCTCTAATTAAGATATAAAATAACTTGCAACTAGTAGATTGAAAGTGAAGTACTAAATGGAAAAAGATTGAATTAATGAAATAAGATATTTATAAAATATATAAGAAAACATAGATAAAATTTTCCAATTAATTTGACTATGTGTAATTGAAATATGGTTAAAGATGACCAAATTAGACTTATTATGCACATGGAAAGGAAACAACTACCATTGTTTTGGGTTAGAATGGAATGAAAATAATTAGGATTGGCTACCACTATTGTATTTTGTGGGTCAAAATTGAATTGTGTATAAAAACATGAATATGATGATGCAATAACCTATACCTACTTTAAAAATGATCTTATGCATAAATTTTACATTTGGTTGCATGTGCATCCCCTGAAAATAACCTCTTCAAGGTTGAAACCCTACTAGGGTTTGTGTTAGGTGTAAACCTCAAAAACAAAAGGGGGGAGAGTAATGAGATAACCCAAACACCCCCATTATGATTTAATTATATCTACATATCTATATTAATCCAAAGAGGGAATTAAGCCCACATAGTTATTCCACCTAGAGTGATTAGTACAAGAGTTCTCCTTTTACTACATGTATGCATCTAGATATAGCTTGAATACTTGATAATTCTACTTGACTCAAATAAAATATAATTTTGACTTATCTAAGGGATGATTTAACTAAATATAATCAAATTATGAATTAATAGAAAATATTTTCTTAGTGTGTAATAGTATAAGTGTTCCCAAATAGTGAAATCATAAAGTAGGAGATTAGGTAGCTTATATAATATTTTATAGAGATTGAAATGGGTGAAGCCTCATGATACCTATCCTAAAAATATATATCAAACTATAATTGAGGGTTTAAATATTGGAATATTTATGATCAAAATTTTTGTTTTTTTGAATTTGTTTCTCTTGATGCATGAATTCTCACTTCTCACATGATAGGGGGAGAAGATATAACATTCTCACTTCTCAGTTGTTGATGATAGTACAAGTTGATAAGAGTTGATAACACCTTCAATGTTGATCAAATTTCATCACCATTTGTTGGACATCAAGTAGTTGTGCCATACCAAGTACATGTTAGTCACTTAGGTGGGATTTTACGTGGATATTTATGTAGATTAGTATAGTTGGATGAGATTTGATCATTTTCTATTGAAATATAGTCTAGATGATAATAGGAGATGAGTAGGATTTGATTATGTTCATCATCCTTTTATGCGAACACTCATAGGGTGGGCTTCTTTATGGAGCAATATCAATTTTAATTATTACCAAGATGTACAATGCACTAGATGTAGTTACTTTAGAGTTTTTTTATGACTTCAAAGTCATTTCTAAAGTTATTTCATCTTCTATACCCCTTTGGATCAAGGGGGAATTTATTGTATTATTTATGATCCATATTTTTATTTGATTATTGAATAAATAGAAGCATTTATCTCACTAGGAAATATCCATAGTATGTGGTAATCATAAATTACCATTTTACTTGTGTATTATGATATTAGTTTAGATTCACCAATATATTGGTAGTTATGTCCTATATAAATGGACTTATAACTTACCATTTTCTCTATTTATTTTATATGTACCACATTTGAGATAAATAATGGTTTTATGATAATATACATTTATTGATTAATTATTTGAGTAAAATTCCTCCAATATTACATCCCATCATTAAATTTGAAAAAATACATTAATAGGGTAAAGGGAATGTCTAGAGATAAGGTTCAGATCAACTATTGACACTTACTTGAGTGGGTCAATTTTGACATGGGAGGATAAAATTTGATCTTAAGAAATTGAAATGTATGTATAGATTATTATAGATGTTTTTAGATTTTAATATATTTTTGTGGGTTTAAAATAGAAAATTAGAATGGATAATCCCATACACATACTTATAATAGAGTAGGATGTCAAAATAAAATTAATTTAAGTGCACACGTTAGTTAAGGTAAATGTGGGTAAAAATTGGCATTATCAAGTATTCATGACCAAATTTGAGTTTCTACATCACCCCCAATTTTATATAAAAATGGAATTATTGTAATAAAATTAAATGAATACTTGAGTGTGTAAAATATACTTGGCCTTTAAGAGGAATATCCAATCATTCAAGGTGATCCAATCATTTAAAATTGAAATGTAACTTGAATTTGAAAATATTTTAAAGAAAAAGGAAGGAGTACATATATATGTGTGAACAATTGTTGTTATTGTAAATTTGATTGAAGATTATGCTTCCTTGAATAACTAGATAATTGGTTATTCCTATGAAGCACTTGAGGGATTGGTTCCTTTGTTAAACCATGGAAAATGAGGGTGATCAACCCCCAATTTGAAGTGAATGATGTTATAAAATAGAACCCATTGATGGATGCATAAAAATCAATTTGTGTTAATGGTCTTTGTGACCATAAGACATAAATAGGTTGGAATCCATAATGGATTCATAGGTTAAATATTGGGGGATGTTGAATCTCTAATATGTATTACATGTTTTAACTAAATCAACCATTATAGATGGTATTTGTATTAAATTGTCACTTTGTAACTTATTTATTGTATGCATTATCAAAATAAAATGGATAGCATCCATGTGCTTAATCCCAAATTTATAAATGGTGGGGATAGGTTTAAGAATATACAATTAACTTAAACACAAGGGTGATAAACTAATATATAACATGCCAATTAATACAAACTAAAATACATAAATATTCTAAATTATAAAATTGAGATATGATAAATATAAAATGTAATAAATTTTAAGGATGTTTAATTGATTTAAATACCAAAGAGAAATGATACTTAGCTGGGTTTTACTGTGCATAGGTATATCTAAGTTGTACATAGGCAAAAGTGTGTAGGATCAAGATTCTAGAATAGTCATCATTTCTAGAAATATTATTTATATAACCACAACAAACATTACCATTGACCTTGGGACACTACCATCGATCCTACTATATGTGATATGACCCTACTATCCTATTAAAAATATACACCAAATATAAATGCAACCAACTTAACTATTATAGGTGTTCTATTACCATTTTTGTTAATTTACAATATTTGTAATACATGTTATCACTCTCTTATTACTGATTAAAAATATAACTCTTTACCTTTATTTTCCCTTAAAATGAGATTTGTAAAAAATGGGTTAGTGGGATCATGGTGTAAAGCTAACCTCAAATATCCCTCTATCAATGAGTGATTTTTACATACACAATAATAAAATGAGGGCCTCAAACTTAGTTATTTCTCCTCTATGTGTGGTAGTGTGTATGAACAATGGTGAAATATGATATATGTAGACACATGCAATGATATATCTTGTAATTTTACTAATAATGCTCATGGACTATTATATGGATTCTTCATACCTTGAGTATGTCTACTTCTATGATTGATTTATATATATAAATTAATATAAAAAAATTAGTTGTGATTGATTTAATGAGCATTGGTAGGTATTTTTTGGTATTTTTTAGATGAGAAATGAGAAGGCTTAGACATGAATTTATACCACACCTTTTGAAAATATCTCATGGTAGGGTTCAATAAGACAAATAAGATAACCCATAGGTTTTGAGTAGTTTGAAATTTTGATGAATTTAGAGTACTAAACACTAAATAATGATCTAGACACTAGTGTCCCTCTATGGCTATTAGTGTATAAAAGGCTAAAGAACATGTATGGATTTGTAACTAATAATGAATGATATATATCAATTTTTGAGTTTTTTATAGTTTAAAAGTTTTTTAAGACATTATAATGATATGTGTTATATTATAATAAATTATTTAGGAACATAAAGATGATGAATGTGAGTCTTTCAATAGAGCAAAGGTCTAAAATTGAAAGGTAGAGCCCTGATTGGTATTTATAAAATGTACAGGACTGAGATGTTATAAATATTTAGTTTTAATATCTAAATTTTATTTTACCCCAATACCACCCATTTTAAAAATTAAGATAGGGGATAATTATTTCTAATAAATATTTATTCATGGTCCATACCAACATTGGTAATTCCAACATTGATTTAATATACATAAGCCTAAGGTTGTTTTCAAAGTCTATTTAAATTAAAAACATTCTTAAAGAAAGAAAATCAAAGCTTGGGAATTATCCATGATTTATTTACCACATTTTATTACTTTATTCTATTTAAAATGCTTATTCAAATTTATGTTTTTATTTGAAAGACTAACACTACTAATGAAGATGTTTTAGAGTATCTAACATTTGATGTGCAACATCTTATTCTTGGGATTCAAATCTTCACCGAGTTCCTCAGATTAGGATATCTATCAACATTTAATTTAATTTTATCTAATCATAGTCACATATAAATAATATTATAAGTCCCTCCAAGCATCCATATTACCAATATATTTACATGTGGAAGCCTCTTGTTCACTTGAGGCCTTCAGCTTGTAGAAAAGTTCTAAGTCTCTAGGTTTGCATTAGTTGTCCATGTGTCAAAATGTTGTTAACTTGGGACTCAAATGGTCTTAACAAAAAATCTAAGACTTTTAAGTCTCTAGAACCCTAATATCATGAAAATTGGAAAAATACCATTGACTTAATACCCTATAATATTAAACTAAGTTTAATACATTAAAAATTCTCAAGTAATCAATATCATGATAGGTGGTTTAATCTTGTTCACTATGAACCTATCAATTATAAGCAAAATGACAAAATTTATAATTATATGGATTAACAAGATTCATCCATGTGGCATAATATTATTGGCACATATCTTATAATTTGAAGGTAAATTTCCACTATTCTATATATATGGACCCATAAATATTGTACATGTATTTCCATCTCAAGACCCTTAGGACTTGTTAAGAGGAAGGTACAAGAGAAAAATACAACAGTCTTTAGAGAGCTAAGAGCCATCCACATTTCATCTTATTAGAAGCCCAAAAATTATGATTAAAAATTATAATTTCATATTTATTTGAAACCTATATCCTCAATAATTATCCACATGACACCATCCCATGAGAATGGTGCTTGTTGGGAGAAGTACACAACTTAAATTTTGAAGAGTCCCAAAATCCTAAAATTGTGTTAAGTGGTAAAGGTTGAAAATTTTGACCTCACAAGTCAAAATGTCACTCTTGTAAATTTAAACTTTGATTGTCATGTCATGGTATACTTTTTTAGGAATGAAAAGGTACAATGGATACATTTTGAGTAATTTCATCAGATTTTCAAGTGATTTTGGTAGTCTTAGTGCTAAAAAGCCTATTTTGAGGCTATAAATACAGTTATCCAAGGTAAAATTAACCTTAATTCATATTTATGACCTTATTTTTCCATGAAAAAGTTTAAAAAAATGATTTTTAATAATTTTAAGGTGTCATAATGAAGAAAACCAACTTATCTCCCATATCGACCTCCTTGGTAGCTTTAGGAAGGTCGTCAATTTTTTATTAGTATAGGTGGGAGAGATAGATTCAGGTCAAAATATGTTGGGAAATTATAGGGACCTTAAATAAATTTAATTTAGTTTAATTTTTTCAAATTCATCCCCTCATATTTATTAACAATTACTAAGAGTACAGGGGGGTCTAAATGGCCTATTCAGCCATACAAGGTCCAAGTTTTGCTCTATTTCTTTGCATCCTGATTTGATGGGGAAAAAATTTATAGTTAGGTTATTTAAGGGTAAAATAGGAACCCTACCATGTTGATTCATTATGTAAATCCTTATAGGAAGTACATATGGCATGAAATTAGTTTCCTATAGTGTCCTTGTGAATGGTCTATTTGATTAGTTTTGGAGCATGATTTGAGTTTTAAAGTAAGTGTATTCATATTTAGGGATTTTTAAGTTAATTATTGAGTAATTTCACACCTCATTAATCTAATAAAAATCTCATATCTCTCCATCTTGAGTACAATATCCTTTGAGATGGTTTTGGTAAGATAATCTCTTCAGTAAGGTACAGTTGTAGTTAATGAGTTTCTAGTACATGAAAAGTATCTCAATGAGTTTAGCATGATCTTATCAAGAATATTGCCTAGATAGGTATACTTTAGTCTTTGAATTTATTTTAATGAGGTTTAAGAGATCATACTCTCTTAAGGTACAAAAGAGCACTTAGATGTCTTGTAGCATAACTTTATCTCTAGACCTTGGTAAGCAAGTTAAGAGGAATATCATCATAAATGACATAAATAAATGAGTCAAAAATGTTGGGAGGTTTGTTTAATCACATTATATTGTTTAATTACACTCTTTATATGTATTTAAATGGCTAACGACACTCATAAGGATAAAAAAACCCAAAAAGGCCTATTATGCCTAAATATACTAGTCAGGCATATATGTTATGATCATGGAGAGTGATAATAAATAGGTAGGAACAATGAGAATACTAATTTGATCTCATTGCCTCATATAATAGGAAAAATTGAGAATTACATGGATATATCAAGTTAACATGCTCATGGAAGCCTTAGTAAGTGAAATGATGATAAGTGTCACAGAGAGAAATGACTACCTACAACAGTCACGATGGAGTAGGGGTCAAAAGAAGTATTGATTTGTTTTAGAAGCTCAAATCAAGGTTCATAAAACATATATTGGTGTGATATCAACAAAATAAATATATAATGAAAATCATGGAATAATTAATTCATAGAGAGACAGAGTTAATGGCGAAATAACATTGTAAATTCTTTTATTTAGACAAGTAAAGGTATTTTTGCATTTTTTAAGGTAATGGATCATTTATTATTTTCATTACTATTCAAAAATCCTTATGTACATTTTATGCTTATTTAATATAGTTTTGAACATGAAGGGTCAATGAGGGTCTTAAGATCACTTTTGTCTCTTCAGACAAGTCTCCCATACCTCCTCGGTTCATACACAAGGATAAATCATTGTATACACAATATTTTAAAACTTTTATTAATTACTAACATTATTTATCTTGAATAAATACATCGAGTCTCAATATATCTAAGGACACAACTTAATGGGTGCATCAAGAAAGGGATGGGTAAAACATTGTTTCTTCACATGATTATTGTCCCTTTTGCCACTTGCTATTTACACACTTATCTCCTAAAAACCATTCCCCTAAGCTTTGCCTCCCATTTTACACACTCCTCTAGTATTTTACCACCTTAATTATTCCTTTTCCTAATCTAAATCCATTTTTAATAGTTTACATGAGTATGTTAGCCACATCTACCTTGTATCCTTATTGACAAAACTTATTAGGGACTAGATCATCCCCTGGATGAGCTAGTCCATGACCTAATTAGTTTTTGTCAATTATGATACTAGGTCAACCGAGTTGAACTTATCAACCAAAAATTTTATAAGGGTTTAGGGTTAGATCCACCTATATATACATGATCATTTTCATCATTTATCATAATGAAAAGAATAAGTAAGATATATTGTGCATCTAATTATCCACCATTCTACTTGAGGAGCAAGCTTAAGGTTTCATACTTTCTTTGGGGATATGGATCTTGTCTTGTGAAGAAATCTTTTGGATTCATTGATAGGTCATGTATCCTAGATCTGATTTATCCTTGTCATCATTACATACCACAACAACCTCTTGAAAAGTACTTTGGCCAAGGGAGAGATTGAGGCTCGGTGGGTTCATCTTCAAAGGTAAATATTCCTAACTATTTTCCTCCTTTTTAAGAGTAGATAAATATGAATTTACACTTCTCTTCCATGAATTAAGATTTAATATACATTTATGTGATTATATATATTATATGCATGTTTAATTTTAGTGTTTATTAATCCCACTTTGTGCTAAAATCTTTGATGAGAACTAGATTAGATTTTGCTTTACTTATTATTAGTTTAGTGAATATGAAAACATATGACATAGTTAGGTTTATTGCTTAGTTTTGATTTAATAGAGGATTTAGAACCCTCCCTAGTGATATTATTATGGTAAGATATCCCTTAATTATGTCTATAGGATCCATTTTGGTCATGACCCTGATTATCTAATGTATCCCTAATCAGAAGTGTAAGTAGGATCTATCTTCTTTGAGATAGGATTGATTTATATATTTATTGTATTTCCCATTTCATACATTGTAGTGAACCTGATGTGAATATAACCCTTATGGGTTCTCTTTCACACTTTTCATTTCTATCATTTTATCATTTTTATATATTTATGATACTAGGTCGAATAGGATGGTATATTTCTAAATTTTATGTATAGTTTTAAGACACATTCACATCAAAATGACTTTATTCTTTTTGTGTAGGTCTTCATCAAATACATGTTAGTAGATTAAACAAGTTAACACAATACTCTTATTTAGTTATAAATAATAAACTATGTCAAATAGGTAAACTTAGTCTTATAGTCAACATCCAAAACAATAGACTATATCGAATAGGTCAACTTAGTCTTATAGTCAACATCCAAATAGAAAAATAAATCAACTAGGTTGACTTAGTCTTCTTAATAGGATTCAACAAATAAGGTTTCATAGAACTAGGTCACCCCAATCAACTTGTTAGAACTTGTAAGCAACATTTGAGACACTTCAATAAAAAAATTACAATCCTAAACATCTTCCAAACCACCAAGGTTCCTTTATTTCTCTCTATTTCGATTAAGTACTTCATTATAGTTCTATTTTATCCAATTTTTAGTCTTCAAAACTACAATCCTATAACAAACTAAATCAACTTGGTTGACTTAGTTCTGTAATCTATCTTACATCTAAAAGGCTAAGTCAACCTAGTCAACTTAGTTCTTAAGGAATCTTGCTTCCATAGAAACATAATGACCCAATCAACTCTATTTTGTAATGTTTGCATATAATGTATTCTGAACAAATGTTATACCATTCTTAATTTGGGAATTAAAAAACATATGCTAGTAATTAATTCACACTTTCATTTTCAATTGTTTGCATGCTTAGAGTAACTCACATATATTAATTAGGTGGGTTTTCAAAAATCCATTTAGTTCAATTTTTTTTTCTCTTTTTTCACACACTACCAAATCACACAATATTCATAATTCATTTATCATTTGTCTTCCCAAGGCCTACCTCCTTAGATTTAATGACCAAGTGGGAAGCTAACTTGGTTTTGTAGCCAAGTTTAAACACATGGTTAAAGGTATATATATTATAAAATCACCTAACACCCTTATCATTTTAATATTATGAATTGAGGGGGTAGGCCCCAATACCATTTTATTACTATTGCCAACATAGATCTTTTTTGACCTAAACATCTTGAACCATCCATAGATTGCTTTCTAGTTTCCTATTTTCAACCAACTTCTATATCATAATCAAAATAACACTTTATAATAATATAACAACACTCAAGATGACCATGTAGTTATCATTTTATTTTTAGTTGACTACTTTCTCTCTACTCATTATAGTTGTATTGAAAAAAATTCCATTAGACAATGTTGGTGTAAGGTTTTGTATTGTATAACAATTGGATCATTCTCATTGATCCAATTTTTTGTGTTTACTTCCATTTATTGATTCAAATTACATTTCAAAATCTTTCCCTATTTTTTTTTAGCATACTATCATTTTGTTTAACACAGTCTCTTATAGACTATCTATTTCCCTAACTATAGTACTAAGTCAACCTGGTCAACCCAGTACTCTTTTATACCAATCAATTTATAGTATTAATTTGACTTGGTTGATTATCTATCCTTATCTGACTATCTTATTTCTTATCTATATTACTAACTTGACCTATTTGGCTCTATACTCTTCTTCCTTTTGCTTAGCAATACTAAGTTGACCTAGTTAACTCTGTATCTTTATTAGCTCAGTCTCATACCCTATTTATAATACTTAGTTAACCTAGTTGAATCTATACTCTTATCTATCTTTTGTATCTCCTTTATTTTTCATCATTTTTACCTTCCCTAATGCCTCTCCTTCATCATGAACTTCTTATTTAAAGATAACACTAAATTAAATTCAATAGATATGATGAGTCTTACCAACCCTAATAGGTTCTCCCATAAGTATTTTGTGGTTACTACCCTATTTTCAAGTAATGTTCATGTATCCACTCACACTAAAAAATATGGGACCCCTACTCATTCCTCTTCACTTTGAAATACTCTCTTCTCATTTGAAGATCAATATGAATTAGAGTATACCCCAAAAATGCTCTTTTCCATAAATGAGTTTCCTCAATATCAAGGAAAATATCCTTTTACTATTTAAAATCTCATGATAAGTGTTCAAGTTGAGGATCCCCATTCACCTTCTCTGGCATTATCAAATAGATTTGGAGATACTAGTTTTTTTTCTTCTCACCCTCTTCCCTCTATTTTTACCCCTTCTCATAACATGACATCTTACTCTTTGATTTCCTCCACCTCCATGCCTAGTATCTCTACTAACATGGTAGGTTCTACATCTAGTGTCCCTCTTCCAAAACCCACCCTTTTCAATTCTTCCAATAGTGAATCATTTTTTACCCATATTAATCATGCCTCTAGTGCCACTTCTTATCATCCCTCTACTAGTACATATTTTTCCACACAATAAAATTATGTTACTAGTGCCTCACTTACCAATAATTCATCTCAAGCTACTACTAATACCCATAGTGGTACCCAAGCCACTACTACCCATTCTAATGCTTCAAACAATGCCAATAATATCACTCAAATCCATCAACTTCTATTACAAATTCTTAAACAAATGAATTCTTTCCAAGATAATAATGTAAATCAAATGATGCAAATGTACAATCATCTTATCCATCTTCAAACCTACCTTCATCAAATTCTATGGGGAATGCATAATAAAAATGTTCCCCCACCTCCTCTTTGAGATTCCCAGGGTAATCTTATCCCTCAACCTCCTCTTGTTAACAAAATGATCAAACACCTTCAAAATGATCCTCTTACATCTCAAAATTCTAATATCAACATAGGAGGTATTAACCATACCATTACTTACAATGGGTCAACTAATCCTATTATTCACTTTAAAGCATTTGTAAATATCTATAAAGACTAGGTCAAGTTAAATAACTTTTCTGCTACCAAACTATTAGAAAAAACTCTCACCAATGATTATTTATATTGGTACAACCAACTCAAATCTCATTCCATAATTAGTTTGGAAGATTTAGTTAATGCTCTAGTCTAAGAGTTTTAAGCTAGTTATCTAAGTAAGAATACCTTCCCCTATTTTATCAATTGTAAGCAACTTGAGACCAAAACTACACAAGCTTTCATCAAACAATGGAAGACCCTATCTAAAGATGTGAACATAATATGGTAGATGATAACCTCTTCCATATATTTACCAATATAGTTTTTCCCAAGTTGTAATATCAAGTTTGTACTCACTCTCCATGTACTTTAGAAGAGTCCATTAACCAATCCAAGCATCAATATTTCCTCATGCATCAATTTATACATCCTAACCATATATGGGTACTCACATGTTAATCAAGAACAATAATCATTATGATAAAAATTATGGTGTCACCAATTCTTATGATACCATTCATATTATTCAAGTTGTTGTTCCTAAACAAACTCTGTAAGAAGCTTCCCCTCCCAACTACATCACCAACCCTCATTTATCTTTAACCAATAACATAAATATTCATAAACCTTTATCCTTAGTGGAATTACAAAAACATCTACCAAATCCTCTCCTATGAGAACTTAGTCCCACTCATCCCATGAAATCTTGGTATGATCCCAATATTCTTTTTGGTTTCATGCTAGTTGGGGTCATTCTCATGAGACTTGTAGGCAAATTCATAATTTAGATATGGATTTACTTATTAGTCTCAATTTTGACCATGATTCTATCATTGGTAAACATAAATAATCCTATTACATTGCCTTCAAAGCCCATGAAACATAAAATAAATCTCAAGCTTTGAACTAGGCTAATGCTCATTTATCTATCTATAAAGATCCTCTTCCAAATCACCAAGATAACCAAGACAAAAATAACCCCTCTACCAATAATGTTGATAGTCTTCTTGACCACACTCCTAAAGAGAATGTGGTCAATATGACTAATATAAAAAGGGTGTTTTTCTTAATTAATACTCACCCCATCCACATTCCTCAAGTACCTCACACATTTCATGTTATCCAAGAGTCTTCTCTAACTCAATTAATAGAGTTAGGGTGAAAATACCTAATATATTTTTATGAACCAATTCCAATACCTCCCTTGGATAATAATTATCATACCATTTATACCATTATTCCAACCTCTTTACCTATCACCAATGATACTCAAATTTCTATCAACACCACCAAAACTACATCAACTAACCCATCTTCTTAATATAATCAAAAAACTTTCCCTCCAATTAAACCTTCCACATCTTATCAACATAAATTCACATGCACTTTAGCTCCTTCTTCCAAGGACCTCCTTAAATACTCTGAACCTCTTTCCAATAGTCCCATTATGGGTTATGATGAATGGGATCCTATAATAGAGATTACTAATCTCCCATCTCAAATCCCATTTCTCAAACTTATGCGGACCTCTCCACATCATTGCAATCAGCTTATGCATCTTTTATTCAAAATGAACATCCCAAATACTCCCCTATTAGGATGTAAATCCACCTTATCTAGATTAGAAGATATAATTTTACAAAAATGAAAAGATATGTCCATACATGTTGATGAAAAAATAGATACCTCTCTTTCCCTCAAATTCCCCATTTTTTTATGATCCCCAATGATATTTTGATTCATGTGGATGATCTTCCTCTTTTTATTAGTGTCCAAATTGGTGATGTCCAAGTCAAGAATGATTTTATGGATGAGGGTTCTGACACTTGTATTGCATCTCTTGATTATATCAAAACCCTTAGATTTTCTGAATGTAATCTTAAGTATATATATATCACATGTCAAAGTTATGACTAAAGGTAAATGCATCCCTTAGGCTATGTGTGGATCCCTATCATGGTCCCACATGTTGCTATTTATGTGAAGGTGATGTTGTTAAACGTTCCTCTATCTTATAACATTTTATTTGGTAGGCCATGGACTCATTGCATGAGATAAATTACCTCTTTCACTTTTCAATGTGTCAAATTTCCTCACAATGGAGCCATCTATAAGATTCTAGGTGATACTAACCTTTGTAATTTAAAAAAATTCCAAGACCATGGTATATTTAATATTCCTACCCTTGAACCCTTACCAAGCATTCTATTTTATGAATCTCAATGATTTAACTTTCCTATCAATTACACTTGAGGTTACAATGGTCACCCCAAATCATCAGGAATATAACCCCTAGCCTCTTATATTTTGATGACAATGACTTTGATGAGATCAATCTCAAGATTAAAATCTTGGATTTCTCACCTCATCTTAGTTTTTAGCTTCCCCTTATTTTACAACCTCATTATCATTAATCACCTAGTGATGATATACCTATTATCTTAATTAAGACTTGACATTCCATTCATCACACCACATTGGATGACTAGCTCATCCCTATCTATGCCATTGAACTTCATATACCTAATTATGATGATGGATATAAACTATATGATCCATTCTTAGGAGGTCTTATTTAAGCCTGTGATGCTAAAATTATTCATTATCATTCCTCTTTGATTTTGTTTTTTTAATTTTTCTTCTAGAATTCCATCCTCTTTCATTACTATTTTTAGAAATTTTCCTCTTGATTACAAGGTAGAGATGGTGTGCACACCTCCAATTTATGAAGAACCTCATAAATGTATGCTTATGGACCATGTTATGACTATCTCTATCCCTTTTCTAGATACCAAAACCCCTCTAGCTGACTTATTCCTAAAATGCTTATGATTGTCCTTTAGCCTTATATATATCTCACCCCTCCCTTAGTAGAGCTTATTTTGGATCCTATTCCCACTCCCTCTATAGTTGAGTCTCTTCCTAATTTTGATCTTAATTCTCCTTCAGTCAATCCTTGCCTAATCTCTCCACTAGCCCCACCTTATCTTGGTGATGGTTTTCTCCATTTACCATACCTTTCTCTTTTACCCATCAAATGGGCTAATCAACCATACTGTGAAATTCATAAAGTTATTAGTCACTAGACTAGAGACTATTAGTTATATTGATATTCCTCAACTTCCATTTCGACTCCTCTTATGAGTAAGCCTACCAAGTTTACTCATAGGTATATCAGTTACTTCCACAACATAGATAATCATTCATCCACACATTATCATAAGTCATGGCAATATATCCACACCTTGCATGTCACCACTAGTCATACCAAAAACAAGACTATACCTCCCCAAAAAAATTTAATTAAATATCTTTCCAAATATAGAAAGGTATATTGTCTCTAGCACCAATATGGTATACATCACACTGATCCTTACCATATCCTTCAATAGCATCTCAAGGATCACCTCATGACCATTCTTGTGCCTACTATCATTAATCTCATATTTCAACCTAAAAATAAGTCTCCCCCTTCTTCCCCCATGGATCCACCACTTGTGGTCTCTTCTCTACCTACTCACTCATGATTCCCTCACATATGGATCATCCTTCCTCAGTGGCCTATTCTCCATTGATGACCCCTTCATCTCCTATAGAGTCCATTCTCATGATTTATATTGAGCATCCTTTTCATGATATCCCTCATTAGAATTATAATTCATATATTCCTACATTTTCTATCAAGGAGATTCAATGTGAAGTATTTTCTCAACTTTCCCTGATGATCAACGAGATTTTGGCTATAGCTCAAGTTCAGCTTCATAAAGACTTATCAGATGTTATGGATGATGTATGTGGACAAATATATTAGAAATTATGAGAATAATCATGGTGTTATTAAATTTATTTCCTCATTTTGATTGGATGTATGCTCCAAATTTACATTTATCTATTTTTATCATCTGACATTATGCCAAATTCTTATCTATCTTACATGGTGAATTTTGATTTGTACCACATGTTGCTTATAATATCATTATTATTCTGTTATATTATGGATTATTTTTCATAATTAAATATTTTTTCTTATTGAGTTAATTTTCAATGGTTACTTTTTTCTTTTTCATGATTGTTTGATATCTTATCTCCATAAACATGGATAATTGTTATTGTGACTTGGTTACACAAACCTTACTCCCTTTAGTCACTCCTCATTTACCATGTGATCAGTTAGTAAAAAACTCATCTCATTACAATCTAATTTCACTAATTCACTTTGGATCTCCCCTTATTCCCCTTTATTACCTTTCACAAACTAAGCATACATGTGATTGAGACTTAAGATAACATGTTGGTTCATAGTTAAGCCTAAGTGTTCTAGTCAGTCATATCTTTGGATACTTAGCTTCATTTATCCAAATCCTAAATATCATTCATGTGTATCACTCTAATTCTCATGATTGATCACTAAAAATTTGTATGGAGGAGGAATTTTAAAATCCATAAAATTTCAAAAGCCAAATCATTTAATAAAAGGTAATGATCTCAAAAGGCAACACTCAAAATTTTCAAAAGTCAAATCACACTAAAAGATGTGATTCTAAGCACCTCTCCTTTTTATAATTAAATATAAAAATCCATATTTGGCCTCATGATAAATATATGGTCTATTAGGGTGCATTAATCTAGTAGATTAGAGAATAAGAATTAAAAAATCTTTTAGTGCTACCTACTTTCTCTCACAAGTACCTAATCTTTGTAGTATACTGATGACTCTATAAGGGGTCATGAGGAATGGGGAACACTTTTTTGGAAAGTAAGTCCATTTTAATTTTATTTTTAAAAACTACCAACATGAGTTGATCTTAATACCATAGTAATTTGCCTATACAACTTTGTGCCTATAACGAACAAGTATCCTTTGTATAATTATGGTCACTAGTCACTTAGTGTATTTTTCATGTCCTTAGAGTGCCTCATGTATCCTAAGGTATTCTCATAAGAAACATAAATTATTCGTATTAAATTCCAATTTTCACTCCTTACAATACTAATATTTCCCCTTGAGAATCATTATTTTGTTCATTGATCACTCCCCCTAGGTATTCCATTTGTGAGTTACAATGTAAGAGCATGGATATGACCAAGCCTTCCTAAAAAATTACCAAAATTTTCACATTACCATTCCACACATCCCCTTTTTCCATATTTTCACATTATTTACGCCTCATTTGTGTTCCCTTTGTGAGTTGTAGTGTAAGACCATGGATAAGACTTGGCCTTCCTCACAAAATTTACCAATACCCAAGTAACAACATAATTACATGTGTCAAATATGAGATAAGATGTGATTGATCATGAGTTACATGTCATCAACATGTTTATCATCTTGATATAGTATGTTTTATGCTTAATTAATATTTCATCTTTTATCTTCTTATTTTTCAATTTCATGTAAGAATCTAACCATTTTTCTTAAAACTTTTCATACTTCCTTACTTGAATTAGTGTGATTAATTTAAGATCATTTGTCAATTTTGTTTCTCTTTGATACTTCCAAAAATTATTTAGTATGATTGATTGAATTAAATGATTTGTTTTTATACAAACCTCAAGTCATAGAGTTTCCCATGATCCAATATGGACTAACACAAGGCTATCACATATAGTGGTACCTTATCATCTAACTTGTGACATAGCACTCATGATGTCACAAGTCCTATCATAACATTTTGAATATATGGAATTTGTATAATATACACATCAACTAATCTCACCCTCTATATTGAGTAGATCATATATAAGCACATCACCCATTGGGATAGTGCTCATTTATCCTCCTAACCATCTGGTATCCTTATGATCATCAGTGTCCCATTATAGGAAATCTAAGCAATGCATGGACATCCTCCAATGTGATACCTACCTTTATGGTATCCCCATCCACCACCCATATAAAAGTGTTAGTCAACCATTCCCATGCTTAGAAGAACATGATAATGAGATCAAAATTTAGTGGGATCTACCTAATCTCCATGATGCCTCACAATCCCAACACAACCAATCTTGCTCTATCCACATTCATTAAGTGATCTAGTAAATAAGGTAACCATAAAGCATCAACCAATCACCAAAATCTATGGCATATCTAAAAAATATCAAACAACAAAGGAAATATTATATCTCTATGTCATTCATAATCAAAATGCATTTCTTATAAATTACATAAAAATAAAATATTTTGCTTTAATTTATTCATTTTTATACAAAATTACCCTATTTCAAACTACATTGGCCTTTATAGTACTAAATTGACCACCCTATAGCTTAAGAGTACTATATCGACCCCTTTTTACTTTGTTATACTATATTGGCCACTTAAAAAACAACTACGTTAGCCATATAGTACAAAGTCATCCACCCTTGGACTTAAAATACTAATTCAACCACATAATACTATGTCAAATCACTAACTTTTTGTCTTTTGTGAACTAGGTCAACTTGGTCGACCTTGTTCATTCATTGTGATTAATTTTTCACTAATTATAATAAATGTTTTGGGTATTTATTACTCTTAATCCTTCCTACCCAATACCTCATTTGACCCCTAATGTCCCTAAAAACTTCTTAAGGTTCATTCTGGCATTTAGATTTTTCCTAAATATCAAATTTATGTAAAAAACTCAATTTCAAATGAAAAAGCTTAAAAAATTGAAATTTTAGTTATTCACCTATGTTGCACTTGTTGTGGCCACTATGCATCCTCCCCATCTCAACTGTCATTTCCTCACCATCTTGGATCTCTAAGCTCTCACTAGGTCTCTCAGAGCTCTATTTTTCTTAGAATAGTAAATAATAACAAATGAACTCTTTTTCACCCTATTTATATTTACTATTCAAAATTATTTTCCCTTAAAAAATTTACCATCGGATTCCTTATTTTTATCATATCTTTATTTATACTAACTCTTTTTCCAATTCATAAAATTTTCTAAAATTTTGATGTCATATAGAATATTTCCAACTATTACATGTATATGTTAAAAAAATTTCATTTTTTACTCTTTTTCACTAATTTCTACAAGTTCTCCTATTGTTCTTTATATTAGACACCTTCACATCTCCTTCTTTATCTAAATTACTAAGGTAAGTCAAGGTATGTGTTTTTGAATTCTATACTTTCATTTATCTTATTTTTTCCTTATTACACATTATTTAGCATCAACATTATGTGTCCTCATGTTCTTTTTCTGAAGCACCATCCCCTATTACACCATCGAATGGAGCATATGTATACACATAGTATTTTTATACTTTTATCAATTACTGACATTCTTTATCTTGTAGTAACCCATGGAGTTTCAATCTCTCTAAGTGCATGCCTTAAGGGGTGTACTAGGAAAGGGGTGGGTAGACCATGAGTGCTTCATAAGATTATCATCCCTTTTACCAATTGCTATCTACACACTTATCTCCTAAAAACCATTCCCCTAAGCTTTGCCTCCCATTTTACACACTATTATAGTCTTTCACCACATTTATTATCCCTTTCCCTAACCTAAACCCCTTTTGTATAGTTTACATGACTATGTCAGCCAAATCGACCTTGTATCCTTATTGACAAAACTTATTAAGGACTAGTTCATCCCTTAGCTGACCTAGTCCATGACCTAATTAGTTTTTTTTAATTATGATACTAGGTTGATCAGGTCAACCTTATCAACTAAATTTTTTTGAAGGGTTTAGGGTTAGATCTACCTATATAAACAAAATAATTTTTATCATTCATCATGAAAATAAGAAGTAAGATATATTATGCATCTACTTATCCACCATTATACTTGACGAAGAAGCTTAGGGTTTCATAGTTTATTTGGAGATATGAATCTTGTCTTGTGGATAAGTATTTTGGATGTATTGATAGGTTGTGTATCTTAGAGCTGATTTATCCTTATCATCCTTACATACCACAACAACCTCTTATGAAGCACCTTTTCCAAATGAGAGATTGAGACTTGGTGGGTTCATGTTTAAGGTAATTATTGCTAACTTTGATCCTCCTTTATAATAATAGATAGATACATTTGCACTTCTCTTTCATTTATTAGGATTATTTATACATTGATGTGAGTATATGTCTTCTCTACATGTTTAATATTAGTTTTTATTACCCCCACTTTATGCCACAAGATTTGGTGAGCACTAGATTATATTTTGATTTACTTGTTCTTAGCTTAGTGAAAATGAAAACATAGGACCTACTTAGGGTTACTACATAGTTTTGTTTGACTAGAGCCTTAGAATCATCCCTAGTGATATTATTGTGGTAAGAGATCCCTTAATTAGGTCTAGTGGATCCATATTGGTCATGACCCTTATTATCTAATGTATACCCAATATGAAGTTTAGGATCTATATTCTTTGATCTAGGATTGATTTATAGATCTGTTATATTTCACATTGCCCACAATCACCACCTACAAAAATCACCCATGAAGATACTTTAAAAGGTGTCATGTTGAATATGAAGGTAAAAAATAATGGAAGGGTCTAAAGGAGGATGAATTAAAAAATTAGAAGGAAAGTAATATTATCATATGTTTACTCAAGTTCCCTACTTTACATATTTCAACATGATGATCTTAGTCTATACAACAGGGTCCACAAACTCTCTTGATGATTAAGTTTTCAAATAAATTCAAGGTTTTAGTATTAAGTGAGGGAGAGTAGTGAAGAATATCAAAATGGATATTTATGTAGCTTCAAGTCCAAGGTAGAGTATTCACTAATTCAATCTATATCTCCACTTCACCCACTTTCCTATTCAAGACTTGAAAGACACCTACAACCATCCCCTTTTGGCTAAAACAATGAGGTAAAGGTGAGATTGGATCCCAATGTAGTTGGTAGGTGTATGGAGTATTTATAAGGGATATAAAATAATCAAGGACATATCAATTAAAACTCTTCATTAAACTATTATGATGAATACTTACTAAATGACCACTTACACTAAGGTCTAAGTAGGCCTAGATAATCAAGCTTACAAAAGTAATGCAAGGTAAGTAAAGGGATGAGAGCCTAGACACTTCTAAATTCTACATGATACTATCAAAATATTAGAAGCATATTCTCAAGGGGTCAATGACATCTAAAGTTTTAAATAACCTATATTGGGCATCTCACATCATGAAGCATCACATGATCACTTACAACTATCCTATTTTGACTCAAGTAGTGGTATGAAGAGAAGGCTAGAGCTAGAAGGAGAATGATGAGAGACATCTTATATGAAAAAAAATTAACACCTTATCAAGGAATCTAGGACATCCAAAATTATTATAGCACCTACATGGAAGATCTCACCTCTCTCTCAGTCCAAGCATCACCTATAACTGACCTAGCAGAGCACGAGATAGAGTTATTTTAATATGAATTAGCAAAGTGAGGTACATAAGAATGAGTAATAGATAGGGGGTAAAATAGTAAAAGGGACATATTGTTGAAACATTCTTAATGTCCTCACTCTTTATCTCACTCAACCTCTTTCATTCTAGGTCTAGACACCTAAAATAAGCACCTACAACCAAGAGGCCTAAATGGCCACACATACATGTCAGTCTTAGCATAGATGAAGAATGATAGTTTGAAGGTGCCAAGAAGGGTGAAAAGGTGATATGGAACACTCAGAAAGGTATGTGTATACCTAATCAAGGCTCTAATCTAGGGTAAATTTTAGTATTGAATATTCGTTAATTCATGAATATTCCATTTTTTTGATTTTGGTTATAGTGATTTTTTAGGGTCAATAGATGGGACTAGATTGTCAAAATTTTAGGGATATAAATAATTTTAGGGGTCAAATATCCAACCCTTTATAATAATTTATAAAATTACACTTCAATTCAACACACACACACACACACACACACACACACACACACACACACACACACACACACACACACACACACACACACACACACACACACACACACACACACACACACACACACATATATATATTACAACTACCCCTTGATATCAAACAAGCTAACAATCAAAACAAGAATTAGAGGACCACAATACCAAATTATAGTGCTAAATGGAAGAACTAAATGATAGTGATAAATAAAGGAACTAAATGATAACTTGATATGATAGTGCCAAATAATAGTGCTGAATGATAGTGTCAAACAGATGAAATAAATGATAGTGCCAAATGATAGTGTTGATTAATAGAGATAAAAATTAGTAAAAAATTGCCAAAACCTAAATATTATTATAAATTTAGATTCCTCTCAAAGAGCTACGTAATTAAAAAAAACATTGCAATTCAATTTCATATACAAAAGTTATGGCCTCTAGAAGTTATCATTTGGTTGCATCATTTAGTTTGGTCATATGACATGGTTGTATGAAACAACTGAATGAACATGTTGTATGACCAAACTATATGATATACTAAATGATGCAGCTGAATGATAACTTTTGGAGGCTGTAACTTTTGTATATGAACTTGAATTGTGATGATTTTTAAAAAAAAATTACATATCTCTTCAAGAGGAATCCAAATATGTAATAATATTTAGGTTTTGGGAAATTTGTTTATTTGTTATTTTTTAAATTAAGATTTAAATTCATTTAGTTTAGCCATTTGATCCAACCTATAGATTTACCATCACTCATAGCGGATTCACCACATTTATGAATCAAAATTTCCTAGATTCACCAAAAATTTAAAATAGGTTTTCTAGTAGGGCCTCTTAAAATTAACCATTCTCTCATCACCTCTATTTTCTCTAAGTAGACCAATGAAACCTCAAATCGCCACCTACAACTGGTCTAACCACCTTCAAGACTAATTGAGTGATATTGCCTAAGAGACTAAATGGTATTTTTAAGAATAATGATTTTTTTTTTTGGGACTATGGGATTTTTTTATGTTAATTAAGGCCAAAAAGATCAAAATAATTTCTCATTTCAAACAAAATGCAAGAAAGTAATAGATTTAGGGTCAAGAACACTATTCTATCAAGAAACCTTGAGCTTCATTCAAGGGGTTATAGAATGTATTCGAGGAATAAATGATGAGGAGAGTTGTTGGAGAATTATATAAAATGTGTCATAGAGCCTAAGGAACCATTTGGATCTAAACCAAACTCTCTCGAACCTCCTCAGGCAAGTACAACCTCATCGAGCTCTTCAACAAGCCTAACAATCAAAGAATGGTCAAATTCTTATGACGGGAATGGTATGAATAAGTTTCATGGGAGTTTAATATCTTAGGGTGTGTTATGGGAAATTTTTAACTTAGATCTTGTGGTATTTATTTGTTGGTTAATTCCATAGCCTTTATGAACTATCGTTAAGAAGTTGAATCACTCATAGGTTGCTAGAAAAGCCAGTTTTGAACAATTTGTAGAAATTGATCTCTAAATCACATAAAATGACTGATAATGCTTATTAAAATTGATAAAAATTGTTATATAATTTAAATATGTCCTCCCCATGGTAATTTATTGTACCTACACCTATATGGACTTGAGGAAAATTATACTTTTACAAGATTTTGAGGGGAAAAGGTGGTTTTGAAGTGTGTATAAGTATGAAAACAATTATAGGAGGTTTATTTTGATGTATTTAAACTTTTAATGTCCAAAAACCATAAAATTTAACCTAAAGTGCTCAAACAAACTTGATTTTTAGGGTAGTCCAAAATAGGCTTAAAGAAGGGTTAGTTTTTTGGCCATTTCATGGTTTGACTACTTACATAAGGTTATTAAATCCAAGTTTGACATGGAATTTTTTATTAGGATATATAAGTTTAATCAAACACTTTTTTAATTATTTACATGTGTGTGTGGTCATTTGGGACAAATTTCTCTTTCTAGACCTAGGAGGCCTAATTAGAGAGATAGATCACAAAACAAAGATACTTACAATTAGAGTTAGATAATTAAATTTTATAAGGGATTTTAAGGGAATAGAGGGTAAAAAAAAATATGACTATATTTTCAAGGTGATCCATACATTATCCTAGACAAGGAGCTTTACCAGTTCTTAGGGTTACAAGGAATTAGTGAAAAAGCACGTTATAAGGGCAAAATTACATCTTTTGGGCAACTTGATGGTTTAAAATGCATTGTTTTAGGTTTTAATTCATGTTTATAATCCATTAATGGATAAAATTTCCCTAGTTCAAATCAAAAATCATTTTTCTCTCTCCTATGCCTCTTTGCCTAAGAAGTAATCAAGTGAGTAAAACACCAAGTTGATGCATAAAAACATTTCAAATGGATTTATTAAGGTTTAACCTTGTTTCCACACCACTTTTAGGATAATAAAAATTTATACATTGATTTGAAGAAGTTTTTAAATGCTTGAAAGAGTCCTAAACAACCTTGAAAAGACATTTTTCCTTCCAACACCTAGTCAAAGAGGACAAAGTCAAAGCAATTGAAGAAGCCATCTAATAACCCAAGAATGATGGAGAGAGCTCATAAATAATTTTATAAGGTTTCAATTTATAGATTTATTAAGACTTGACTAAGAATTTAAGGCCTATTTTCAAGGAGGTGTCTTCTTCACCAAGTATATAGGGTGTGCAAGCAAGAATATAGGCATTTATATTGGTCAAACATGAGAAATCAATGCCATGACTTCTTAAAAATTTCAAAAATTGTCCTCCTTTACCCATATGCCATTTTTAAAAGGGTGGATGATAAATATTAAATGAAATACTATGTATCAATTGGAGGAGTAAGTAAATGATACATTCCTAGTTTCTTAGCTCTGACTCTTTCTCTCTCCTTTCTCATTTTGTCTATATGTAAGTTTATTTTTGGAATTTTAAAATGATATTTAACCTAAGTGTTGAAAATACCATTATAATAAAAACACATTTACTTTCCTCTTTTAAATTAATAAGACTAAATTCATGCCTCTTCAAAGCTTGTGATTAGTGTATACTAATAGTTAGTTGATGAATGGTAGTTATAATGTATGCTTATTTTCATTTTTGTCCTTTCTTCTTTACCTATTTTTAGGTCTTAATTCATCCATATAAGTTATATAGTTTTATTTAACCATATTATATATATGAAAAGTGTAATCTTTCCTTAGTGTCTTTGAGAGAGCTATTGACCAGTTGTCTTATATCATGCATCAATCCAAGCCTCTATGTGAAATGTTGATGTTTGGAGACTTTATTTTGGGAAGTGAAATGGGGTACATATTATTATTCATCCTTATTAGTTCATATTATACAAGTTAAAGACATATTTTTATGCATCACCTTAGTTAGATAGGTTTAAATTTTAGTTTACCGTCTTATCTTTTCCCTTGCAAGCTAGTAATGTAGATTAGAGATCCTAACTAATACATCAAAGGGAGATAGCCCTTAAAATATAGATATTCAATCCATATTTTTGGCTACCCATATCCTAGGATTGTATCCATCTTACTTCATACTATGAAGGCTTGAAACTATCTTCACAAGGGTGAAAGTATAGTAGTTAACAATAAAATATCATTACCTTACAACCAATCGAGCATATAAATTAGCATTAGGAAAAGATGAAGAACCCTAGGTAAATTAGATGAAAAAAAGTTTCATAATATTATATATGCATAGACATAATTAAAATGTAATATTTGATAGCAAGGGAAAACTTGAGTACATAATAAATGGTCACTTGGCTAGCAAAGATGACTAAGCCTTCATGATGAACAAAAAACTTCTACATGGAAAAAGAAACATCTCAAAGATGACTCACGAATTGAGAATCAAAATGCGAAGTAGAGACAAATTTTTTTTTCATTACCTTCACATAGAAACACTTTGCCTTTAATCAATGAGTATTGAAGTATGAATTTGATCCAGAACATAGAAACACTTTGCCATTAATCAACGAGTAGTGAACTATGAATTTGATCCACCAAGCTATCAAAATCCCTAATTTTCGTACTAAGTGAATTTTTGAATTGACTTAGTTTGTTTGCCATAAATTATATATCATAACAATGGTTTCCTTATATTGAGCATCAAACCAACCTCCCTCTCAATATTTTATCATAAGGGTATTAAATATTTAGACACAATCTTTGATAGAGGGGTATTACTATTCCCTCATTACTCTACTCTCTAGGTTGAGAAAAATATCATCAAACCATATTTAGCTTAGGACCAATTAGATGAGGATAGGAGAAGATATGTAGATGATCTGTCCCCAATGAAAATAATGGGTTTACATAATGTGACAATGAAATTTGAGGTAATGTTGTGTATAGATATACTTCAAGATTTATTTATTAATGGCACCATTACTATAGACTACTTACACTAGGATTCATAAGAATGTGGTAGTCTATCTTGGTTTAACCATAACATAGTAAAAGGTAAGCTCTAATGCTGGCTAGAGAAAGTTGAAAAATTAAATATTCTAGGAGTTATTTCCTTAGTTTCCATAACCAAATCTAGGTCAGGTATTATAATATCCATGACCTTGGTGAATAATTTGTATATATTTTATAGGATCACTTATGTACATGAGGTGTGGGTACCCTTGCTAGACATCATTATGACTTGTGATAAAATTATGGCTCTTGGGGAGGTTATCAATATCTATCTTAGGGAACATATGCTCAAAGTTAATGAAAGGCCATATGATGGAAATTTTTTCATGATGTTTTATGTAGTAGATACAATCATGGGAACATTTCACACAACCTATGGACAACCCTGGGATCATTTTTTGAATATGTGAAAAACAAGGTTTGTGATGACTTTTCCTTATGCCATGTCTATAGGTTTAGAAGTGAAATAGAGAATATTATATAAAGGATATACTCACTAGTATACCAGGTCATTTATGGCATCTCTATGCCCATGTATTTTAAAAACATAAGGTGAATCATTATGACTATGGGAGAATATTATTATTATCCTAATTGCACTATAATCATGATAAAGAGATCCAAGGCCCATCCTCTAAATATACCTCATTTTATTCTTGGTAAAGTATTAGAGCAAGAGATGGAATTTAAAATATATAATAATTTTGATGAGGATATTAGTTTTAATTATTAAGGGTACTATCATAATACCCCTCTAAGAATTTTCCAAATGTAATACTGACTAAGGAGGTACCTCAATTTAGTTGGTAAGATCAAGGCCCACTATGGTTTAAATCATGCACAATATCATGATTTTAAACCCAAAAATAGAGTGAGGAAATACCTTAATTACCTTATAAAAAATTAATTCCACATTCCCTATGGTCATAAGAGCTTTGAACATGATCAAATTTTCATCAATGTTGTAGATGATTCAAAATTCTACATTCAAATGAATTAACATAAACTACCAATGATAGTAGCCCACAAAATAAAATATGATCCTTAAATTAAAAATGAATGAGAAAAAAAATTATGGATAAGGTAGGTGAAACTTAAATCCATCACTGGACCCAATCTTAGGATCAATTATCATTAGAGTATGGTTATCTTTCCTCTCCATAATAAACATAAGTTTGCATATTAGAGGAAGGTGGTTCTTAAAGGGATATAGATCCCTAGATTAGTAATAACATTATTAAAGGAATTACAACCAATCAACCAATAAATAAAATTTAGTTCCCCACAAAAAATTTAAGTAATTCACCTCCTATAGGTGGACAAGCAAAAATAATTTATCTAGCACCCTTGCCTCCATTGACCATAGTTCAACATATAAGTCTTCCTGCATTATCATAAAGTTATTTTGTTATTGTTCCATATGAAGTTTTAATTAATACACTTCTTAACACCTATTCCATTCCTACTTAATATCCACCTATTTAATCTCTTTCATCTCCCATTCCATCCATTTCAAGGCAAGGTCCTATTTCTGCCTAGCCACCCATTTGAACTTATAAGAGAAAACCCATGACTTCTCTTATATCTCCTCCAAATGTGCAACTAGAATAAATTCATATTAAAGGTATATTTAATATATGGGGGCCTTTATATAAGTAATCATAAGAGTAAAATTAGTAACCAAAAATAAAATAAAAATAAATGGAGCCTATCTAGGTGTTGGATAGTGATGAAGAAGGAGAGTGACATACTAAAGAAGAGTGGGTATCTAGAGAAGACATAAAACATAGAAAGAAAAAAAAAATATAAGGAAACAAATGTATATGAAGATGAGGAAAAAATATAGATATACTAAGATATTAGGCTAGGGTGAAAATGTAGAATGAATTGAGTAATAAATGCAAAAGCTAAAGGAGGAGTGGAATAAGAAAAGGATGATTCAATGTCTACTAAACTATTAGAGGAAGATAAGACACTAGAGTCAGATGATGAATTTGTGTTGAAATAAGCTCCTAATATAAAACTTATATGTCCAAGTTCCTCCATTGAAGCTACTACTATAATATCATCCACTCTAGTAGAGATACCAATTATAAAGTAAAATAAAACTATTCTTACTAAAGAAGCAATATGAGTTTTGAATGAGGGAATGTCTTCCCTCACTTATTTCATTACAATTATAGATACTCACATGGTCAATGTGTCTTATAATATTTTATTTTTCACATCCGCTCCACCGTTTGATTCATTACATAAATTCTATTCAAAAACTAAATCATTCTATTCCCATGTTCATATTGAGCAAATTGGGATAAAAACCTCTAATTGTTTTGATTCTTTAATTTCTTCAACCACTGTCTCAATAAGGGTCAATCCCAAGGACCTTAAGAATAAAGTTCATTTTTAATACTTAATATCTATGTCTATTTTTAATATGTTAGCACTAACTAGACCCTCTACCTAGTTAGATATAACAATTCCTCAATCTACTCAAATTAAATCATACATACTAACAATTTTGAAGACTTTGGGGTAGACAAGATATGTGGTGGAGACCACACCCTAGAGGGACATATTAGGGTGGAGAAGGCTTATCCAACCATAAATTCAAGTGATAATTCAAATAATTTATTCAATGATTATTGTAGGATTTTTTCCACCTACTACATTTGCACAAACTAGTCAGCCTAAGGAGTAGGGAAAGCTCATTATCCCTACTTGGGTCAAGGAGTCTCAACAGATAAAGGAAAGGATGGGCCTAGTTTATATATAATTTCCTACAATAAACACACATTTAAAAAAAAATGGAATTATATATAGGGTTAGGAAAATATAAATAGTATACATGAGAGGGGAAGAAATAATTTGGAATAAAGGGATAATTTATTTCTTTTGGAAAATAAGTAGAAAAATAGCCTAAATGACCTTAATGAATATGCAAATGAATTTTCTTTTTTTGTGGATACCAAAAGGGAGGTAATGAAATACATGTATATAATATATGAAAAATCCAAACAAAGGCTATTTTATATCAAAATTATTCAATATTTGAGGGAAATAATGGATAATGTCTAGAGTGTAGCTAAGAAGATATATGATATCATGAGCAAAATTAGAGCTTCTAGGGCCAAATCACAACCCCATTGGGGTAAGGTAGTCACCTTATGTAAAATTAAAGTAATTAGAAATAAGGCCTAAATTATTATTCTAATGTACTAGAAACATTACCTACAAAATTTTGACCCTAATATTATCCCTAAATGTTATATGGTCCCTAAATTATGTGATTCTTGAGAGGGATAGTGCATTGACCTAGAAACAATAGATGAAAACCTTGGTAATATAATTTGTATGCCAAAAAATGGCGGTAATATTTTTTTGAAAAATATGGGGGTAAAAAATGTAACTAGTTTAATAGGGAGATTGGTGAATAAGCCTAATTTTCAACGGTTACTCAAAGTAGCTATCAATAAATTCAAAATGGAATTTGAGGGAATTGTGTATAAAATTAGTGAAAAGAATATACAATTGATAAATTTTTAAAAAGATAAGGTAGTTAAGATTGAGGCCCTCATACAAGAATTTAGAGCTTTAGAGGCTGAGCATAAAAGGATTATGTATGAAATCATATGAATATTCAAGCCACCCATGCTCTATTTTTAAATAATTAACAATTGGTTTAATGATGCAGATGCACTTTATGAATAGTTAAAGGTTGTTGATAGAGTTAATACTAAAACATAGGGGATAAAACCAATACCACCCATAGGCACTCTTCCATAGGTGGAAATTCATACAACAATACATATTTCTATTGGAAACACTAGTTCCACTCAGGTAACAACCATTTCCACATAAATACCAGTAGCCACTTTAGCTCTTCACATGTAGTGCTTCTTACTACTTTAATTATTACATAAATCATGCAGTCTTTTTCTTATTTTGGTAGTGCCAAGATGGAACCTTAGTTATGTGTGTGTGTGTGTGTGTGTGTGTGTGTGTGTGTATACACATAATATATATAAATATATATACATATATGTATATGTATATATATTTATATATATTATGTGTGTATACACACACACACATACATACACACATACATATATATATATATATCTATATATATATATATATACATATGTATGTATATATATATATATATATATACACACACATATATACATACATATACATATACATACATACATACATATATATATATATATATACATATATATATATACATATATATATATACATATATATATATATATATATATATACATATATATATACATATATATATATATATGTATATATATGTATATGTATATATATGTATATGTATATATATGTGTGTGTGTGTCTGTGTGTTTGTGTACTTTATTGTAAATGGGACTAAGATATCAATTCTATTTATGATAATATGTATATTTATATTTTAATTATGCCATTTTGGTGGGTCATTATTATTTACATCTTGTACATGCATATTTTACGAATTATGTAATTGGAAATTATAAAATTAGACATTGATTAGAGGATGAGGTAACCCATCCCCAATATTATATATAATTATATCCTCTTGATTATAAATGGAAGATATGTTTTGGCTATTAATATAAATAAAAAATTTAACGGACTGTTATGCAAGTTTATCTGGATGTGTAATCTTCTATTCTTCTTCAAATCTATGATTCAATGAAGAATTTCCATTATTATGGTAATTTAGTCTATAGGCCATGTAGAATTAATATTTGATGTAGTTTTTCATATTGTGAAATATCTAATTTTAGTTTTTTATGTTTAAGTAATCATAATCTCCCTTTGTATATGTGCAATTGTAATCCTATAAACACAACAACCTTTGATTATGAACATTAATGTTTATTGTGGCTAGTATCCTTGGACACCTAACTATGTTTGTCTATGTTTTATGATAATAGTAACTTAAAACAAACATTAGTTCTCTAACTACTTATCCAACCCATATTTAAATATCTAATTTAGAAGGGTTTAATCTAACTTTGATTCAAAAATATTATGTTATGCTCTAGCCCTCCTTAAGAAGTCATATGGGTAAAGGAGGACAATTTTTGAATTTTTTAAGAAGTCATGGAATTGATTTCTCATGTTTGACAAATATAAATGCCTATATTCTTGCTTGCACACCCTATATACTTGGTGAAGAAGACACCTCCTTGAAAATAGGCCTTAAATTCTTAGTCAAGTCTTAATCAATCTATAAATTGGCATATGGGTAAAGGAGGACAATTTATTTTTTTGGTTTTATTTTGGTATTGATCACTTTAGTTAGATTCACCCATCTACCCATATTAATTAGGCCTAGAATCATGTCATATTTGAACCATATGAGGTACAAAAATACTCTACTCAATTATTTCATCACTAAGTTGTTTGAAAAACCCAATACCTAATAACTCATGCCTTAAATTGAATATTCTTTCAAAATCCTAAAACATTTGAGGTTAACTCATAATAATACATGGTGTACACAAAACCCAAATCAATATGAATTAAATTGGTGATGGAAAGAGGGTAACCTTTTTTTTTCTTTAAAAATATCACTTGAGTTGCACTGGATATCCAAAAGACTAACAAGGTCTACCACTAACATTGGCTTGTTATTCCCACCCTTATAAATCCATAGAAAATTTAGGTTAAATAAATGTATCTTAAAGGGACCTAAGACTCGATCCTTTTCCCCTATCAAAATAATTTAATTTACTCTATGTAAGATGGCTTTAGCCTTTATCTAGTTTTGTTATTTTTATTCCTGGAGATGTGTATGATTTACCTAGAAACCACAAAAAGTATCTTCCTACCTTTTATCTCTTAATAATCAAGACTATAAAAGAACACATAAAGTTTTTAAATAATAATTTAAGGATACTAAATGTAACCCATGAATATGTGGCATGTAAACTCTTCCATTTTACCTTTTAAGATGTTGTATATGATTGGTTCCTTAATATTCAAGAAGATTTAATTACTTCTTAAAACCAATACCGAGAAGACTTGTTTGCATAATTTGAGCAAGTCACTATCCCAAGTATCATATACCTTCACTTTGAAATAATGAGGAGAGATTCTAATGAATAAATTAGAGATTTCAATGCCATATTACAAAAGATGTATAACTGAGTTGACAATGACTATAAACGCAATGAAGCATTAACCATTTAAATGTACAAGAATGCCTTGGATTCTATGATTGATATTTTTATCCATAGATCACATAATATTACCATGCCACCTTTGGCCTATGTTTAAGATATTAACATTGACAGGGAGTTGAATCCCTAGTTACAATATTTTGCTCCTCCCCATATTGGTCCTAATTTTCTAGCCCTCAAACCCATTTTTAATGCTAATCAAAATTTTGTAGATCAAAATAAGAACCAAGTGTATACATAATTACCTATGGCCCATGCTACACATAAATAACACCTAATTTTTTTGAATAATCCAATGTCTACACCTAATTAGTAAAATCAAAACTAGTCTTTAATACCAGTTAATACTAATACCATCCAAGGTGTTTTTTATAATTCTATAAAAGTAGAATTAGATGATATCCAAAAAATGGTAAAAAAGTTGAGTAATGAGTTTTTGAGAATGTAGAAGAAAATGGGAAACACAATGTATAATACTAATCATAAGTATGAACATCATAAATATAACAGACCTTTCAATATATTTAGAAACAACATGGAACAACAACCACACAACAAGATGACTAAAATAAACATTTTGGAAGAAACACTACATAACTGGTGTTGAGTCCAAAATACAACACAAAATGGTGAGTTGGATTGCATATAGTTATTTACTACTTTTGATATATTTCACAAGGAAATGGATAAACAAGAAAGCTTTGTGAATCAACTAGAGCCATTTTCTTCTACTACTTTAGGTATTTATAGCACAACAAAGGTATTTGAAACATATAACCTTTTATTTATAGTATACAATGAGAATGAACTTGAAGATAATATAGATTAAATACATGTATTTTAGTAGTTCTAGAGGAATAGCTACAACTTGAAGATTAAACAACACGCTACCACTTCAATGCCTTTAAACAATAGTGCAATTATGACTCCAAATTCTAAGGCAAATAATAATCTACCTCCCCCAAAAGGAGATGATCAAAAATAAAGTTTAGATCCAAATATAAAATGGGGATACAATATAGTTAAAGATATTAATAAAATTAAGGCAAATATTAATCTTCATGATCTAGCTTAGATAATTGAACAAACATTTTGATCAAAGCCTTGACTAGGAGACCATCAACTAACAAATCAAATGCTTATCATACCAACATGGTTGTCTACAAAGATAAATATGAGGTACCAAAATTTCTACTAACCATTATAATTTTTGGTAAGAATGTACATAACTATTTATTTGAATTAGGTGTCGTAGCCAATGTGATGCCCAAAACTATATGTAAGAATCTATGTTTGAACCCAAACAAATATAATAGAGTGGTCATACAACTAGATAAATCATGTGTGCCATGAATTGGGGAGGTTAATAATGTACACATTTAGCTTGCTTCCTATCCATGTGTATAACAATCTATAGACATTTTATCATTTACATTCCTAAATATCATGGATTTTTGTTGAGTTGTGATTGGTTAAAGACATTGAATGGATATATGGAAACAAAATTCTCACATATGTAACTACCTTGGAAAGGATTATATAATCATATTAAAATATACCAAGAACCAAAGATGAAATACCTAATTATATAATATAATTCCAAAAATGAGAGAGCCAACTTAATGTCCAAACATCTAGGTGTTTATATATTTACTACAAAACATGAATCTAATGAATGAGAATTTGAATGTCCATAGTTGTGGATTCTCCATTTCAATGGTGTTATATCTAAGTAAGGTTTATATGTTGGAATATCATTAATCAACCTATATGGGAAAAAATATCTTACTACATATAGATTTCTATTCACTAACACCAATAATTAGGCTAAGTATGAAGCTCTAATGCTAGGCTTATAGTTTACACTAAAGCACAACGTCAAGTAATTGTAGATTTTTGATGATTTAGAGATGGTTGTCAACTAAAGTAGAATTAAATATAAATTCAAAATATATTAATTGAAAAATTATAAACACAAATCGTAGGATCTAATTGAGTCATTTTAAGCATTTAATATTAATTCCATTTCAAGAGAATAAAATCATATTCTAATTTGTCACCAATCTAGGAAACCAAACTACAAAAGTTTTATGTGAATCTAGTTCCTTACCCATGAATCCCAAATAATGTGGATAAATTTTAGGTGTTTGATAAATTCCATGAATAATTTTAGAGCATTTGAATATAAAATAATAGATTAAAGAGACTTTGTACACATGAACACAAAAGACTTGGGAGATGATGGCATCTTACATATTAAAGAGAATCAAACACCTATGGGAATGGTATCATTATAAATATATTTTGAAATAGATTCAAAAGTTGAAAATAATAAATATCCAAAGATAAATCAATCTAATTTTTTCAAAGAGAACCTAGGCACTAATGAATATCCTCAATATGTGAATATTGGCCTAAGTTTCTATGAACCTGAGAAACATAGATTGAAATATCTATTGATAGAAAGATGTGATTAATTAGATATAAAAATACCTAAAATCCTTTGAACCTAGGTTAATCACACATATTATTCCTTTGAATCAAGGTATTAAGACCTTTAGGTAGTGCCAAAGGCTAGTTCATCCAATTATAGAACCCCTCATTTAGGAAAAAAATAAAAGATATTAGACGCTAATATTATATTCATGACTAGACATTCTACTTGGGTGGCAAATGCAGTGCTAGTCAAGAATAAAAATGGTGACATATGACTATGTGTTGATTTTAGGAACTGAATAGATCATCAGAGAATGATAAATATCCTTTACCTTCTTTAGATGAAGTAATCTAGATTGTTAGTGGGTCTAAGATGATGTCCTTATTGGCTGTAATTTTAAGCTATAATCAAGTACTATTAGAAGCATAATATAAAAATTAAAATCACTTTTACCACCAATTGGGAAATTTTTGCATATAAAAGGATGCCTTTTAGATGAATTAATGAAGGAAAAACATTCTAACAAGCTATGGACTTTGATTTTTATGGACTTATTAACAATTTAATCATCATCTATATATACTACCTTATTATATTTTCAAAGAATAGAGTCAATCATGTAAATTATCTAAAAAAGGTGTTTGATAAATGAAAAATATATGGAGTATCACTGAATCTAAATAAGAATATCTTTAGATTCACTAAAAGATAACTATTGGATCATGTCATTACCAAAGATGGGATTTCCATTGACCTAGAATGAATCTAGGCCATTTCCAAGATAATGCCTCTTAATAATAAGAAAAAAATGAAGTCTTTATTTAAAAAGATAAAGTTTGTGAAAAAAATTAATTTTTGGATTCAAAGATATTATTAATCCATTTATTTCCATGTTGAATCAGGATGCCAAAATAGAATGGAAAATTGAAGCTAAGAAGGCTTTTCAAGATATAAAAACTACCATTTCTCAATCCCTAGTTCTATTCAATCCTAATTTCATTTCTTTTTGTATTCCTTTTCTTCAAAACACACTATATAAATTGTACTCAGACAAAATATAGACAATAATGAATATCTAATTACCTAAATGAGTACTATTTAAAAAGATGTAGAGTTAAAGTATTCAATGATAGAAAAATAGTTATATGCCTTATTTAAGGTAGTGAATAAGTCTAAACACTAAATTCTCAATAATAAGATGTATGCCATTATTTTAGATCCATTTATCAAACTTGCACTCAACCAAAATGAATTAGGAGAGATAAAAGGTAAGTAGATGGAAAAAATACAAGAGCTTGATCTTGAAATCAAACCATCCAAGATAAGTCATTGCCAAATAATCATATAGCTAATGACTGAGATATATCCATGCACATTCATATTGAGTAGATTAATGAAACAAAATTAGCTAGTGGTGATTGGTATGCCCATATCATTTGGTAATTACTCATAAGTATGTGTCCCCTTGAGCTAAATAGAGAATAAAGGAAATACCTTAGGCTCAAATTATCTCTTTACATGATAAATAAGGGAGTCTTATACATAAAATATCATGAAGGCATCTATTTGAGGTGTGTTCCTAGATAAAAAGCTATATACATCTTAGATAACTTACAGAATAAGATAGGTAATGGACATCCTCTTGGAAACAATATAGATCACAAGATATTGAGGATGAGATATTATTGGCCTGCTATTTTAAAATATGTCCATAATCATGTCAATACATGCCACAAATTCCAATAATTTGGAAAAGGTAATTACATGTTATCATGAAATTACAACCAATCATTGAAGGAAGAACCTTTGCTCAATGGGGTCTTGACTTTGTTTGAGTGATCAATCTAAAATTTTCATTTGGACATAATTTTATACTAAAAACCATTGATTATTTTACCATATGGATAGAGACTATGGCTACCTAAAATTATAGAGCCAAAGATGTGATCAAATTTTAGGAAATAACATACTAACCAAGTTTGGGACCCTAGTTTCATTAGTTTGTGAAAATGGTCTAGATTTTCAATCAACTAAATTTATATAATGGGTCCATGATAACCAAATTACAATAAAGTTTTCATCGAACTATTATCTATAAGGGAATGGATTAGCTAAATCTAATAACAAGGATTTCGTGGATGCTATAAATAAATCATCATAAGATAAACTGAGAGAATGGCATCTACTGTTAAAACACTATGGGTGGATATAACAAGGCATAATCAAGCCCTCAATGCTTCACTTTTACTGCTAACATATAGACAAGAACCAATTTTACCTATTACTCTCAAAATACCAATTTATTATTTCATGCAAGAGTATATGGGAAAATATGAAAGAATCTCATTCATATAACTTGACATAGTTTAGATGGAAAAGCACAAAATAAAGCATTACATAACTTCAATAAGCACCAAGACATTGTCAAAAGATAGTTTGACAAAATATCTAAAAGAAAGACTTTTAGATTTTAGAATTATTGATTTTATAGGATAAGGAACATGAAAAGAAAGGGTAGCATGATAAGTTCACTCTTTTATGGATTGGGACATAAAAAATATATTAAATAATAAGTAACAATGTTTTTTTGTCTAAAGGAATTCTGAGGTAATGACCTCATTTTTACAGTCAATGGATATTTTTTGAAATATTATTTCATAGTTCCTCTAATTGGAGATGCTTATGAATGATTGAGTTCAAACACAGAACTAGGGGTATATTAGGTTTCTTACTTATAGAGTAGTTGTCCTATTTTTCTAGGTTAAATCTTTCCTATTTTCCTAGAATAGTTTCTTATTTTAGTATTTTCTTTCATAGTGTTGGTGTGAAAATTTGTCAGGGGCACAAATCATCATACTCTTGTCAACAACATAGGAAATGAAGTCCCTATCCTATTATAAGGAAGATCTCCAAAAAATCTATTAAAAATGAAAATTTTGCAATAAAAAATTGTAAATTATGAGGTAGTAATTTTAACCTAAAAGTATGAAAAGGAGTTTTTAGAAAGGAATATGTAGAGAGAGAAGGAAAAGAATGAAATGTTTTAAGATGATAAATTTTTCAAGTTTAACACTAAGACTCAATGAAAGTATTATAGGGAAAATTAATATTAAGGGGAAATTTATCTCATTCAATGGTTTGAAAAAAACATATTCACATTCTTAGGAATATGAAACATACACCAAAAAATTGTCTAGCCCTAATAATAAAGATGAACAACCCTCTATATTTTATAATAGAAATAACAAAGATATCACTTTTATTCCCACCAAGATTCCACTTATATATTCAAAATATAAATCACAACTCCAAATAAAATTTGTAACCTAATTTCTTGGTTTTAACAATTTAAAGATGATAAGAATAGCAATGATGATCAAATATGTTGAATTAATCAAAAAAATACATAATCCAAAAGGAGTTGATAACACAAAGTTCAAAAACACTTCTTTGTATTGATCTTCTCAGAGTAGAGTATCCAATCTCATTTTATAAATATTTTCACAAAATATTTCTATTCAAAAACTTTATTATGAGGGCCTAACTTGTATTTATAGGCCAAAATGTGTGGTTATGGTGTAAAACCACATTTTTTGCCTTTTTATAGAGTTTAAAAAACATCAATGATAAATTATAACTTAAAAGGGTGCAAAAGTGTTTTCAGCACTTGACACCACTTGAAGAAACTTTTTATGTTTTTACACTGCTTGCAAAAGTACATTATTGATTTGCATAGCTTGAACAATCAAGTTGGAAAAATTACAAAAGTGACAACAAAAATTTGCAATGGGAAGTGCAATATGACAATACAATTTATGTGTAAAATAAATATGAGAAGAAAACATTGGAATGCTGAGAAAATCTTCAATCTTCTTACTTCTTCATTGACAACACTTTCTCTTTTATAAAGTCATAAAATATATAGAGAAATACCCTTATAAAATCTTCATCTATTCCAGCCATATATCTATAAGAAATATCTATCGAAAAATCTAATTCTCTCATCTCTTGAAAGTTATTTGGGATTTTGTTCACTTCAATTCAAGATTATTAGAATTAACTTGGTATTTGACTAACTGATGAAGTTTCTTATGATGAAATGTAGATATGGGGTTGACAATTCCTTAAATTTGAATTTTAAATTCTTTGATCATAGTTTCAACTAAAAAAATATTTTTACCTTGATCCCTATCATTGACAAAATGACATTTAAAATTTTTTGACCTCAGTATCAATCTCCATCATCATGTCACTTCCAAGTGACTTTGTACTATTGATTTTCTAAAAGAATTCTTGAAGTGATTGAATCCTAAATTTTGTGGCCTAGAGGAATTCAATTTTATAAATAACTTCTTCCTTATTGATGACTCCTTTTTCAATAAGGTAAATAGAGGGAAATTTTGAGAATTCAATTAACTTGGGGATGAACTCCTCCTAGTTATATTTTTATTTTATATATCCACTTTATTTTGCTATTACTTGTTCACATTATGACAAAACATCAGAGACCATTATTTATACAATGATAATTATTGAGGTTTCCTAATCAACAATCTTATCGATCTAATATTTCATTGCATTTCCTATTTGGCCTACCTATTTTAATTTTTTCCAATATCTTAATGTGAAGACTTGGTGAAGCACTTGTTGGTTGAATTGGTCTGATCAACCTCTATATCATTGAATTCAACTATTCCAATTTTTCATTTAACTCATCTTTCATTTACTTTTTCCTTATCCATTTTCTCAAAAATGGTGCCCATTTCCAATTGTACATGTCATTTCATTCCTTCTCTAGAAGAATTTCCCAAATGAACTCTAGATACCTCATAGTCTTCAAATTTGATTTATCATTTAATCTTTTCAACTACAAGAATTTCCACTTATGCATATTTTTCTCTTTTTTCATTTGTAATCATCTATAAGATGATTCTTGCTTTCTTTGGTATTTTTGAAAAAGTGATTGGGATTATCAAAGTCCCAAAGTAAATATACTCAAGTTCAACAAATTTTATTGTTTTCTTCACCACTATGGGTAACAAATTTGATGTTGTTGTGCTCGAAGGAGGTGGGGAAAAATATGAGACTTGTGGGGCCATCATCGCTAGGGTAGAAGGTGTATTTTTAGTTGTGACACTTCAAAAGGATGTTTCTACTTGTTCTTATTTGCTAATTATGTCAATTGGAATTCTTGGAGAGGAGAAATTTTGAGGGGGAAGATGAAGAAATATGAGTGATATATTGTAATAGGAAATTAAATGATATAGGAAGCAACATGCCATTTGAATCAATAAATCATTGGGTTGTATTTTCTACATATCTAGAGAATGTGGGAAACTATCAACATGAATTTATTGAGGATTTGAATGATTATAAGAAGAGGAGAGATTTTTACCTAACTTATTTATATTGAGATTAAGAACCCTTCAAAATGGAATGTACTATTGAATAGATTCTAATTTTTGCACTTCCTCTATCACTAGGGGTTCTCCACTTGGACCTACTTCATCTACTTTCTCTGATTCATCATGTTGTTGTTTGTAGAAGATACCAAATTCATCCTCACCAAGAGGTGTAAGGAAATAAACATTTCTAACATTTAATCTTTTACTCCTCAACCAATTGAGATTCTTTTCGAGTACTACCCTTATTCTACTTTTGAGAGAAGTAGATTGTTTCTTATCCCAATGGACTACAGGTAATGGATTTACTACGATGTTTTATTTTTCAAAGACAGGATCCAATGGGACCTCATCATCCACCAACTACTTGTTATCCAAATTTTGGCTACCATAGACAAGTTTCATTATAAACTTGACTTGTCATATTTTATGACCTATTTCATAGTCCTTCCATAACTTTTGGGGTCTTTAAATGGTCTCGTTAAATCCTTATTATCATTAGTTAAGGTTATTTTGATAAGATTAAGGTAATGTTTATATTTTGTCTTGTGTTAGTCTAGTCATCAAGTGAACATGAAAGATGGGGTCAAATTCTATCAAAGTTTCAAAAGTGTTTCACAAATTCATACTATTCCTTGATCACCTTGTATGAACATTTTACATTTGTTTGGAAAAGTTAAGGTTCTTTTGTGAAGATTAAGGTAAAGTGTAATACAAGGAAAAAGTGTATATATCCAAGTTTAACACATAATAAGGCTAAGAAAAACCACATATTCATAAAATACACTTGTTAAATCCTTTGAGATAGTTATATAACTATCACATATGTAAATAATGTCAGTTGAGGTTAGTTTTGTAGGTTGAACATCCAAATTGAGAGAACCACTCCTTTGCAGGAAATTATAAGCACTTGTATGAAATTGGGAGATCCAATTTTAGGTGAAATGATTAAAGGATATCTCTTCACATTATCTAGGTCAAATCCATGATTTATAAGCTCACACAAGTCTAGATATTTCAAAAATTACTTCAGAACCTCCATCACTCTTTTGACAAGTTAATAAAGTTCAACTTCATATGCTCAGTACAGACAGAGGAGAGTGAGTCATGTTCTAAGATTTTTTATAGAGGAGGGGGTATTAAATAAATTAAAACACATGGATGTAGTAAATATATAGTTTTCCCCTCCTTTATGAACAATAATTAAGAGTGTAAGGGGTTTATCTTGTTTATCCAAGTAAGGGTCTAGATTTGCTATTGTTTCTTCACTTCAGAGTTTGATGGAGTAAAATGGATTTTGTGAAATGATTTAAGATATAAATTGAGTCATTATAATTATAAATTATTTATTTAACTCAATTATATGAGGTGTATTAATAAAAAAGCTGGTGCCTTAAGCATGTTTGAATACCAGCATCCTAGCTACAAACATTTTGGTTGGTTTGGAGTGTTATCATTCTCAAAAGTTCTCAAGTTATTCATTAGTCATGTAAAACTCTTCAATATCATATGATATATTTTTTCTCTCTTTTTAAAGTGGTTCTTTGTAAAAAAATCCTTTAAGTGGTGACATGATCCTTGCTCTTTAGAGACATGGTGTAGTGTATGAATAGTTTCTTGTAGGCCTGAATGCAAAACTTAGCCCAAATATAAATTAAAATTAAATGATAACATGTGATAATGGCATTTAAAAAATTGTATATCTAAGATAATGACATCATAATTATACTACACTCACTAACAAAGATTGGGATAAGCTTTATCCATCCATAGGTCTATAAACATGTAGGTGGATATACATGGATCACAAGTCTTATGTTGAAGATGTTCAAGAAAAATAGAGACCTTTCTTAGCCTATAAAAACATATTTGACCTTGACATATCTCATTATAAAATTTAAAGAAAATGAGTGAATACATGAACTTCAACCTTCATACATGTTCCTTGCACATGAAAAGACATTAGTCATAGGCATTTACAATTGGGTATATTTCATATTACATAGTATTTAGTAGGAGGTCCATAGGAATATTAAGGGAATGATAGGAAAAGTAAATGATTTTATATAATACCAAGGTGAAAAGACTCAAGAATTTAGTTTTTAGCAGTTTATCCAAGCAAAAGTAGACCTACAAGTTCCAGACTTGTATGTCCTCATTTTGATCCAAAATCCATTTTCTAATATGAAGGAGAATATATAAAGATAATATAGATTAGTAAAGGTATTAACTAAGACATAATTAAATGATATTGACTAAGCTATTTGAGATACAAAATAAGGATAAGATGACTCATTTCACAAGCCTAGACACTCATACATAGGCTTGTGTATGAAGATAAGAAGGAAATAACTTGTAGATGTTATGAGATACTAATGATATTGTAGGATGGTGAAAAGGAGCCTTCAATTAATTTTAAGTACTTTAAAAGTATCAATAACCTAGTTAAATAAATCCATGTTTTCAAAGTTTAATATTCAAAGGACTCTCATTCAATCACCACCTACAATCATATATTAAATACATACAAGAAAGAAGGTGTATGCATGTTAGGATGAAAGGTATTGAAGGAGTTAAGAAGGTTCAAATGAAGACACTAAGTTCTCAAAACTTTAGTAAAAATAATTGAATGATTAGGGATTTGTAATATATATCCTAAATTCTAAAAAGGTAGTCAAGATTCAAATGACTACCTATAGATTTGCTTAGGTAACTTAAGCTAGTCTCAAACTTAAAAAGAGGATACAATACATAATAGTGGAATTAGAGTTTAGGTAGTGAATGGAAAAAGTTTAAATAACCACTATAACTTAAATAAGATTTAAATTTAGGTGATATAGGATGAAAAAAATAAAATGCACTTGAATCTTGCAAACACATAACTAAGTACTCTTATAAGCATGTTTTCCTACATGAAGGGTACCTACCTATTTTGTTAGAGAAGAGGTAACTTGGGATAATAAAATCACTTGGAAGTGATTCCCTAATACTAGTATGAATCCATATGATCTTAAAAATAAAAAAAATGGTACAAATGTGGATAAGTCTATTTAGGACTAGTAACTATAAGGTCATACACATAGGCATGTGTGTACAGTTGTGAGAAGAATGATTTTTTAAAGGTTAAAGGAGAACATAAGGACATTAATAAGTGTATAATGGTGGAATATAACCTATAAAATCATCCATAGGTAGAGGAATACATGAAAATGACCATGTAGGCCTATAAGAGTTTCTTGAGCTATTCTAGTGAATGACTAAATTCAAGTCATAATTTTTTTAGATTAGTGTGACCCTAAACTTATGCATGGGTTATAATGGTTTTTTTTAATGGTTAAGGGGTCTCTATAATCCAATATTATATAATAATATATTGGTTTTAGGTCCTTAACCTATATGAACAATGATTAATATTGTAAACCACTCTTCAGTGACATATTAGAGACTTGAGGATAACATTATTGTGCTTAGAATTATATGAACATGTTGCATGGTAACTTTATCACCTAGGGGTAGTTGAGGAATATTTTTTAATTTAAATTTATGGCATTATTTTAGGATTTAATTCCTTAGGGTTTATGAACAATCGTTAATAACCAAAACTACTTTAAACCCTCCTAAAACCCTAATAGGAACCCAATGAAAGAGATAGGATTCCAAAGTGAATAAAATGGGTTGGATTTATTTTTAAACCACCTAAACATCATTTATAACTCAAAAGAGTTCTTCATCATGACACTTGTTTATACCTACACCTATACAAACATAATATATGTTATGTTTTTGTAAGTATTTAAGCCCAAAACAAGGTTGTTAACCTCATGGAGTGATGAAAACCATTGGTTAAATTGTATTGAGGTATTTTATACCTATTCAATTCTAAAAATCCATACATATCACCCTAAAAGTGCACCTATAGGTTTGATTGTTGATGGTAGTGTGAAAGGCTAGGTTTTTTTAACATTTCATGGTTTACCTATCTTCATAATATCTTAGAAGCCACAATTTTACATGGATCATGTTCATAAGATGGGAAAATTGAATCAAATACTTACTATAAGTTTCACATGTGTGGGAGGTATGTGGAGCAAAATTTTAGTTTCTAGGCCTAGAGGCCTAACCATAGAGAGAAAAGGGTGAAATAAATGCACTTTCACTCAAATTGAGGTCATGAAAGTTGGTAAGTAGTTGTAAGGGAATATTGGGTACTAAAATACATGGTAATTTTGTTAATATATTATATACACTATCCTACATAAGTATATTTTTCTATTTTGAGGGATATAAAGAAATGAATGCAATTGAGAGGATTGCACATGAAATGGGGTGTTAGAAAACATTTGAGGTACTAAGATGGGTTGATATGAGTTGTTGAGGAAATTAGTATTGTTTCATGAATTATTTTTTATTCATGAGTTCAAAAACCAATTTTTAATCATTTTGAGCCTAAAAGGAGCCAGTGAAGATTGCACACTAATGAAAGTGAAAGATAGGTTATAAAACTTATAAGGGAGTGGTGAAAAAATATCTTATCATTTCAAATTTTATTCAAACATCTTGTAACTATCCTTTTAGGTGTGGAGGTGTATCCTTAAGGAATATTAGTTAGATTTAAGACTTAAATTTGCCTAAGTAACCTCCTACACCAATTTGAGGGAGTACATCATTGAGTAAATATATACATGTTGATAAGAAATTTCAAGATTATTTTATTACTTAATTTTTTGTATTGAAAATAATTTCATGATGGATGACACTTGTACATGATATTTTATTCCCATTCTTCTCTTTATTACTCATAATTTCCTATATATGCAGTCTTGTATGACTTTGCAAAGGATCCTCACATTGGTTATGAAAAAGCCCTACCAAGATTAAGGCTTGTAATTACCTATTGGAATCAATTCAAGATGTATATTATATCTTCATCTTGAAAATATTGATTCTAAGCATGTTGTTTTGATAAATGCCTAGTGATAGTGTATGTACTTCACACTAGCACTTCAACATGAAGGTTATGATGGTTTCAAGAGCTTAAGATGATAAACTAAGAGGTGATAGTAGGAAAAACTATTGGCTTATCAATTATATAACTAATAAAAATATGTATGACACTTCATATGACCTATGAAAGGTAATAAACTTACTTAAATACATGAATATGAAGGATAAATGCAAGGAAGGGATTATTTTGGAGTAGCGTAATTAGATTGTAACTTGTTATTTAATAGTGTATTATTAACAAACTAAGGACCTCTTGTTTGGTACATCAACTTTAAGTTATTTATTAGTTTTAATCTTCATCTCTCCCTTTTCCATGTCAAGAAATTATTATAGTTATTATTGTAGGTGTTGTGCTTGGGAGCTAACCCAAAATATAGAGGTTTGATCCCCTTGTAAGGTTACACAAAACCTTGGTTCAATCCCACTGCATAGATTACATTGAGAGGGATTGAATCACCCTCTCAAGGGTACATAGTTTAGCTATAATAGTTATATAATTCTTGGTGGGACATAAATACAAATAGGTTGTCTAAGATTGATTCTAGTCATGGCAAAAGTTCAGCTATATCAAACATTTTCATGTTGCATCTAGTCACTCTAACAAGTTTTAATATCTTGGTAGCTAACTAGTGAACTAAATTTCATGAAACATGTGACTAAAAGATTAAAATTGAAATATATTCCCTTTGAATTTGTTGAATTACCTTTATATTCATATAATTTTAAGAGGTTTCCTCATATTTTCCCTTACACTAAGTCACCTCAAAGGAATCTCTTTATTCCCTACTATCTAAGTTCTCTTAAGGCTGATAAAATGGATAAAAATATACCTTTTATTATTTTTAATGGTGTTTATCCTTTAAACATTCAATAATATCATGACATATAGATGGATTACCTTAAGGGTGTCACTAATTTTAGTGGAGAAACTACTCTTACTCCCATTGAGCATATTAGGGACATGGAAAACTTTTGTAACGCCCATAACATCACACAAGAGTATGTGTAAATTAGGTTGTTAAGATTAAATTTTAAATACAGATTTTTGGAGTGTTATATAACCTTATCACCCAATTCCATTGACTCATAGGATAAATTAGGAGAGCAATTTAAAAAAATATTTGAAGATAAGAGTTACCATTTATCCTTGGTCGAGCAAATGCCCACCATAAAAATATCTCAAGATTTCATGTAATATTTTAATTCTAGGTTCCAAAATACATGGGATATGATCCCAATTATTTTAATACCCACTAAAAAATATGCATTCCTATATTATCTTAAGTCTTTGAATAGTGATATAGTGCTAATGATTCAATCTATGGGTGGTAATACCTTATTAGATGCTTTTGAGATTGCCATTAAGGCTAATAAAAATGTAATATAATCTATAAAACTTAATTTAATATGCCCTATGACTTTTTTACTAACATTAGACCTCTTACTCCAACTCTTGCTATAAATCCTACCATAATTGATCATGAATTAGAGGTCCCCACTCAAGTAAGCAAGTAAAATTATGTATAAGGACTAATTAAGAACCTTGAAAAAAAAGTCATGAAAATGGAGAGGAAACAAATTGAATTTCATATTTCCTCTCAGTGGAACCAATATTATCATCCTTATCAATCAAATAGACCACCCTTTCAAGAAAATGCTCAAGGCCAAGGTCATATCACCAATGTTAGAACATATACAAGTTTCAACCCAAATGTAGCCTCCAATTTAATATCCTTGTTACCCACTCAAAAAAATATAATGTAAGAGAAATAATGGCCTCCTCAATGGAATCAATATGATCAATAATATACCAATCAAGATGGAGGGTTGAATCAAGCTTGTGTGGCAGAAGAAAAAGCTTTTCATTCTCTAATAAAAGAAGATGTTTGTAATTAGGTTATGGCTATTGGAGAGTAAGGTTAATCAATTTATACACTTGTAAATTTACAATAATAAGATTTTTTTTTAGTGAATCAAGTGGGAAGATCAATTAGGGTGGTAGATAGTTCAATTATAGCCAATACTAGGTCTAAAAGAAGGGATGTTGAAGAGGTGAAAAAAAGTGGCAAATGTTTAATTATAACTACATCCATAACTCAAGGGATAAGAGAGTATAATATAACTCCTAAGGGTTAAGAATCTAAAATAAATTAGAATGACAAGGGTGCTTTTATACACCAAAACAAGTATGCCCAAAGTGATTTCAAGAATCCTAGAGGACAACCAAAGATCAATGTTTATTCTCTTAATAAAGTGGATTAAATGAAAAAACATCATGTAGGTATGCCTATGTGGGATAATTTGTCTATTCAAAGACAAAGGGATATACTAAAAGAGTAGCTATCTAATATCATATCATCATCAAAAGCAATAAGAAAGGGTAATGTTGTGTATACAAATACATCCAAGACTACTAAGTTGCAATAAGGTAAGGAGAATAAGCCTCCTCACTTCTATGTTTTAGTGATCATTGGTTATTTTTTGGTGAATGATTTTATAATATAATGTTGGGATAGAATATTAGTCATTACAAGGTAAATAGAGGATAAACTAGTCCTAAAATATGAACCTCATGCTAAAGGTGTGCTACAACTAAATGGATCAACCACTAAGACAATGTTATCAAGGGTTTGAATCTAAATATTCATGATTGTCCTAATTTATCCATTTCTCAAGATGTATTTTTTTTTTAATTTTCACCATAGTTTTCCCTTTGCTTGTCAAGGGGATTTCATGGTAAATATTGGTGGTTACTTATATCAGATTGGTCATACATGGATTTTAGGACAATATATGGCACCAAAGTTACTATAAGATTAGAAATTATTTCAAGGTTTCACATTGAGCCATACAAACCAAATGTTTTAGATTAAGGTAAAAATAGGTTTTGAAGGGACCCCGAAACCCTAAAACAAAGGGAGAAGGATGAAATAGTAACCCCATAGGCAAAGCCTAAAACCTACTTCAAAGAAGATCAAAATCAGGTTCAAGAAAAAGTTTTACAGAGACCATGGAAAAAAAGAGAATACAAAAAACTAGGAAACAAAGTTTTATTCTTCTAGTTCTAAAATCATCTTCATTGCTACCTTTCATAACATTTTCCTTATGGCATTAGCTCAATTGGCTCCCTCTTGCATTGTTTTCTTTCTAGAGCTCTATCGAGTTCTCTTGCTAGGCCCCTCCAAGGATTTGATTTCCTCATTTGCTCTTTTTCCAATGTTTACCCAACACATATGCTAGATGTGACCTCCTCCATCTTCGTTCTGCTTTCCTTAATGACTCAAGTATTTGAGTTTGATGGGAATATCCCTCATTGCTTTTCTATTGATTTTGTTCTGAAATACCTCCTGGTTACCTTCCATTATTTCCATTGAATATATTTTAGAATCTTTTCCTTATCATCCAATGGGGGAACTAACATCATGAGATTCTCCTTCTCATTTGATCCAATAGAGGGATTGAAGAGGTTGGTATTGTTTTCCTCAGGTATATTTTTTATTACCTGAATAATTTATAGATATACATTGAACTTTTTATTTCTGTTCCTCCCTCTTCCTCCACATCCTAATGAGGTTTGATAGTGGGATGGTTTGTGGAAGTTGTTTTGTAGTAATGGCTCATGTGTGAGAAGAAATATTTCTTACTTTGTGAAGTATTTAGGAAATTTGTAGGGATGATACAGCTTGTTTCTTCAATTCAAAAAAATCCCCACTCTTTTCCAACTACTGCTCCTCAACATCTGTCTTTGGGAATTTGGTACTAGTCTCAACCATTGGAAGGTTTTATGAATTCCTCTATAAGTTTAGTGTAGGGTTATATTCCAATTTTTGTAATGAAAATGTTCAATATTAACATCTCTTATTCATGGGATTATAATGTTGAAAGGATTAGGAAAGGATTTAATGAGTGTAAGCCTTTCTCTGTGAAGCCACTCCACCAAATCATTGGTTTTCTATTCTAAGCTGATATTTCCCTCCTTTGCATGTTTCATCATGATGAATTAGCACTCTAAGATCCATGTTCTTTTTTAATGAAACAGTGAACTATTATACATCAACAACTCCGTTAGCTTCACAATAGAGGTGGGTAATAGTAACTCTCTCAAATTTTTTGCATTTAAAGTTTTCAAACCATAGCCTCTATAGACCATGAAATATAATTTTTGTTGAAAATATTTATGTCAAGGAGTAGCCATAATTTAGAATATCCTGATTCAATAGCTATGGGAAAGAGCAGTATTCAACAATATGACAGTTATACCATTAAATTAAAGGACTCCTCCACATTTATTCCTTGGGTTCCCTTTAGCATAAAGTTTCCAATCACCCATGAGGGGGGACATTCCAAAACACCTAGTCTAGGAAGTTTTTACATTAGATTTTTCCAAGGGATTATCAATGAAATGTTGATAGGATCCCTTTGTGATGATAAATTCTCCTTAGTTCTGAAATCCTGGAAGTACTTCTAAAAATTTGTTATTTCTTTCTTTCCATATTCCCCACTAAATATGAAGAGTTAGTTTCCATAAAAAAAGAACCCTTAATGGATACCAACTTGTAAAAGATATTTCCAACTTTTTTTGGTGAATCCAAGCAATACCCCAAATATTGAGGATTTCTTTCCAAACTTGTTGCATAAAAGAACAATTCACAAACAAGTGATCTTTATCTTGAAAACCCTTTTTAACACCTGTTCACTACATATATTCCTCTTTTCTGTAAGTTGTCAAGAGTCAAGATTTTGTTGAAGGGTCCAAAAGAATATTTTGATTTTAGGGATAAGCCCTTGAATACTGTCCACAAAGGTTTGTTACCAAAGAAAAAAGGTAGAAACTTTAAATTGTCCGCTAGAATGCCAAACAATTTATCAAGTGATAGAGAGAGATATTGGGAAGTATATTATTTAAATCTTGATAAAGATCATTAAGGTTCATTATTCTGCCAATTATTTTATCCATTAACATCGGTCTATTACTTCTTTATCTTGGATTCTTCTATCAAAGGGTTTCCTTTTAACCAAACATCCTCCCAGAATTTTTTTTTCCATTACCTACTTTCCATGAGCTTCCTTCTTCTAAACTTTGTTTAAAAACTGCCCCCCATATGGAAGATAAATTTGGGTAAGAAAAGAAATCGGAGAGGGATTTTGCATTGAACATACTTATGCTTCCAGGATAAACCCTCCAATTTTGCTAAGAGAGCTTGTTCCTAATTTTCCTTATTCCTAATCCTCCTTCCCTGAAAGGTTTACAAATGTTGTCCCAGGCAATTAAAGGCATTCTCCTTTTTTCCTCAGTACCTATCCATAGAAAGTTTCTCTAGATAATAGCTTAACAAACCAAATGTTAAATGCTAATTTTTATATCATTGATGAGGAGGAACAACCTAGTGACCAAGAACCAATTGTTCCTCTTGAATATATTTTAGATCTTTTCCTTAATGAATGGGGGAAGAAAATCATGAGTTTGATCCATATAGAGGGATTGAAGAGGTTGGTATTGGGGTATATTGATTACATGAATAATTTATAGACATACCTTCTTTTTATAATCCTAATGAGGATAGTGATGGTTTGTGGAAGTTGTTTTTTAATGGCTCAAGAAGAAATATTGGAGTAGGTGTAGGGATGATGCTTGTTTCTTCATAAAATGAAAGGTACTATTCAACCATTAGGTTTTAGTTTAGTTTTTATTGTAATGCAAATGAATATGAATCTCTTATTCATGGTGTGAAAGGAAGAAAGGAGTCAAATAAGTGTAAGCCATGGGAAACAGTGAACTAGTTTGTACATCAAGTTAGAGGTAAGAGTGCATTTAAGAAAACATTGTTGAAGTCATACAAAAATAGAGTATGGGAAATTATTTATAATTTTGAGAATTTTAACATAAAATTTTAAAACCAACATGTTGATAGATTGGAATCAGTTGAAGCATAAGTTGATGTCCCTAATGATGTCAAGAATCCCAGAACTTTACCATAAATTATGGTAGTTGTGAGGCCCTCAATAATAGATAATGATGTGAATTGGAAAGTGTTTAAAAGTGATAAAAAAATAAATTATTTTCTCCAACATTAATCTAATTTTTATTAAAAATTTTGGGTAAATTTGGAGATACAATATGGAGACCAAATTATGCAATTGAGGTCTAACAAGATTCCTAAAGGGGTGGTTATTCTTGAAGGTATATGTAATGAAAGTGATCAAGTGAGGAGAGATAAGATAATCATGTATAAAAATAATAAAATCATGATAAGGTGGATATATTTAAATATTAAATCCTAAATGGAAAGATATGTGATCCATAAGAGAAGGTTGTATTCTTGAGTTATGTAGAGAATTTTTTGATGTCTTTGCTTCAGAGTATAGTGACCTTAAGGGGTTTGATCCCTTATTATATGAAAATATATATAAATTGACCCCAATGATAAATATAATGTAAATTAAATTCCATAAATTATAAAGTGGATTTGATCATGAGGAAAGAACTCACCAAGTTGATAGAGTCAAGATTTATCATTCCTATCAAACACTCTTCATGGGCTATCAATCTTGTTCCTATGAGAAAAAAGAGTGGTGAACTTAGGTTATGTGTAGATTTTAGAGACTTTAATAGGGTATTATTTAAGGATCACTGCCCTATATCTTTAATGGATCAAAAATTTCAAGTAGTGGTAGGTTCTCAACATTTCTCACTTTTGGATGGCTATTCGGGATACAACCAAGTGTTGGTGAAAGAAGAGACCAATATAAGACAACATTAACTACCAAATTGGGAACATATGCTTACAATAAAATTCAATTTTGGAGTTCCAATGTAGGTTATACATTCCAAAAGTCCATGGATATGTATTTCTAAGGTTTGATCAATGATACGGTACTAGTATACCTTAATGACTTAACCGTTTTCTCCAAAAAATGTTAGTGACCACTTGAACCATCTAAAGCTAATATTTGAAAGGTGAAGGAAATATAGGGTCTCTCTCAACCATAAAAAGTATGTTTTTAATGTATATTAGGGTAATTTAATAGGTCATATTGTTTCTAAATATGGGCTTGCTATAGACCCTAATAGGGTGAGTGTCATACTATCCTTGTTATTTCCCAAACATAAGAAATATTTGCAAAGTTTTCTTGGGAAGATAAATTTTGTTAGGATATTCATACCTAGATTTTACACTCTTGTAATGCCTATAACAACCATGTTAAATAATCAACAAGAATTTGTCTGAACCAAGGAATGGAAGGCTAGTTTTGAGGCCATCAAACAAGTTATTTCTCATGCACCTACACTAATCAACCCTACTTTTTTATAGACTTTGTATTGCATATTTTTTCCAAAATTGACACCATATATTCTATGTTAATTTATAAAAACAATGAAGGACTTGAATAACCTATAGACTTTTTTAATCAAGGACTAGAAGTCTATGAAGAGAGGTACACCTATATTGAGAAACAAGTATTGGCAAATGTAATAAGTCTCAATAAATTTAGGCATATGGTGTCCAAAAAGAAATACATGATATGGTAAATCATCAAATAATAAGATAATTTATCTTAAATAAATACTTCAATTATAAAATAGATAGATGGATAACTAAGGTGATGGAGTATGATTTTGAGATCAAGGCCACTAAGCTAGTAAGAGGGAGATGGATGTGTGAATACTTAACATCAAACCTAAAAGAAGATAAAGAGATGGATTTGAAATTTAAACAAGGTAATATTAAAGCTTAAACTTCATCTAATCCAATTTGGACACAATAAATGGTGAGGTTCCTTCAAATATGTGAGTTTCATATGGGTCTAGATGAACCAAGAAGAAGATACTTCAGATTGCAAGTTATACATTATGTCCTCATGGATGGGGTTCTTTTTATGAAATACCTAAATTTTATGTTTTTAAGATGTGTGTAACTATATTATGTTGATAATCTTCTAAAAAATTTCCATGATGGACCAACTAGAGGTCATTTTACACCTAAAACTATAGCTACAAAAATAATGAGGGATAGTTACTATTGGCCTAGCTTATTCAAGTATGCATATGCTTGGGTTATAAAATGTCAAAAGTTTTAAATTTTTGTAGGAAAATAAATATTTTTAGAAATCTTTCTTCACCCTATTTAGGTTGAACAACCATTCATGTAGTGGGGACTTGATTTCATTGGGATGGTCAATCCTCCATCTAGTGTAGGCCATAAATGGGTCCTTATAGCTACTGACTATTTAAAAATATGGGTGGAGGTAGTTTCCCTCATGGAGGCTAATGAAACTTTAGTTCATTACTTATATGATATCCTAGTGACAAGGTTTTGGGTGCCTGAAACAATATTTTTTGATAATGCCATGGCTTGTAGTGGTATAAGAATAAGGGAATGGGCTCTCAAATATGGCATCTACTTGAGTAATTATAATTACTACCCCAAGGTAATGAGTTATTTGAGTCTAATAATAAGAACTTGATAAGAATTATAAAGAGAAAAATATAATTTAATCAAATGATTTGGTTCACTAAGTTGAAGATATCCCTATGGTCTGATAGGATCACTCCAAATATTTCCACTGGTAACTCACCTTATATTCTTATCTATGAAAGAAAATCTAAGATATCCATTTAGATTGAGTTACAAACTCTTGAGTTGGCACATAAAATTTATAATATGGACAATGATCCTATCGAAATAAGATTGGTAGAACTAATGGCCTTAGAGGAAGCAAGATACCATCTTATGCACACCATGGAGTATCACCAAGCATAAGTGAAAATAAAATTTGACAAGATATCTATCACAAGAACATATCAAGAAGGGGATCTTGTCTTAAATAAGGATGATGATAGATCTAAGTCTACTAAGCAAACTAAGTTTGATGTATTGTGACATGAACCTTATGTTATCGTTACTTTTAAAGTACATAATGCCTTTAGCTTTCAATACTTAATGGAGAAGAATTGATTATCCCATTTGATGGGATACACTTGAACCCATGATATTGATGTTATTTTTACAACTTTGTCCATATTAGAGTATGTATTTCTATTCCCTAAGTGCTTCATACAAAAGTGTGTGTCTTGTTTGATTTGTGTTGTTCCCTCCTCCAAGTGTCTTGTGATACATGTGTGTGTGGTGTTTTGTTTTATGTTTGTATAGTTAAGTTAGTTTCAAGGTGGTTTTCAAGTCTTATTTTCAATTATGAATCCATGGCCCAATGAATTTATAAACCACTATTCTAGATGCATAGTCAAGCATGCATTCCTAGGAGGTCACCAAAGATGTTAGACAAATTTTGGCTACCATAGAATAGGTTCATTAAAAACTTGACTTCTCATATGTTTATTACCTTGTTCATAGTCCTTCCATACCTTTTGGGGCCTTTAAATGGTCTTGTTAAAGTCTTATTAATAGAATTTAAGGTTATTTTGACAAGATTAAGGTAATTTTTATAGTTTGTATTGTTATATTAAATTCACAAAATGAACATGAAATATGGGGTCAAATGGTCTCAAATTTTAAAAAGTGTATCTCAAAGTTATGCTATGCCATATTAATATTTTACATTTGTTTGGAAAAGTTAGAATTCTTTTGTGAAGATTAAGGTAAAGTGTAATACAATGGAAAAGTGTATATAGTCAATTTTAATTCATGATAAGGCTAACAAATATTAAATATTCATAAAATACACTTTTCAAATCCTTTGAGATAGTTATATAACTCTCACATATGGCAAGAATGTTAGTTGAGGTCAGATTTGTAGGTTCAACATCCAAATGGAGACAATCACTCCTTTGTAGGAGAAAATGGTTAAAATGTGTCTCTTCAAATTATCTAGGCCATGTCCATTATTTAAAATATCACATAGGTCTATATATTTCAAAAATTTCATTAAAACATCCATCACTCTTTTGGCAAGTTAATAAAGGTCAACTTTATATGATTAGTATAGATAGAGGAAAGAGAGTCTTGGTATAATATTTTTGATATATTATGGGGTAATAATTAAATTATAATCCATATCCATATTTATTAGATTATTTATTCCTCATTTATGAATAATTATTAAGCGTTTAGGGGGGTCACTATGTCTTGTTCATCCAAGCAGGGTCTAGATTTGCTTATGTTTCTTCACTTCAGAGTTAGATGGAGGAAAATGGTTTTTATGAGATTATTTTAGAGATAAAATTAGTCATTTTAATTTTTTGTTCATAATTTAAATCAAGTTCATAAGTTTCCTTCAATAAAAAAGTTGGTGCCTCAATCACGTTTGAATACCACCATCCTAGCTACAAGCATTTTCATTGGTTTTGAGTGTTATGATTTTCAAAAGTTCTAAAGTTTATAATTAGTCATGGAAAAATCCTAAATCTCAAATTATACATGTGCTCTCTCTTTTAAAAGTGGTTCTTTGTAGACAATCCTTCAAGTTGTGGCATGATCATTGCTCTTTAGAGGCATGGTGTAGTGTATGAATAATTTCCTATAAGACTAATTGCTAAACTTGGACCAAATAACAATGAAAATTCAATGATAACATGTGAGAATGGATTTTAAAAAATTATATGTCTAGATAATGAGATAATAATTTAAATTCACTCTCTAACAAAGACTGGGATAAAATTTATCCACCCATAGGGTTGTAGACCTATCAGTGCACATTTATGGATCAATAGTCTCATGTTGAAGATGTTCAAGAAATGTAGATACCTGTTGTATCCTTTAAAAAATTATTTGACCTTGACAAATCTCACTATCTCATCAAAATATCATGAGCTAATGCATGAACTCTAACCTTCATATATGTTTATTCTACATGAAAAGACATCAGTCATAGGCCTATATATAATTGGGTAAATTTTAGATTACATATTATTTAGTAGGAAGTCCATAGGCCTATTTAGATCATGATAGGATAAATACATGAGTTTATATAATACCAATGTGTAATGACTTAATAATTTTGTTCTTAGAAATCTATCCAAGCAAAATTGGACCTATAGGTTTCAGACATGTAGGTCCTCATTTTGAGCCAAAATCCATTTTCTCACATGAAGAAGAATATATGAAGATAATATAGCTCAATATAGGTTTGAAATAAGACATAAGTAAAAGGGATCACCTAATCTATTTGAGAGTTAAAATAAGGTTGAGGTGATTGATTTTGACACTCATATGCATGCCTGTGTATGAAGACAATAAGGAAAAATATTGTAGATGTTATGAAAGACTAATGATCTTATGGGATGTTGAGAAGGAGTCTTAAATTAATTTTAATCAATTCAAAGTATCAATAAAATATTTGAATAAATCCATGTTTTTAAAGCCTAATATTCAAAAAAACTCTCGTCCAGTTACCACTTATAGTCATGTATTAAATATATCCAAGAAGGAAGGTGTATGATTGTTAGGATGCAAGGTCTTGAAAGAGTTGATAAGGTTAAAAATAAAACATTTATTTCTCAACACTTTAGTGAAGATCATTTAATGTTTATGTATTTGTAATATATGTCCTAAATTCTAAATAAGCTATCCAAGCCTCAAATGACTACCTACAAGTTTGCTTAGGTAATTCAAGTTGGTATGAAACTTTAAAAGAGAATACAATGCATAATAGTGGAATTAGAGTTTAGATGAGTGATTGGAAAAAGTGTATAAATCCACTAAAATTTAAATAATACCTAAACTGGGGCTAGAGAGGATGATCAAAACAATATGCACTTAAATCTTGCAAACACATATCTAATTACTCCTATAGGCCTACCTACCTACATGAAGGGTGCCTAATTGGTTTGTTAGATAAGAGGTCATTTAAGCTTATAAAATCACTTGGAAGTGATTCCATGATTCAATTATGACTCCATATGATCTTTAGAATTAAACAAATGGTATAAATGTGGATAATTATATTTAGACCTAGTAATCATAAGGTCACATACATAGGTCTATGTGTATAGTTGTGAGAACAATGATTTTTTGAAGGTAAAAGAAATTGAGGACATTGGGAAGTGTATAATGGTGGAAAAAAACCTAAAAAAATACCCATAGGAAAAGGAAGATAATAAAATGACCATTTAGGCCTATATTATTTTCTTGAGCTATCTTAGTGCATGACTACAATTCAAGATAGACATTATTTTTCTTGGTGTGGCCTTAACCTTATACATGGAGTCTATTGGTTTTTAGGTATGGTTAAGTGGTCTTCTTACTCCAATATTCTAGCATCAAATATTGGTTTAGGTCCCTAGTCTATATGAATAAAGGTTAATATTTAAAACCACTCTCTAATGGTATACTAGAGACCCCAAGAGTAACTTCTTATGATTAGAACTGTACAAATAAATTTCATGGGAGATTGATTACCTAGGGGTAGTTTAGGACACTTATGTAATTGATTTTGTTGGCATTAGTCTAAGATATAAATCCTCAGGGTTAATGGACAATCATTAAAAACCTAAACTAATTTAAACCCTCCTAAAACCCTAATAGGAACCCAATGAGAGAGATTGTCTTAAAAAGGCTTAAAATGGGTTGGATTTATATGGAAACCACTTGAAAATAATTGATCACTCTAAGGAGGTCCTCACCATGACACTTATTTTTACTTGCTCCTATATGAATACAATAAATGTTATGTTTTTGTAAGGATTTGAGCCTAAAATAAGGTTGTTGACCTCATGAACTAATGAAAATTATTTAAAAGGATGGATTGAGGTTTATACTAGCTATTAAATTCCAAAAAAAATAATTATCACCCTAAAAGTGCACCTATAGGTCTGATTGTTGAAAGCAATGTGAAAAGGGCTTGTAAAAGGCTAGGTTTTTTGGCCATTTCATGGTTTACCTATCTACACAAGGTGTTAGAAGCCCAAATTTATTGTGGGTCATGTTCATAGTTTATGGAAATTTAATCAAATACTTACTAAAAGTTTCACATGTGTGGGAGGTCTTTGGAGCAAAATTTTAGTTTTTAGGCCTAGAGGCCTAATTAAAGCCTAATTAGAGAGAAAAAAGGGTGAAATAAATGCACTTCCACTTAGACTAAGGTCATTAAATTGGTTAGGTAGATGTAAGGGAATACTAGATACTTAAATCCATGCTTAGTTTTTCAAGATAATACATACAATATCATACACAATGATCTTTATTTATTTTGAGGGTTATAAGGAAATGAAGAAAATTGAGATATTTAGGCATGGAATAGAGTGATAAAAAAATTTAAGTCTCTAATATGTGTTGATACAAGTTTATAAGGCAATAATGAGTTTTCATTAAGTTTTTTTGCATTTATGAGTTCAAAAATTAAGTTTTAAGCATTTTGAGCCTAAAAAGAGCTAGTGAAGATTGCATACTAATGAAGAGTGAAAGAGAGGTTAAAAAACTTGTATGGGAGTGGAATATAAATATCCTAATCATTCCAAATATTAGTCAAGCATATTGTAACTATCTTTTCAGGTGTGGAGGTATAGCCTCAAGGAAAATGAGTTATAATCAAGAGCTCAAATTTTCCTAAGTAACCTCCTTTTCCATTTTGATGGAGTACATCATTAAGCATATGTACACATGTTGATGAGATATTTCAAGAATATTTTATTTCTCAAGTGTTTGTATTAAAACTACCTTCATGATGTGTGACACTTTTCCATGATCTTCTATACCCCTTCTTCTATCTCTCTTGCTCACATTTTTCTATATATGCAACATTATATGGATTTACAAAGGATACTCACATTGGTTATGGTGAATCCCTACCAAAATTAAGTCTTTTACTTGCATATTAGAATCAATTAAAGCTTTATATTCTATCTTCATCTTGAAAATAATGATTTTGAGTGTGTTGTTTTGATGACTTCCTAGTGATAGTGTATGTACTTCCTTTCATATGTCCTTCATGTTCATGCCCTTATGTAAGTTTGTTGCCTCTCATAGGTCATATGAAGTGTCATACCTAGTTATCTTAGTTATATAATTGATAAACCATTATTTTTTTCTACTATCACCTCTTGGTTGATCATCATAAGCTCTTATAACCATTATAACCTTCATGTTGAAGCACTAGTGTGATATGGACTATATTGGAGTAGCATAATTAGATTGTAACTTAGTATTTCATAGTGAAATATTAAGAAGATGAGTCACCTCATGTTTTGTGCATCAACTTTAAGTTATTTATATCTTTTAATCTTCATCTTTCCCTTTTCTAAGTTAAATAAGTAATATAGTTGTTAGTGTAGGTGTTGTAATTGGGAGCTAGAACAAAATCTAGAGGTTTTATCCCCTTTTAAGGTCACTAAAAACCTTAGATCAATCCCATTGCATATATCATTAAGATATGGCTTTAATCACCCTATCAAATGTGAAAAATTAAGATATAACACTACTTTGGCACTTTCATTATACCAAATTTGACTATTAGCTTTACGATGAACTGTGAATATTCTCTAGTCCTGACCATTTTCTCATCATCACAATTCATCCAGTAATCCTAAAAGTGTGAGAGATGTTGGAATGAAGGCCCAAGGTTATTTATAATCAATAATATTATATAAAATGCAAATCTACTCTCAAAATTCTTGATATTATAATGAGACATATTTTTCCATTGATTTGGATTTTATCAATTATGGACAAGTATACCTAATAATTGAAATCAAAAAAGCTAACTCATGTCCTTTATTGACCTGTCAAGAAATTATGCGTTTCAATAAGTTATCTCACTAGTTCCATCAATACCCACTTATCATGGCATATCATGGAAGTATATAAGGAGCTAGTTTCCCAACCACTGATTGTCAAATAACTTAAAGCCATTAATTGTATGAACTAAGTAGTGATAACTAAATGAAAAAATGAATGAAACAATCATTCACCCTTTTTAAATTTTTGGTGTTTTCTTTCAATGCTAGTTAGGGATATAAGTCATATACTTTTTTATTCCTAAATTCACCCACTATATATAATCCTTAAGAATATATTTGACTAGCCACAACATAGATCAAATATGAAGTCATATAAAACTAACTAATTATCCCCAATTGAGATATTTCATATTCCTAAGAATGAAACAAATGAACATGTACATCCATATCTAACTTTTTTTTGCTATTGGGATCCCCAATATTCTATGTGATAGTTTTATTATGTCATTTATTTCATTCTTGAAATTGGATCTCACAAGATTCTTTAGGAGAAGTGTATAATAATGTTTTGATTTGGTCAACCACCAACTATTAACTTGCTTAGCACAAGATTCATTATTGTCATCATAAAAACTTTGAAAAGACTCATGAGTCAAATTCACAAGAGATTCCCAATTTGGAAGGTGAAACATGTTAGCTATGTATTCTAAAATAAAACTTGTCACCAACTCACCCCGTGAATCTCTTACTTCCCTTGTCTTTGAATTATAGTGATCCACCATGACCAAGACTAATTTAATATATTGCATTGAAATAGTAAATGTTATAGCTTGTGCCAATCCACTATCAAAAATGCTCTGACCAAAGTTAGTTTTATGCACTACATTCATTCTTTCCTAAAATTCATCTAAGTCAATGTGACCTAGATCAATATCTATAATATTTTCTAGATTGGATTCCAATGGTGAAAGAGGTGTCTCACCCTAAAATTGGTATTTTGTGATTCATTTATCTTTTCTCAGATTTAATTTTTATAGAGTAGAGGATGCAGACATTAAATTTTATGGGAAAACTAACAATCAAGATATATTTACACAATTTTTGTTTATTTACAAAATTGACAAAATGAAATAACTTAAATCTAAAACAAGTTATTCAAATTACACCAAAAATTTGTACTCATAATTTCACCTGTGTAAATTTCTCTAGTGTTTTTTCAATATCTTGTACGAAATTCAAATTCTTGCTCAACCACTTTTTTCATTGCAACTCCCCTTGTTTAATCACATTTTAATGCTATCAAATAGATTTTCCTAGAAATTTAAATTATTTGAAAATATTTTTTTTAAATTTATTTTTCAATGTTTAAATTTTAACCCCTTTTTCCAACTTAGGACAAAACACCAAAAATTGATCACCAATTGATTTTTGTAGAATTTTAAACCCTTAGTGTTTTATTGAAATCCATGGTCTCCTTTTCAATGTTTGAAAGAAAAAATCTAATCTAATTTTTTAATTTAAAAAACCCCTCACTCCTCCATGATTTGTATGGAATTTTGGTTTAAAAGGAAAAAGCAATTAAAATTGTTTCTCAATTCTTTATAAAACTCTCTCACCTCTTCTTCCTCCAACATGACCATATAGATTTGTTCTTGGCTACAAACAAATTTTGTCTATTAATTTATTTTATTAATCCCTTTTCTCCCTCCATGGGTTATACACTATTATATAACTCCCACCTTTTAGAAAAAATAAAATAAAAATGGTCCTTTTTTATTTGACTTCTTATACCTCCATATATGGGTCATATGGCCTATTTGCACAACAAAAAGGAATAAAAATTTAATAAAAAACTATTCTTGTCTTTATTTTTTATTTTTATACTTCTATATAGGCTGTAAGAATTTGTTCTTCAGCTTCAAACAATAAAATTTGTTCATTTTTATTTCTTGATCTTTATATGCGCTGTCAACTTGGTACGTAGCTAAAAAATAGATAAAATTCAATTTGGTATTTATTTATTAATCTTAACACTTATTATCCTCACTTGGGTACTATATGGTTGGGTATTTATTAATAAAAATAGTAAAAAAAATGCCTTTTTATTTATTATTAACTTATTCCTCCCTACATAGGTCACACGACCTCTTAACATGACAACAAAACTAGAATTTATGAATTCATCAAAATTTACCTTTTTATTAACTCTTAACTCTTTTCATGGGATGTACAGTGGTAGTAAAACTTTCTTGATAGATGAAAATAAGTTAAAAATTGATGATATGAATTTTATCTTTTTTATTTGTAAATTCTCTTCACTTGGACACCATATAGACTTTTCTTAGCTTGGTAAAAGAATAAATTTAAAAAGTCTCCTTTATTCTATTTGGGTAATACAGCCTGGCATGGCTAAGAACAATAGTTGAAATTGATTTTTGTGATTTTTACTTCACCTTCATCTCTCCTAGCATTTGAATGAAAAATTGTTTAGAACTTGTGCATGATTGAGTAGAATAGTAATGGATTCAAAAACTTTAGGAGAGAGGAAGTTTTGTTTTTGCAAACTTTTGAGGAAGAAATAATGGAAATTGCAATATGTAGGTTTTCATTTACATGACTTAGAGAAGTGTAAAACAAAATTACATGACTCATGGAAATGCAAAATAAAATTACACAATTAGTGGAAGTGTGACTAAATTACACGGCTTGAGGAAATACAAAATTAATTTACACAACTGGGGTAAGTGGGATATGAAATTTTATGGTAGTGAAAAATAAATATTTATTTTACATGGAATGGGAAAAGGGAAATTAAATTGGATGGCTAGAGGAAATGTAAAATAAAATTGTATGGCTGGGGGAAAGCAAAATGAATTTTTAAATTGAAAAATTAAAATAATTTAAAAATATTTTAATGGATTTATTATTTTAATTTACAATTACACCATGTGTGAAATCAAAAACACAAGTTGCATGACTTGAAAAAGTGTCAAGGCATTTTTGCATAACTATGTAAAAAGTGAAAAAGCATTTACATAGCTTATGAAAAGTTCAATGAACCTTTAAAAATTGTGGGGAGAGATAATGACATTTACATGGGGAATCTTGAAAGCATTTTTGTATAGTTTGAGAGATATAATATTCTAGTCCATAATTTAATTTTTAATTAATTAATTAACATTAATTAATTAATTCATTTTCAAAATTTTCAAAATCATAATTTTTTTAAGTCCAAACTTAAAAATTATCCATTAAAAGTAAATTTCTACTAATTTTTATATTTTACAAAAACTATGAAAATAGATGGCTCTGATTGGGATTTTAAACTGCAAGTAATGAAACTAAATTAGACTCTCTAGTTTTATAAGCTGACATTTTATCCATTAGGAAATGAATTCTTGAATTCAACAACTTTATCAATTGAAAAATGACTGATCTTCAATAAAATGATGGGTCCTCATGCTATCAAAATGTTATCACATGTCAAAATATAGTGTATGCAAGTGTATCAGGTACTCAACTTAATAGGTGTTATCACATGTCAAAAGATAGTGTGTGTGAGTGTATCAAGTAATCAGGTTGATATGTGCTAATATATATTGAAAATGATAGTGTATGCAAAAGAATTTTTCATTATGTCTTTTCACACAAACTAAAATATAAAGAGAGAAATTTCTCTTAAAATTTTACAGTTGACTTTGAATACAAACTTGATTGAGGATAAAGATAATTGACCATGACACTTTCATTTATTCAAGGCTCACATTAGAGAATTATTTAATCCATAATATACTATCATTAAAAATGAGATAAGTTTAGAGATGAGCAAGGATATACATGTGGCGATAACTGATTGGGCTATAGAGTCATTGACTAGCCCAGATAGGTGAATTGACAAGGATTATTTAAGAGAGAAGTTCATAATGAGACAAACTGACAACATATACAAAATATAAAAGGAAGGAATAAACATGACATAAGATAAAAAGAATGACCATAAAGTAAACATGACCAAAATTGTATTTACATATATAAAAAATAGGACTACCTTATTCTCACTAGAAATAGTGTTTAAGATATTCTTGCTGAAGGGAAATGGTAGATGAGTTCCATAGAGCTATTCTAGATATAAAGTGTTATAATCATAGAAGTGATTAATTTTAAATATACCCATCGAAAGTGAATAAAATTTCTCATGACTTCCCTTTGGTTCTCTATGATTATACTAAAGTAGGACCATGTCTCCTACTTGGAATTTCTTTTCTTCACCTTCTTGTCAAAGAGAAAATTAACATGATCTTGATTTTATATAATTATATCAACCACCTATGCCCTTTCCTTTTTTTATTTTTGTAGGTAGAAAATTCTTTTGTCTAGTGGGATTTAAAAATTCATATTTTCAATAGCCTTAGATAACTGTATGGAAGGTAATTGAAGAGTTATAATAATCACAACATTTATTTTGTATAGCTACAAGAATGGAAAAATATTAATAGACTTTCTAGGTGCTATGTGATCTTCCCAAAGAGCATAATATATCTTTTTATGCCAATTTCTCTAATTCTCATCAACTAATTTACACATGATTATAAGCAGGTTCTTATTTCTTGACTCAGCCTAGCTATTTTCGTATGGATGATAGTTTGATGAATGAGACAATGAAATTCTATACCCATAACAAAATGCAATCATATTTGAATAATAAAGTTTAGAAGCATTATATGTAATAATATTATGTGGGATTTTATATCATACCAATATATTTTCTTTGATGAAGTTACAAATGATCTTTTAAGTTATCTGCTTAACAAGAATCACTTTCACCCATTTAGTGAAGTAATCTATTATTGTGAGAACATGAGTGTGACCTAAAATCAAATTAGGGTTCAATGTACTAATGAAATCTATTCCCCATTTATAAAAAGGTTCTTCAACTATCATTGATTGAAGAGGAAGTGTTGCAAGTCTAGGTTTGCCCATAAATTACTAACATGCTTCATATTTTATGACCCATTCATAAAAATATTTGAAAAGAGTTAGCTATTAGTAATGGGACTTTAGTATTTTATAGGTTTTTACCCAAGAATAAAAGTGCCCTCCATATTATTTATCATTAAAATATTAAAATATTTTTTTCTACTATTCTTTATCAACAAACCTTAAGAATAAGCCATAAATGTTTTTCTTAAAAAGAGTGTCATTCCATATGACATATTTTTTGGCTTGTAGCTTGACTATTATACCTTGTTTAACATTAAAATATGAAAGACATTCTCCATATTTCAATAATAAATCAATGTGAGAAAACCATTCATTATTATAATCAACAAACAATACTAGAAGAAAATCATGGTCATCTTGCTTATCTCAACCTATTGAAGAACCTAATTGAAGATTTCCATGTTCTGCCATGAGTTGGCACAGTCCTTTTCCTTGAACTATCTTCATGGGTTTGATCTATAGATCATACTCTTGAACAATTGTTATCTAATTTTCCCACTTAGAACTAGGTTCCTGTTGGGTCAAAATGGATTTGATTGTTCTACTTGGCACCACTACTATAGAATTCAAATATAATATATAATAACTGAATTATTTGGTTACTTTTACTACTAAATAGGCATGTTTTTCCTCAAGAAAATATTTCAAATCATAATCCTTGAGATTAAAAATCATAAAGGAAATTGGTGACTCAATACCTTCATTGTTTTTATGAATCAATATTTTTGAGAATGCATGATCTGAAGCATAACAATAAATAATGAATTCCTTATTAAAATTAGGATAAACCAATGTCAGTGTGCAAGCAATAGAAACCTTTATCTTCTTGAATGCCTCTTTTCCTTCATTAATACACTTGAAAGAGGGGTTTCCTTTTATCATACACACACACACACACACACACACACACACACACACACACACACACACACACACACACACACACACACACACACACACACACACACACACACACACACACACACACCCACACACACACACACACACACACACACACACACATATATAATATGTCTGGTAAACTCAATAAAATTAGGGATAAATCTCAAAGAATTCATTTTCCCAGAGAAAGAATGTACTCTAGGTTTACTTGTATGTAGAGAAAGTTTTTGAATCACCTCAACCCTTTTTGGATCAATTTTTATTCCTTATTTTTGAAATTATATGACCTAGGATCCTACCTTCAATCACATAAAACATATAATTCTTAGGGTTAATATACTTCCTATGTAAATGACACTTTTCAAAAACTCCCTCCAAATGTGCATAGTGATCTTCTCACTTTTTTGAAAATAATGTCAGGTTATTGAGATATACTGCAATTATTTCATTCTTTAACTCTTTGAATTCTAGATTCATTTCCCTCTAAAAAATGTCTCTTGCATTGATTAATCCAAATGGCATCCACATGTATGCAAAGGTACCCTAAGTTGTTGTGAAGGTTTTTTTATGTTGGTCTTCATTGTTGACCTCAATTTGGTTGTATCCTAAAAAACCACCAAGCATTGAAAACATATTAGTGCCAATTATTACTTAAAAAACTTGATCCATGACCAATAATGGATAGCTATCTTTGAGGTATACTTAGTAGAGATTTTTGAAATCAATAGAGATTTTGATCTCACCATTCTTATTATGGACTAGTACTATGTTATCTATCAAATTTTAATGGTGGATAGGAAATATGATGTGATCACCAAGCATATTTTACACTTCGACAATAATTATTCCTACAATTGTAGGATGTATTTCCTTAATTTTTATTTGAAAGGTTTTATATCATGTTTTATAGGAACCATATGTTCTATTTATATGGGATAGAAAGACTTAAGGTTTATGTAAAAATATGCAAGTATATCAATATACTTATAGAGAAGGCTAACAAACTTTCATTTTCTTTGGGAGAGAAACATTTCCTAACATTTAAAAATCTAAGATGTTCCTCTGAGCCAATGTTTACTTTTTCATAATCAATAGAATCAAGATTCCCTTTTTTCATTTTACACTTTACTAATCTATCATGTTTATAAAATAATTCTTTAAAGGAGACTAGGAATTTAGGGGTTTTCTTTCCTTTCAACTTTATAATGCATTTTTCATACAATTCATCAAAAATTCCTTATTTTGATGCATGGACTAAAGATTTTCTATATGCATAATTTCTACCTTCAAAATATAAAATTTTGAAGATATATATTTTCTCAAGGAATGAAATGATATGCTTATCATCATTGAAAACTTGATAATTCTCTACATTATATTAGACACTTGGCCTATATATTATCTCAATCATATATTTTTATGTAACAATATCTATATGAAGAATCATAAAAGAATATGATACTACCAAAGTGTCAGCTTTATATTTGAGTTTATGAGGAATTTTAATGATAGTGAAGGCATCAAAATTTTCTATACTATTCTAGAATTTGTTCCTATAATGTCTTAGATAATCATTTTTAACCTAGTATATACATTTGAACTATTTTAAAACAAGCTTAACATCACCTAAGATTTAAATTTTTTTGATTCCCATCTCTTTTGCAAAATATATCCATTGCAAAAGTGCTTCATATTTGGATATGTTATTGGTACATTTGAACTATAATTTATAGGAGAAGGGAAAGATTTATTTAGATGGAGATATCAGGATTACACTTGCACCTAAACCTATTTATGAATATATACCATTGAAATCCATCATCCAAACATCATTTAGGTTCAATTGCATGATTTCTAAAAATTCCATATCTTTCTCTATCATTAGAAGATAATTACCAATTTCAGCATTTTCATATATAATATCTGCCTTGGATTTATCTACTTTTACATTGTATACTTTATTTTCAATTCAATCTCTAGGTATTATTTTAATCTTTTGATTGGAATCATGGAATGTGACAAATCCAATTAGATTTTGCCTCCCAATTATTTATAAATATTCATACCCAAAAGAATGACATAAGCTACCAAAATATCTATGACTAAAATATTCATTTTAATCTTTTTTGGGGGAAAAGATTCCAAAGCCACTTATACATCTTTGATCTATCCAATGAGTGTAAATTGTTTCACCTAAATGGGATAATAATACCCAAAGGTTTTAGTATAGGTTAGGCCTAGAGAATGAGAAACTTTGATAAGCATGACATTATCTAAGGCTCCATTGTTAATGATGTAGTTACTAACTTTGTATCCTTTAAGGAATAGGGAAATATAGAATGGGTTAACTTTAGTATAATTATAAGTTGATGAGGCCATTTATTTGACTTGATTTGAATCAATAGGGTTATTTAGGATTCCTTTGGTATTGGATTTCTTAGCATTGAGATTTTTACCTTTAATGAAATTACCTAACTTATCTAATTACACTAGGTATGTTCTCAAGTACTCAGCTTGTGACATTTGGATTTTTATTTTATTAACATGGTCAATTATGTCAAAAATAAATAAATAATAAGGATTTTAAACAAGTTGAGAAACACTAACCCTGGATAAATTACTTTTCGGTGGTTGTTTTCTTTTTGTTTTTAGTAGCAGAGTAGTTACTCATAGGAGGATAACCTTTGGAGTTTCCTCATATGGGTCACTGAACTAATTTTTATGATTTTGAGCTCTAGTGAAAACTACAAATGATTGACTATTCATATCCCCAACATTTTAATCATAGTCATATTCATCTAAATTATATTCTAGAAACATGTTTACATATTTACCACCAAGTTCTTCAGTCTCACATTCTTGAAAGTCTAGATTTTTTTTATTGATTTTCATCTTTAACTTCATATCCAAAAATATCTTCTATTTATAAAACTACATTCATAGGTGAATTGGTGTTTTAGTGAGGAGGGGCATCAAGTACAAGTTTTGATTAAGGAGCTTACAATCTAGGGTGATCTCTTTGAAAAGGAACATAGTTTCTCCTTGGATGTCTTGGTAAGGAGATGTAATGGTCTTTTGGGGTATTTTCCTTTTTAGGGTTGTTATATCATTGGCCATATTTTGAAAAAAAAATTGTTGAATATTGTCCCAAAATCTAAGATTTACTCTTTGAGGGTTCATTTTTTAGTTTTCCATACATTATCATGTCATCCTCAACACTGATAGCCAATTCTTGAGTTGCTTCTAAATCTACCACTCTAGTTCTCCTCAATTGATAACTTTAACCAAGAGATGATAAAAAAACATTTATTATTTTAATTTTTCATCTCTATATTAGTTGGTATTTTATTTAACAACTTTTTGAATTTGGAAACAAAATCTCTCATAAGCTCATAAACCTCCTTTTTCATATGTGTGATTTGAGCAAGTAATGCATGAGCATCTTAAGATGGCTTAAATTTGTCTTCAAACTTAGTATTAATAGTATTAAAATTCGTATTAGATCCTAGGGAAATATGTTAAAACCAATTGGTAGCTCCATCATGAAGCTTTTTGAATAATAATATAATGGTGAAATCTTCATGCTTGATGCCTAAAATACCGCATGCAACATTGAAGACAACAAGGTGTTCATCTAGATTTTTTTCCATCTCCATATAATTTTGGAAAGTTCTTTTTTGAACCTTTTAGAAGAGTGTTTATTTGTCCTAGATACAATGTACCAATCACATTTATCCATGGTAATTCCATGGTTTGAAAAATCACTTGTAAGGGAATAACAATTCCTGATAGGACAAAAGCTTGACTTGTCAGAGTCCCTCCTCTAGGATGTTTTTTTGTTAGGATTCAAAAGAAGAATAATTATTATTTTAACAATTCTTTGACATTTAGGGCTTAATTTGAAACTAGAATGTTCTTGTAACTGATAAATAAGGTCAACTTCACTTTTTAACCTACTAGATCTAGTGGATCTCTTTTTTATTAGTTTGAAATAAAATTAATGTCATTGAGATGTAGGTTAAAGTTAAAGATATATATAAGATGAAATTATTTATTATACTCTTTATGTAGCTATTTATTTTACTCTCTCTACCAAAAAAACCTAATCTTCCTCTTCTTCTATAATTATGAGGACTCTATGAAAATGTGTTAAACTAGTCCTATTATCCCAAGGAAATGTGGTCAAATATGACATAATATCTTCTTGAGTCTAAGTTATCTAGTCAATATTAGGTTGAATGATTGGGGCCTTCACTCCTTAAATTGTCATGAGATGAATATTATCTTATGCATTTATTTTTTACAACTATACTGGTACTTATTTTAGCTTGTCTTCTAGATTTAAATCTTGAGTTTATTTCAAAATTTCTCTAGGTAATTGTAACACATGTTTATTTTATATCTAATCATACTTTAATTTAATGAAACTAAGCATTAATTTTTCTAATTTTAAGGTCAAATGATCAAAGACATGAAGAAAAATCTTCTTCCAAGGCTTCATCCCAATTCAAACTAGGTTGATAATCAAGATTATGAAAGATTGAGATGGTCATGTGATAGTTCACTAGTTATGATTACCTTGATAGTTTTTGTATAATCTTCTACATTTTTTAATCCTTTCAATTTTTTATACATAATAAATTTCTTGATTCAAAATGGCTAGTACAATTTGGAATTGGAGCACAAAAACACTATCGTAGTCCTATAAAATTTGTCTGATATTTGACATAATATCACTTTGGGTTGATTGCTCCCAACCTAGGTCAGGCTAATGTAGTCCTTGAGATGATGGTAGAATCATGTAGACCAAAAGGGAAATGTGGGTATTATTAAAGTTACATAAATTTTCCCCATAGTGGGTGTTAAAAACTGTTGGCATGAACATTTATTAGGGGGACAAATCATCATACTCACATCAACAACATAGGGAATGAAGTCCCTCTCCTATTATAAGGTAGAGATACCTTTATTGAAAGCCAAAAATGATACTAAAAAGGAAATATTTATGATAAAAAATTGTAAATCATGGTGTATTACTTTTAACCTAAAATTATGAAAAGAATTTTTTAGAAAGGAATATGTAGAGAGAGAAAAAAAGTAATGGAATGATTTTAGATAATAAATTTGTTAAGTTGAACACCAAAATTTGATGAACGTATAAAATGGAAAATTAAAATTAAGGGGGAAATATCTCTCATTCAATGGGCTGAAAATACATATTCACATTCTTAGGAATATGAAACATACACCAGAAAACTACCTATCCCTAATCACAAAGATGAACAACCCTCTATATTTTCTAATATAAATAATAAAGATATCAGTTTTATTCCCACCAAGTTTTGACTTATATATTTTAAATATAAATCACAACTCCAATTGAAATTTTTAGCCTAATTTCTTCATCTTAATGATTTAAAGATGATAAAAATAGAAACAATGATCAAATACATTGAATTAAGCAAAAAAATACATAATACAAAAAGAGTTGATAACACAAAGTTCAGAAACACCTCTTTGTATTGATATTCTCAAAGTAGAGTATCCAATATCCTTTTATAAATATTTTCACAAAATTCTTTTGTTTAGAACCTTTATTATGAGGGCCTAACTTGTATTTATAGGCTAAAATGGGTGGTTATGGTGCAAAACCACATTTTTTTCCTTTTTCTAGAGTTTTAAAAACATCAATGAGAAATTAAAACTTAAAAGGGTGAAAAAGTGTTTTGAGCACTTGAAACCACTTGAAAAAACATTTGGTGTCTTTACACTCCTTGAAAAAGTAAATTATCAATTTACACAACTAAAAAAATCAAGTTAGAAAAATTACAAAAGATAAATTTCAAAATTGACAACATAAATTTACAAGGGGAAATGCAATGTGACAATATAAGTTAGGTGAAAAATAAATATGAGAAGAAAACATTGGAATGTTGAGAACAACTTCAATCTTCTTGTTACTTTGTTAAAAACTCTTTCTCTTTCAAAAAGTCATCAAATCTTTGGAGAAACACCCTTATTAAATATTTTCTCATCCATATCTATACTTGTAAATAATATTTGTCGAGAAATCTAATTCTCTCATCTCCTAAAACTTGTTTTAAAGTTTGTTCACCTTCAAATCAATATTATTAGCATTTACTTGGTATTTAGCTAACTAATGAAGTTTCTCATGATCAAATGTAGATATGGGATTGACACAGGGTTCATTTTAAGAGACCATATCAAAAAAACCCTTAGGTTTATTTAGGTGAATCTGATTTGTATCTTTGGTGAATATGAAATTTAAAAAAAAAATCTTTCTTAAGTTTTCTGTATAGCCATCTGTCTACAAAATTACAATATATAGGTTGTGGGATAAATTTAAAAAGAATATAAAGAATTTACTAAACTTTAATATTATTTCATATTTGTATTCCTCTTTAATATATATGTTATTTCAAGGAAATATCATCTCAAACTAAATCCATATGAAAAAGTTATGGCTTCAGAAAGTTGGTGCTCAATTGCATCGTCTCATACCATTTGGTGATGACACTATGTCCCCTGACATAAATATGTCATGTAACAACACTATGTCACCTAGTAGCATGTTAAAATTTGAATTCCTATTTAAAATATTTATAATTTCAAAAAAACATTGTCTCAAATTGAGTATATATGTAAAAGTTATGGTCTTTGAAAGTTGGTGCTCAATTGCATCTCATCATGCTATCAAGTGATGACACTATGTCACCCGACAACACTATGTCATGAGACAACACTATTTTTCCTATAAGAATGATAAAATTTATAGTTTTTTCAAAAAAATATATAACTTAAAAAAATTCCTCAAACTGAGTATGTATGCAAAAGTTATGGCCTCCAAAAATTGTTTAGTTGCATCACAACATGCCATTGAGTGATAACATGATACAAAATGATAGCATGATACTAAGTGTTAGAATGATGAAAAGTGGTATCATACTACTGAGTGTTATTATGCTACCAAATAATAGCATGATATTAAGTTACAACATCATGATGTTGCTAGGTGATAACACCATGATGCAGTCGAGCGACACTAAATGCTAACTTTCCAAGGCCATAAATTTTGTATATGAACTTATATTAAGATTATTATTTTTTAATTAAATATATCTTAGATATGAATTCAAATATGCAATAATATTAAGTTTTATAAAATATTTTTAAACTATTTTTTATTTATCCCACAACCTATTTGTCGGGCAGCCTCAATAGTCAACATGGTAATGAGGTAAAAAATGAGACTTAGATGGTAACCCATATGAACATATATACTATATATATAAGGTGAATCATATGAATTCACACATAATTATTATAAATTATTGATGAGATTACCCTTACAAAAATTTACGTTCCAAAAATTTAGACAAATGGATCCTATGTACTACTCTTTAAAAATTGCCAAATATAATCTACCAAAAAGTGAATATTCATGAATTAATGAATATTTGACACTAAAATTTACCATAGATTGACAATTCCATGAATTTTATTTTTAAATTTTTTGATCACAGTTTCAATTGAAACAAGATTTCCACCTTGATCCTTGTCATTAACAAAAAGACATTTCAACCTTTCGACCTCAATATCAATCTCCATCATCATGTCACTTCTAAGTGAATTTTCACTATTGAATTTATGAAGTCATTATTGAAGTGATTGAATCCTAAATTTCATGGCCCAGAGGAATTCAATTTGATAAATAATTTTTTCCTTATTGATGACTCCTTTTTAAATAAGGTTAATAGAGGGAAATTTTGACAATTTAATTAACTTGGGGATGAAATCCTCCTAGTTCTATTTTTATTTTGCATACCCACTTTCTTTTTATTTTACTAGTTCACATTGTGATAGAACTTTAGAGACCATTATTTTCATAATGAGAATTTTTGAGGTTATTTAATCAGTGATCTTCTCAATCCAATATTTTACTATATTTCCCATTTGGCCTACCTCTTTCACTTTATTCTATATCTCAATGTGAATAATTGATGAAGAAATTATTAGTTGAATTGGTATGATCAACTTTTGTATCATATAATTTAGTTATTCCACTTTTTACTTTAACTCATATTTTATTGCTTTGTCTTTGTCCATTTTATCAAAAATGGTTCCAATTGCCTAATATACTCTATTTTCATTCCTTATCTAGTAGACATTCTCAAATGAACTCTAGATACCTTATGGTATTTAACTCTAATTTATGATTTATCCCTTTCAACTATAAGAATTACCACTTTTCTATATTTCTCTCCTTTTTCATCTATTTCCATTCATGAGATAGTTTTGCTTTATTTGATATTTTCAGAAAAGGGATTGGGATTGTCAAAGTCCCAAAGTCAATATCCTTAGGTTCAAAAACTTTTCTTAGTTTATTCACCTCTATGGATAACCAATATTATTTTTTTGTGCTTTAATAAGGAGGTGGGGAAAAATATGAGTCTTTTGGGTCTAGCATTGCTAGGGTGTAATAAGGTGTCTTTTTAGTTGTGGCACATCAAAAAGATGTTATTGCTTGTTCCTATTTGCTAATAATGTCAATTAAAGTTCTTAGAGAGGATAAAATGGGTGATTTGGGTTTTAATAGAGAAGATGAAGAAACATGAATGATCTCTTATAGTGGGAAAGCAGATGATATAGGAAGGAACGTGTCATTTAAATCAATAAATTGTTGGGTTGTATTTTCTACAAGCTCTTGAGAATGTGGGAAACTATCAACATGATTTTTTTGAGGATTTGGAGAAAAGGAGATATTTTCACCTAACCTATTTATGTTTAATTTAGAACCCTTCATGGTGGAATGTCCTATTGAATATCTTTTGGTTCTTGTACTTCCTCTATCATTAGGGGTTTTCCATTTAAACTAGTTTCATCTACTTTATGTCCTTCATAATGTTATTATTTTTAGAATCTACCAAATTCATCCTCCCTAAGAGGTGTAGGGAAATCAGCATTTCCAACATCTACTCCTTTACTCAACCACTTGAGAATCCTTTCATGTATTGACCTTGTTCTAATTATAAGACAAGTAGATTCTCTCTTATCCCAATGGAATATAAGTAATGGATTCATTATGACATTTTATTGTTCAAAGATAAGTGACCTCATCATCTACCAACTACTTTATCAATTTCATTATACCAAATTTGACTATCTACTTTATGGTAAACTATAAATAGTCTCTTATTTTGACCATTTTTTCACCATCACAATCCATGTAAGTGTGAGAGATGATAGAATGAAGGCCCAAGGTCATGTTTAATAAATCCTCTTATATCAAATGAAAATATACTCTCAAAAGTCTTGATATTATAAAGAGACATATATTTCTCCACTAATTTAGTTTTTATCAATAAAGGAAAATTATGCCTACCAATTTAAATTTGAAATTTGACTCCCCTCCTATGTTGACTTATCAAAAACTTGTGTGTTTGAACAAGTTATCTCACTAGTTATATCAACACCCACTTATCACTAACATATTATGGAAGCATATAAGGAGAAATTTAATAACCATTGATCCTCAGATAGCTAAAAGTTAGGAATTATATGAACCAAGTTCTCTATCTAGATATTTATGTGGTGGTCAATACTAATATCCTCATGTTTAAAAACTCTTTTTCAAATAACTAAATGATAAAATGAATGAAACATATCATTTACCTTTTTGAAATGTTAGGTGATTTATTTCAATGTAATTTGTGGAAATAAGTCATATACTTTTGTCTTCCTAAAGTCACTCACAATATGCAATCCATCAAAATGTCTTCAAGTAGCAATAATGTAGATAAGATATGAAATCGTAAAAAACTTTGATGTGATATTCACTTCCATTATCTATTTTTGGATTGCATCATTGATTAGTTTCCCCCAATTAAGATATTTCTTGTTCTTAAGAATGATCCAAATGAAACTGTACATCCACATCTGAAAATGTTTTATTGTTGGGTTCCCCACTATTCTTTGTAATAGTGTTATTATGTCATTTTAAAAATATTATTTCACAAGATTCTTTGGAAATCATGTGGAATAATTTGTTGGTTTGGTCAACCACCCATTGTTGACTTGATTAGCATAGGAGACATTATTATCATCTCAAAAAATATGAGAAGACTCAAGATTAAAATACATAATAGATTGTTGATATGAAAGGTGCAATAAATTATCTATGTGTTCTAGAATGAAACTTGCCACCAAATCAACCTATGAATCTCTCACTTCCATTGTCTCTAAATTATAGTGATCCACCATGACCAAGACCAATTCAAGAGACTCAGTTTAAATCATAAATGTTTTAGATTAGAGGTAAAAGCAGGTTTTGAAGGGGCCCCAAAACCCTATAACAAAGAGCAAAAAAACATTAAAAAACAACAACGCCCATAGGCAACGCCTAAAAAACACTACAGAGAAGTAGCAAAATCAGGTTTTGAATGGTCCTGAAACCATCAGAGATACATCCGATCAAAACCTAGAAACAAAAGTCTAGAGAAACAACAAACAAAAACTAACAAGCGAAAAACAAAGAACTGTACCAGTTTCTTTACCACCAAGAAGGACCAGATTATTCATCCAATTCCAGAATCAAGTTCATGGCTTCTTTTTCTTTCAAAGCAATTTCCTGTGTGGTAACCTCCAGCAAAGCTCCTTTTTGTGTATCTTTCTTTCTGGAACTTTGCCTTGTCCTTTTGCTGGGACCCTCTAGTGCTTTGGTCTCCTCATTGGCTCGTTTATCTATATTGATAGCTGCTGCACAAATGTTAGACGTTACTTCATCCATTTTCTTTCTGTTATCCTTTATTAACTCCCAGAGATTGTTTTCGTAAGCTTTGAGCTTCACAGGGATCTCGCTTAGCTGAATTTCCATGCTGTTTACTTTGTTCCAAGCAGCTTTCAGAGACTCTTCCAATGTTTCCACTTTTTTCTTGAGTTCAATGATCTCCCTACACAGCCAAAAATCTAATTGGGAGGAAGACTCAGCTTTACTGTTAACCCAAGTCATAGGAGTGTAAATTTCTTCATTCTGATTCTTTCCTCTCCAATCCTCAAATTTTTTATTCAGGCTATTCCTATCTTCTTCAAAGAGGTCATCTTTGCTCTTTTGTTCCCGCTCATTGATTCCTTCTTCAATTTCCATCTCCATATTTTGAATATCTTCTTGGACAGATATTTCCTTTTCTTTCTTAGAAGTTGGGTCCTCACCAGGATCTTCCTGGACAGTGTCTTCCTCCGCCACTTTCTGGTTTTCCTCCAACTCTTTTGTTCTGGTAACAGAATCCTCCTCAGTATTGACTTTATCCTTTTCAATTTCCTCCGATCCTTCTTCATCATTACTAGAGTTGGTTTCCCAACTCTCTGTTCCATCTTCATCCTCCGATTTTTCCTCCTCGGGTTCTTCAAGTCTCTCCCGACCCCTTTCTTCTTCTGCATTCTATTTTTTAGGACTAGGGGTCTTAATTTTTCCTCTTCTGCTTACACTTTCTTTCTTTTTATTCCTTGGCAACTTGTTTTTCCCCTGTTTGGGATACTTAACCAGAGCCCTATTCTTACAATAGCCTTTAATAAGCAGGATTAGGCCTTCGTGAAGAATAGGGCGCAAATCCTTTTTTCTATGAGCATAAAGACTTTGAATCAGGGAGTAGCGAAGATAGAAAGGAAAAGACAAGCTGACCTTATGCCTGAAGTGGTTGAGGAAGACAAAATGGAACTTATGCACTCGTTTGCTTCTACCGTCCAGGATAAAGTACTCCCTTATACAGCTTAGGACGTTCCTCCATATCCCTTTAATCTGATCCAGCTCATAAAAGTCCCCATTTTTGACCAACTTCTGCTCCTCATCCGTTTTGGGGAATTTGCAAAATGCTTCATTCAAAATGCTGGTCTGCTTTGAAAATTTGATTCCTTCCATTGACAACCCTGTAACCTCAGCAAGAAAATCCTCAGTTAAATTTACGGTTATACCATGCAGGGTGACCCTATCATCGGACCAATTTTTGAAGAAGGCCATCGTGATATGTGGCTTAGAGCCATGGAGTCTTTCCATGTAGCTAGTTACATTTCCTTTCTGCATAATTTTCTAGACTTGGGGTTTATCTCTCCATTCTGCACAACTCTTGGGCTCCTGCTTACGGGGTTCTCCCTTTCTTTCTCGTGCCATACTCATTTTCTTTGAAACCCGATTACTGTGGATGTTACCCTGGATCCTCCTGCTGTCAAGTTGATTGGAACATCGAATTTGTTTCTGGCTTTTCAGGATCTGCTTCTCCCTATAGAGGGCCTTAATTTTTAATAATTGGGTTCCTTTCCCCATGCTACCACTCCTCCTACTCATTAGGATTTTATTACACTCCAATCCTCCCTTCTTTCGCATGTGTGGCATCGAGACAAATGATAGCCCTTAAATCCACATTCCTTACTAAGGTTTCATCCCACCTTGCTTTTTTCCCTTCTCCGACAGCACAATTGGCAAGCCAATCTGTAACTCCATTGGCTTCGCGGTAGGTATGGGTAATTCTTATTTCTTCAAATTTGTTCAATAATGTTTTCATCTCCTTTACCTTATCCTCTATGGTCCAAGACACAATATTCTTATTATTAAGGATATTTATAACATTCAAAGAGTCCCCTTCAAGCCACAATTTGGAATATCCAGAGTCCACAACTAATTTAAGGGTCTGGAGGGCAGCTGTAGCTTCGGCAATGTGGCAATTAGATATGCCAATGGGAATTGCAATAGCATCAATAACCCTTCCCACATGGTTTCTCAGAACACCACCACAACCAGCATTTCCTGGGTTCCCTTTTGCTGCACTGTCAAAGTTACCTTTAATCCAATCTTGAGGTGGACTAATCCAAGTCACACCTGATCTGGGGTTTTCAGGTTCACTGAGACTAATATCCTTCCTTAGAGGATTATCCACATTGAGATTATATCTTGGATTTTTTTGAGAAGAAAAATTTTCCTTTAGAGCTCTAATGATGTTTTGGCCAACCACCCATCCAGGGAGCTCTTTGTTTCTGAATATTTGGTTATTTCTTTCCTTCCAAATTCCCCACCAGACATGGGGAAGAGTAATTTTCCATAAGAATAGAACTTTAGGGTTCTTTGAAGGGCAATACCAGCTTTTGAGAGAAATTTCAACATTCTTTTGATGAATCCATGTTATGCCCCACAGATTGAGAACCTCCTTCCAAACAAGATGAGTGAAGGAACAATTCACAAACAGATGATCTCTATCTTCAAGGTCTCTCTTACACAGAATACACCTGTTTACAATATTGATTCTACATTTCTGTAAATTATCCAGAGTCAAAATTTTATTTTGGAAAAGGGTCCAGTAAAAGAACTTGATTTTAGGAGTGAGTCCCTTGATCCAGGCTCTTGTCCATAATGGTTTTCTGCCATTTCCCTTGGATATGAAGATGGAAGAGACTTTAAACTTTCCACTTGGCTCCTGATACCAAACAATTTTATCTTCTTGATTGGGATATAGGGATATAGCATTTAGGGATAATTGAATATCCTTGAGATCTTGATCATAGTCAGTGAGGTTTACCCAAGTGTTGTTCTGCCAGTATTGATTAACCATTATCCCCACTCTTTGTTTACATCTTTCTATTACATATTTTTTTTGGATTTCTTCCTGTAAGGGTTTGCCTCTTACCCAGGTATCTTCCCAAAATTTCACCTTTTTACCATTACCTACTTTCCATGCACTACCTTCTTCAAGAACATGTTTTGTTCCCTGGACTGCCCCCCAGATAACAGACGGATGAGAAATATCTGGAGTAGTAAAGAAGGCATGAATTGACTGTGCCTTAAATAAATACTTATGCTTCCATATTTTACTCCATTCTTTATTTTCCTGATAAACCCTCTAACCCTGTTTAGCTAAAAGGGCAGTGTTCATACTTCTTATTTTCCTTATACCCAGTCCACCATCCTTAACCGGTTTGCAAATGTTATCCCATGCAATAAGAGGCATTCTCTTTTTCTCCTCAGAACCTGACCAAAGAAAGTTTCTTTGGATTTTTTCAATTTCCTCAGCAAATTTAGAGGGGATTTTAAAAAGACTCAGAGCATACGTGGGTATACTTTGAAGACTTGCTTTGAGGAGAGTTAACTTTCCTCCTTGGCTTAGAAGACAACCTTTCCATCCTGCTAACTTCTTACTAAATTTATTAATAAGACCTTCCCAAAAAGCTTCAGGGGCTTTCAATCCAAAAGGGAGACCAAGGTATGTGGAAGGAAAAGAGCCTATAGAGCAATCAAGAATTCTAGAAATTTTGTTCTGTCTATAAACTGGGGTATTAGTAAAGAAAATTGCACTTTTATTCCAGTTTATCAGTTGTCCAGAGGCAGAGGTGTATAGATTAATTGCTTCCTTAACCAAAGTCATAAATGTTATGGATTGCACTAATCCACTATTGAAAATGCTTTGACCAAAGTCAGTTTTATGCACTGCATTCATTCTTTTCTAAAAAAATTCTAAGTCAATGTAACCTAGATCAATATTTGTAATATTTTCCACATTAGATTTCAATGGAAAGAGAGGTGTCATACCTTGAAAATGGTATTTCATGATTCCTTTGTATTTGATTTGAATTACTTTTTTTGAAGTAGAGGATGAAGACATTAAATTTTATGGGAAAACTGACAATTGGGAGATATTTATATAATCATTATTTATTTGAAAATTTGATAAAATTAAATAACTTAAAGACAAAAAAAGTTAATTTAAATTTCATTAAAATTTTGTACTCACAATTATTTCAGTGTTTTTTCAATATCCCATACAAATTTCAACTTCTCACTCAACCACCTTTTTTGATTGTGACTCCTATTTAATCACCTTGTAATGTTATCAGATATATTCTCTAGGCAAATGTAAATGAGCTAAAAAAAATTGAAAAATTATTTTTCAATTTTAAAATTTAAACGTCTTTTTCCAATTGAGGCCAAAATACCAAAAAATGATCACTAATTTATTTTTGTATAATTTCAGACCTTCAAATTTTTATTGAAATACACAATCTCCTTTAAAATGATTGAACAAAATGAAATATGAATTTTAATTTTTAAAATCCCTCACTTCTCCATGAGTTGTATGATGTTTGAATTTGAAAAAAGAAAACAAATTAAAACTTTTGCTTAGTTATTTATAAAATTATCTCACTTTTTATTCTTCTAGAATGGCCATATGGATTTATTCTTGACTATAAACAAATTTTAATTTTGTTCATTTATTTTATTAATCTATTTCTCTCTTCATGAGTTATACTATGCCATACAACTCCAACCTTGTATGAATTTTTTTTTAAAATGATCCATTTTTATTTGAATTCTTCTTATGACTCCTTATATGGGTCATATGACCTATTTGCACAAAAGAAAGGAATCAAAATATAATCAAACACTATTCTTGTCTTTATTTTTTATTTATAGACTTTTTTATAGGCCATATGAATTTATTTTTTAGTTGCAGACAATAATTTTTTTTTCATTTTTATTTCCTATTGTTTATATGGACCATATGGCTTAATATGCAATAAAAAAAACCAAATTTCAATTTGGTATTTCTTTATTAATCTTCAGACTTCTTCTCCTCACTTGGGCACTATACAACTATGTTTTTACCACTAAAAAAAATAAAAAAAAAATCCCTCTTTATTTATTATTACCCTATTCCTCCTTGAATAGTCCATACAACCTCTTAACATGACAAAAAAAACTAAAAATTAAAAATTCATTAAAATCTATCTTTTTATTAACTCTGCACTCTTCTCATGAGATGTATAATGTCCACAAAACTTTCTTGATAGATGAAAACAAGTTGGAAATTAATGATATGAATTTTCTCTTTTTTATTTGAAAATTCTCTTCACTTGGATGCCATATGATCTTTTCTTCAATTGGTAAAAATATAAAACTTTATTTTATTCTCTTTGGGGTCATATGTACTGGCATGGCTAGGCAAAAGAATTAAAATTATTTTTTGTGATTTTTAATTCACCTTCATCTATCCTAGCACTTCAATAAAAACTTGAAAAATAATTTAGAATTTATGCATGCTTAATCAGAGTAGTAACAAATTTAAAAAAATTAGGAGAGAGGAAGTTTTATTTTTTGCACTATTTCAAGGAAGAAATAATGGTAATTTCAATGTGGGGGTTTTCATTTACACGACTCAAATAAGTTTAAAACATAATTACATGACATAGGGAAATTCAACACAAAATTACATGATCAGAGGAAGTGCAATTAAATTGTAAAACTTGGGGAAATGCAAAATGAATTTACACAACTAAGGGAAATAGGATATGAAATTGCATAGCAGTGAAAAATAAATATTTCATTTGCATGGAATGGGAAAAATGGAAATTAAATTGCATGGATAGAGGAAATGTAAAACAAATTTTCATGGTAAAGGGAATGCAAAATGAATTTACAAATTAAAAAATTAAAATAATTAAAAATTATTTTAATGGATTTAGTATTTGCAATTTGTAATTTCACAGTGTGAAAAATCAAAAACATAAGTTTCATGACTTCAAAAAGTGTGAAGGCATTTTTTCACAAGTAGGGAAAAAGTGAAAAAGTAGTTGTAGAGATTATGAAAAGCTCAATGAAATTTTATGAATTATGGGTAAAGCCAATGACATTTCCATAGGGAAGCTTGAAAGCATTTTTTGCATAATTCAAAAAATATAATGTTCTAGTCCACAATTCAATTTTTAATCAATCAATTAATTAATATTAATCAATTTTCAAATTTTCAAAAATTTTAAAATATGAATTTTTTTTAGCATGAACTTAAAAATTATTCATTAAAAGTAAATTTCCACAAATTTTTGAATTTTATGAAAAATATGACAATACATAGTTAATTATTTTATTTTCTAGATTAGTTTTCTTAAAACTACAAAAATAATCTGGTCAATTTCTTATGCTAGAATAATCAAACACCTACCAAAATAAAGCGGATGACTCAAGAACTAAACTATTTACATTCACTAATATTTTTTTTGGTATTACTTTGATAATTGTTGTATTAAGGCACATGTTATAACTAAAATGTCTTTAAAAACTGCTCTGATATATTCATGCAAATTTTAGAAAGACTTTTCATTCATAAAGATTAATTACACTATTACATGCTAAAACTTGGATGATAGAGATTAAACATTGAGATGGATACATATTGATAGGGATGTATTGATGAAATATAATTTTTATTATACATACACCCAACCAATGGTGGGTCCCAACCCTTCTTCCATCTATGTTCTACAAAAAAAATAAATCATACAAACTTATATAGGTAGGATGATTCAAGTAATCTCTATCAGGGATATGGGCACTTATATAATAATAGAAAAATGGTGAGAGTGGAATAATATGCATCTATGTTAGGGCTATGGATGAATGGATGGTAGCAGAGTAATGCCAAGGCTACCTATATTATTGTTTTTATAAAATCAGTAATTGAAACAAAACCTCTAGTGTTCATCTAGATCTCTATTAAAAATCTCATAACATGGAGAAAATAGATCCCATAAAATCACACATAAATATTAGGAATGAAAAGGGTTAGTATGCTACATGGATAAGTCAGAGTCTCTTTTAATTGATTGGTATATTTATTCTTTTCTGGTAGAAATTAATGTTTTGTTATGATACATTAACTGAGATTATTGGTTCTCAAATATTCAAAAGTATTTCCCCACTGAGTCATCATTTTCTATACCCAAACACACCCCATTTTAAAAATTCAAGTATGGGCCTATTATTTCTAATAAATATTTATTCATGGTACATACCAACCTTAGAAATTAAACATTGATTTAATATACATAAGCCTAAGCTTGTTTTCAAAGTCTATTTACATTGTAAAATTATAAAAGAAAGAAAATCAAAGCTTGAGCATTATCCATGAATTATTTACCACCTTTGATCCCTTTGTTATTTACCACCTTTTATCCATTTTTTATATTTAGAATTATTATTCAAATTCAAGTTTTAATTTCATGGACTAACATGAATAATGAAGATTCCTTAGCTTATATAAGCTTTGATGTTCAATATCTTGTTACCGAGATTCAAATCTTCATTGACTTTCCTAGATCATGATGTCTATTGGCATTCCATTTACTCATATCCAATTGTGATCACATGGAAAAAATATTCTAATTCCCTATGCACATCTATATTCTTGAGATATTTCCATGTAGAATCATCTTGTTCATTCTAAATACCCTAAAAGATCAAGACAGGTTCAATATATTCAAATGTCTTGAGTAGCTGAGATCACGACAGGTGGAATAATCTTGTTCACTATGAACCTATTAATTACAAGTACATCACCAAAAATTATAAGTCTATGATTTAATGTGAGATATCTACATGGGATGATCTCATTCACATAGACCTTATCAATTGAAGTTAAACTACCAGTGTTCCATTTCTATAGACTCTTGAAGACACTCCACATATTACCATTTCAAGACCCATGGGATTTGTTATGATGAAGGTATAATAAAAAGATGCAATAGTCTCAAGATATTTGAGAGGTATCCACATGTTATCTTCTTATAAACTTGAAGATTATCACTCAAAAGTATAATGTTAGAGTTCTATGAACCCTGAAGCTCTAAGATTTCTCTATGTGGCACCATCCCATGCACACAATATTCATTGAGATAAGTACACATCTTAAATTTCAAAGAGTTGAAATCTTGAAATCATACCAAGTGGTAAAATCTTATTAATTTACATCCCACTAATCATACAAATTATCATTGCAAAAAGCTAAAGACCCTAGGTAAGTAAGATGAAAACAAGTGTGACAATATTAGAGATGCATAGATATAATACAAAATCAAGAATTAAATTGTAGTAAAAATATAAGTACATGAGAAATGGACACTTAGATATAAAATATTAAAAATAATTCACAATGAAAAAAAGTTTTTGTAGGTCAAAATAAAACTACCAAAGATTACTCATGAGTTTAAAATCAAAATGGGAAGTAGAGATAAAATATGTTGTTGCATTAACTTCACACAAACTAGGCACTGAATTCTCAAGCTTTTGGAGATATAAAAAAAATCATGAGAACATAAAATAAACTTTACCATTAATCAAAAAGATATGAACTATGAATTTGAGCTAGCAAGCTATCAAAAACCCTAATTTTCCTACTACACAGATTTTTGAATTGACCCATTCTGTTACTAGAAATTATAGAGAATAATAAGGACTTCTTCATCTAGAACAACTAACCTACCTCCCACTCAATATAATATCATAAGGGGAACTGAATACTTGTACATGGTATTTGACAAAGGGGTATTACCATCCCCTTATTACTCTTATCTCTAGGATGAGATAGATAACATCAAACCATATTCATCCAAGGATAAATTAGACAAGGATAAGAGAAGATATGTAGATGATATATTACCAATAAAAACAATGGGTTTACATAATGTGGAAATTAAATATGAGGATATGTCATGTATAGACTTATTTCAAGATTTATTTATTAATAACACCATTATTAAAGACAATTTAAAATTTAGGCTTCATAAGAATGTGGTGGCCTATATTTTTTGGGAGGGTTTTGAAAAGTATCTACACCTATAAATGCCTAAAATAATTTATATATAGGTCACAACCAATGCTTGGTTGGACCATAACATAGTGGAAGGTAAGCTCAAGTAGTGGTTAGAGAAAGGCATAAAATTGAATATTTGAGAAGTTATTTCCTTGGTTCTTATAAACAAATTCAGGATAGGTATTAGAATAACCATGGAATTGGTAAAAAAAAATTATTTATTTTCTATAATCACTTATGTATATGAGGTGTGGGTACCCTTGATATACATCATTCTAGCTTATGACAAGATTATGGTACTTGGGGAGGTTATAAGTATCTGTCTTAGGGAGTAAATGTTCAAAGTTGATGAGATTCCATCTAATGGAAGTTTTTACAAGATGTATTATGTCATAGATTTAATCATGGGAATAATTCACACAACCTTAGGATCCAAATAAATAATATGTGAACAACAAGGTCAGTGATGAATTTTCCCCACTCCATGTTTACAAGTTTAGAAGAAAAATATAGAATATTATAGAAGAAATATACCCTCTAGTATAACAGGCCATTTATGGGTGTTCCATGACTAGGATTTATGACAACATAAGGATAAGAATTATTAATATGTGATTATATTGGTATTATTTTGACCACACTATAAATATGATAGAGGGAACTATGGCCCCTCCTCTAAATTTACCTCATTTTTTTCTTGACAAATTAGTATAAAGGATATATAATTTCAAATATATAACAATTTGGATGAGGATATTAGTGCAAAGAACCAAGGGTACTATCATAATACCCCTCTAGGAATTGGACAAATGAAATAATCATTAAGGAGGTATCTCAATTCAATTGGTAAGATCATGGTGCACTATGGTTTAAATAAATCACAATATCATGATTGGAACCCCAAATCTAGAGTAAGGTAATACATCAATGACCTTATAAAAAATGGTTTCCACATTTCCTATGGTCATAATATCTTTGAACATGATTAAATTTTCTTCAATGCTATAGATGATTCAAAAGTCTATATTCACATGAATCAACATAAGATGAAAATATTAGTATCCCAAGTAATTAAATATGATCCTTTAATTACTAGTTAATGGGTAAATAAATTTTTTGAGGAGTCAGATAAATATTAAATCCATCAATGGCACCAACATCGGGATCAATTATCACTAAATCATTGCCATCCTTTCTCTCCACAACAAATAAAAGTTGGTGTATCAGAGGAAGGTGAATCTCAAAAGGAGATGGATCCTAAGATTAGGAAGAATATTATTAAGGGTCTTCCAACCCCTCAACCAATAACTATATAAAATTTACTCACAATAAATACAAGGAATTAACCACCTATATGTGGACAAGTAACAACTATTACTCTAGCACCCTTGCCCCCATTAACCATGATTCAATAGGTAAGTATTCTTGAATTATTGAAGAGTTATTTTATTACCCTTCCATCTAAATTTTTTATTCCTAAAACTCCTACCAATTATTCCATTCCCACATCATTTCCATCTAATAAATCCATTGTATCTCCCATTCCATCGATTTCAAGGTAAGTTCTTATTTATACCCAATCACCCATTTTAACCTACAAAAGAAAACCCAAGAGAAAACCCAATACTCTTCCTGTATCCCCTCTAAATGTGAAACTAGTAAAAATACCTTTTAAAGGTCCATTTACCAAAGGGGTCCATATATATGAGTAATTATAAGAGGAAAATTAGGAACCAAAAGGAAAATAAAAATAAATGGACCCTATCTAGGTGTTGTATAGTGATGAAGAGGGAGAGTGGTAGACTAAGGAAGAGTAGGTGTCTGGAGAAGACATAAAACCTAAATAAGAAACATAATTTTCCAAATAAATAAATAAAGATGAAGAGGAATAAATGTAATCTAGGGAGACCGAGATATTAGGAGAGTGTGAAGAGGTGTAACTAATTGAGATAATAAATGTAGAAGCTGAAGGAGTGTAACAAGAAAAGGATGATTTAAAACCCAATAAATTACTAGAGGAAGATAAGACACTAGAGTCAGATAACAAATTTATGTTGATATAATATCTTATTCCAACACTTGTAGCTATAAATTCCTCCCATAAAGACATTTATACAATATCATTCACTCTAGCATAGACAGTAGTTTCCAAACAAAATAAAGTTATTCTTACTAAAGAAGAAAGATAAACTTTGAATGAGTTAGTATCTTCCTTCAATTATTCAATTATAATTATAGATACTCACATGGTCAATGTGTCATATATTAGTTCAATTACCTCATATCTTTCCCCATTTTAGTCATTACAAAAATTGTTAAGAAACTAAATCATTATATGTCCATATTAATATTAAACAAACTAGGCCACAAAATTATGGTTCTTTTGATTATTTAATTCCTTCAACCACTACCTCAATAATGGTCAAACCATAGGACATTAATAAGAAGTTTAATTTTGAATACTTAGTGTTTGTGTCTATTTCTAATCGTAGAGCACCACCTATACCTTCTAACCTATTGGATATAACCATCACTCAATATACTCAAGCTAAGTCATTCATAATGATAATTTTAAAGACTTCAAGGTAGAATAGATATGTGGTGGAAACCACACCATAGAGGGACATCTTAGGGTCGAGTAGGGTTATCCAATCACCAATTCAAGTTCTAATTAAATTAAGTGATTCAATGCTTACTCTAAGATTTTTTCCACCTACTACTTATGCACATCTTAGTCAGCTTAAAGAGTAGGGATATCTCATTATCCCTACTTAGGTTAAGGAGTCTCAAGAGATGAATAAGAATAGGATGGGATTGGTAATTATAGAATTGCCTATAATAAGAACATGTTTTGATAAGGAAAGTGATACTAAACATAGGGTCAAGAATAGAAAAACAATAAATAGGAGAGGGGAAGAAGTAATATTGGAACAAAGGGAGAATTTATTTCTTTTGATAAAGAAGCAAGAAAAGAAACCCATTAAACTTTATAAATATGCATAAAAATTTTCTTATTTTATGTATAACATAGGGGAAGCAATAAAATAAGTGTATAAAATCTATGATCAAGTAAAATAGAAGCTCATTAAGAGCTAAATTATTTAATATCCAAGACAAATAATGGATAATGTCTAGAACACAACCAAGAATCTATATGATATCATGAGCATAATTAGAGCTTCTAGGGCCAAATCCCAATCCCATCAAGGTAGAGTAGTCACCTTATAGAATCAATTTTTTAAATTGTAAATAAAGCTTAAATTCTTAGTCCAATGTGTTAAGAATAGTTATTACAACCATATGAGACTAATGTCAGTGCCAAAGGCTACACACACCCTAAATTATGTGATTTTTGAGAGGGATAGAGCATTCACCTAGTATTTGTTTACTAAATCATACCCTAAGTCAAATTTGGTCAAACCCCTTTGTGGATTCCAAATTTCATGAGCTATTCTAGGTTTAAACATCATCATTATGGTAATTAGTAAGCTCAAGGCATAGTTTGAGAGTCATAAAGTATGTTCTAAACTTTTGTTACATTTTCCTAGTTGTCTTATGTCATTTTTGGCCATATTTGGTCATAAAAATGAAGTTTTACATAAATAAATCAAAGGAAAAATGTTTAATATGTAATATAATGTCTTACATATAAAAAATGGTTAGAAAAACTATTTTAAAATTGATAAAATGTAGTATCAACATCTATCTAAGAAGATAAACTAAAAAGGGAGTAATGTATAATGTTGTATAGACTATGTGACACATTTGGCATGTGGGAAAGATTCAAAAAGGTCTTTAAATATCCCCATGATTCTTTTCTAGGCTCAGGTGGCTTTCACAAGTTCAAAAATCAATCTCTCTCTCATCGCTCTATTGGATAGCTCAATAAAAGGTCAACAATTTTCCTTTAGTATGAATAGGAGGAGGAGAGTTGGAATGAATTAATTTGGGTAAATTTAGTAGTCTTTATTTCCTTCCAATATAATTCTATAGTTTCTAATTTGGTGTTCCATACTCTATGAAAAATATTTAATATTTTTTATTCTTTTAAGCTACCTGTGCATCCCCAACACCTTAGTTTTCCTTCTCTATTTGCATTAATCTGAGTAAAATAGCTGTTGTATGTGGTCTTGTAGAGTATGATCATCCTTCTCATATGGATTTCAATCTAATTTTCATGTTTTAACATGGAGGGATAAGCATAAATATCCTTATTATGTTAGGAGTGAACATTATGGTTTGAAAAATAGTTGTTTTCAATTGCAAAGTTTCATTTTCATATAAGTGTCCTAATATCAAAGGTAATACACTAGTTTGAATTTCTCAAAGCATGGTGGTTAGTTTTTCCATTTAAGGTTTGTACAAAAGAAGCTCAATGTTAGCAAAGGGAGGTATAAGAATGTAATCAAACCTTATTATGATTATCACCTATAGTCCATAGTTATAAATAATCACTCAATAGTCATATGGATGAAGATTGGAGTTTTAAGGTTTTTATGAGGTTATCAAGGTAAAAATAGTAAGAATGAGCCATTAAAAGATTAGAGATTGGTTATGAGAACCAATTCAACATACATAGTAATCCATGTTTATATAATTGAATAAACTTGATCAATGGGAGAACTTACCTTAACTTCTCTGAAAGGGAACCCTTCTTCATACAATGTCATCTATTAGTGAAAGTTCATGAAGTCTAAGCGAGCCTAGTGGCTTCATTTTTTGTATCTTAGGCATAAATGAAATATGAGAATTAAATTAAAGGTTGAGATACTGATGTTGGAATGGTTTTCAATTAAAGTTCTTGATGAAAACACTCAGACAATTATAATGACATTTGAACCAAAATGAACCTGTAGCTTATAGTGGCACATATTGCATTGATGGTGAGAGATGATAATCATGGTCTACAAGAATAGATGATCATTTAGGTTTGATATGAACTAATGACCTAAGTGACATAAGGATATAACCAAAGGATATAATAATAATGTTCACACATAAATGATCACCTACAGGAATCCCTTGTTTTCCTAATATGCACACCTATAGGTGACATAGTCAACACACACTATAGACTAGTCAAACAAATAGAAAATGTAATTTTGGAAAGGTGGGTAGAGGTAAAATGGGATGAGAACATATATTATACTCTTAGAGTGATGAAACATGTTTTCAAGTTATCCCTAGATCCAATAATAAGCAAATACAGTCATAGCTCAAGATTCTTAAGCCCTACCCAAATCCTACATAGTCATAGGAATACAATCTACCCAGGTAAATTAAATACTTAAAAAAAATTGAAGTGGTGGATATGTATATAATTTAATGTTTGAATGGAGTTCTAAAATTATTATTTTATTAGGGAAAAAACTCTTAATTGAAGATAGAACAAGTTTAACTCTGGCTAAAACCCTACTTGTAGTCAGAGTCCTAAAAGCCAATCTTGAGGAATTTGAAGGTTTTATGGGTCTAGAGATATAATAAAACCTTTAAAATTGACAAATAATTTCCTCATGACCTAATAAAGGCATCAAAAGTATCATTTGGGTCAAATGAATAGGTTAAGTATCCTCTATTTTATCTCAGATAAAGGGCACTTCATAAACAAAGTAACATGTAGACCTAATGCATGAAAGGTGAAAAGACAAAGTGGAGAGTCTTGAATGAACATTATATGATATACAAAGCTGAATTGGATGTAAATTAAGGTTTAGAAACATCCATATCCATTGGAAACATTCAGAGGTGGTCATACACCCAAATATACAATCTTCCAAACTAGGCCTAAACCCTCAGGCTTCCAAACTCCATTCATATGATCATGAGATATCTAAAAGTAACTTGCATAATTTCATGGTAGAATGAAGGACTGGTAAGCTCCATCAGGTGTTAGAGAATAATCTAGGCTCAGTCATTTTGGCCTAATCCTTTCTCATACCTATTTAGAATGCATTGTAAGAGCTTGAGAGCCAATTTCATTTGCTCATATCTATATAGATGTTGTGCATGATGCCAAAATAAGATAGGGATAGTTAATGGTGATCCTTAAAATGATCTTAGTGGAATTTTTTTTAAGGTTAACCATTTATATTTTATGAATCATTATTAAGAAGCTAGATGACTTAATACCCTCCTAAAATCCTTGTATGAACCTGATACAGATAACATGAAGGGATATGCATCCAAAATGGGTTAGTTTGACAAGAATAAAATTTATAATTATTTATCACTCTCCTAATATCATTGACATCTAATTTTTCTATACTATCACTTTTACAAACATACCTAATTTTGGGTTTTCTACAAGTTTTGATGTGTTTCATAGGTACATAAGGTAATAGGTGAATGAAATGCATTGAAGGAGGTGTTTAATGATGTTCTATAATGACTTATATACCATTATCACCTCAATTAATCATGAAAACCCCTCTACTAGACTATTCATTGTAGATAATTTAAATAAGACAATGAGAAGGCAAAGTGACTGCCTAAGTATGAAGATGAGAAATGAGTTTTGGAATGTAATTAAGGTATACATGATATACAAAAGGAAAAAAATGTATTGTAAATGTTTCTAACACATCTTAAACTGATCTCCATGAGCAACTGTAAGTCACTTAAGTGAAAAGTGTGAAGGTCTAGACCTAGAGAGCTAGTGAGTGACTGTAAACAGTGAATGACAAGTGACAAAGGGGAGTTCATTAGTTGGAAAGGCATAAATGATTGTTATTATCTTGTTTCCAACTTCATAATATAGATAACATGTGTCAAACACTTCCAAGGCATCTCAATATAGATGGACTACTCATCATCATGAGGGCAATGTTAAGGACCATGGAGATCTCCTCTCCAACTTGAGGGATAATGATGTAATTTTGATGGACACTTATCCATTACAACCTCCTAACCTCTTTTATAAATCATTATCTTGAATTGAAACAATTTTTCACATATTGACACTTGGCCTTGTGACCCTTCATCTTCATTTCTGCTCTCTCTTCTCCTATGATTTAAATATTCAAGCCATTTTGGCTTTGTAATGGATCCGTAATTAGTATGGTGAATCCCTGCTAGTTTTGAATCTTAATTTGAACTTGAATAAAATTATGAAGTTTAGTTTGTCTCTAAAATTCTTTCTTAATAATGTCAAGTGGTCTATTTGGTTGACAAGTGATGAATTTCTTCTCCTTGCTTCCATTCTGCTTTTTCATGTTTTATGTGAGTGATATCTCTTCTAAAAAGTCTCATTAAGTGCATGTGTTTGTTTAGTGTTTCTTGAATGTGAGAGAGACTATTATTGTCTAATAATATATCTCCTTTTCACCTACCTCTATATATTAATAGCAATTTTCCTCTATAAGAAATAGTTATGGTAGAAGTATATTGAGTTGAGGTTAGTTTTAGTAGTCTTGTTTCTTCATGTAGATGCAAGTGTGTTATGTGGACTTATCTTTGGTGTATCACCTTCATTAGTTTAGTTTCATTTATGTTTCCTTCTTCCATTTTTTCCCCCAATAGTGATTATTCTAGTGTAGTGTGTGATCCTAAAAGATAGATCAAGAAAGGTAGCCCTTTCAAATCAAGAGGTCTATGTCTTATAGTAGGTTACCTATTTTCAAAATTATTCCTATGTCATCCCTAATTTGAGGTCTACTTGACTTCTCAGTTAAAAATTTGGGATATAACAATTTTTTCATGCCTGATGGGACTCAAACCTAAGAAGGTTATTCAAGGTGGATGTTGATCTTGACAACAAGGAGCTATAGTAGTGCACTTCCTATAGTATTTGGTGACTCCAACATTTCAATCTTGGTTATGGACTAGTGAACTATTTCATGCCTAAGGTAAACACAAGGTCTCTTACTAAAGATGATACTTTTGATTTCCAATAAATTCCTAATTATTCATACAAGGTAAATAGATTTTATAACACCCATCCTTATCCAAAAAAGTCATAACTTGATCACAAGCACATAAGAAATTTTATGATTACCCCATTCTTGAAAATTCATAAAGCTACCATGGCAAGGAACCTACCTTCCTCTAAGACTTCCCAATTATGATGATATTCCCATATTTTCCCTCAAAATTGTTTCATCATATACCATTGAGTCTACCATTACCCCTATTGAGCATATTAGAAACATTACTAACTTTTACAATATCCATCACATCATCAAAGAAAACATAGAAATAAATTTTTTGGATGTCTCCTTTAGAGGAAAAAATCTTGATTAGTATGGAACTTTGTCACCTAAATCAATGACCACATGGGATGAGTTAAGAGATGCATTGAGATGAAGATTTTAGGATAAAAGTGATATCTTATCACTAACAGAGCAGTTAACCAACATAATAAGAGCACCTCAATAATTCATTCAATAATTAAACACGATATTTTAAAAGATGTGGAATAGGATCCCAATCTTGGTAAGACCCACATCTCACCATGCTATCATTTACTATCTTAAAGATTTTGATAGTGACACTTTTATGATGATACAATCTATAGGAGGTAACACTTTGCTTAATGTCTATGAAGTGGCCATTAGGGTAGATAATTATTTTATTTTGGATAGGAATATTTCCCCAAGACCTCTCATGCCTTTATTCCTTGATTTTAAAACCCATACACTTATTGTTGCTTCCATTCCTATACCTAAACATAAGCTTGTTGTCCCTAGTCAACCACGTAAGTCTAATGAGGCAAACAAGATGAGCTCTGTATATAAATATATCATAAGTTTAAATAAGATTATCCAAAAATAGAAAGTAAGTCCTTTCCAAAGGCACTATCAACCTAATCAATCCTACCCTAACTATCAAGGCAAAAGACCACATTTTTATGATCATTCCCAAGGTCAAAGATAAATGTTTCAATCAAGGTCATATAATTCATATAACCCAAATGATCCTTACACCTCAAGGGAATTAGTGTCTACTCAGAATAAATTTTCCCAAGAGCATGATAGTCAGCCTTCATGAGATCAACCTCATGACTCATCTACCTATGACAATGAGTCCTTCAATCAAGACTTCATGGGAATTTTGTGAACTATGCTAGCTATGACTCAAGATGAGCTACAAAAGAGAGGAGAGACCGATGGGAATGATGCTAAAATAGGGTATACATTGGTCAATTTTAAGTAAGATGACTCATGTACTATAAATTATCAAGGGAAGTCAAGCATAGATGCAAGTCCTATAGATACAAACACAAGGAGCAAGAGGAAGGTAGTTGAAGAAGTTCAAGGGGATGTTAATGGTCAATTAATGGATTTTAAAACATCCCAAAGGGTAGGTATGTATAATTTTTTTCCAAATACATAAGTAGATCAAAGAGATCATAATGTTAGAAGTTTTTTCATACCTCAAAATTTTCAAGGCATATGCAATATTATTCCTCCTAGTGGACATCTAAGGTTAGTGTCTCTTTCACTAACATTGTAGATAAAATGAAGATATCTCATTCAAATGTATCAATTTGGGATACATTGGTAATACCTAGACAACACGACCTACTTCAAGAAGAACTGTCCAACCTTAGTTTGGAAACCAAATAGCCTAGTGGGAAATTAGTAGTTTGAATCCTAATAAAGGATATTCAAATAAAGTTGAAAATGTAGACAAACCTCTTCCATTATATTTATATATCATCATTAGAGATTCTCTAGTACATAATTGTACTATTGATAGTGGAAACTTATTTTACTCCCTAGAAAGTAGTTGATAAATTGAACTTGAATTATGAACCTCATGCCAAAGGAGTGTTACAACTGGATGGGTCAGATATTAAGACAATTTCCATAATCAAAGGTTTGAAAATTATTTTCCATGCTTGTCCTACTTTTACCATTTATAAATATGTTATGGTGATAGATATGGCTCCTCATTTTGGATTTTTTATTTCAAAAGAGTTCACTGCTAAAAATTGAGTTTATCTAACTTTAGACTAATCCTATATGACCTTTAAAAATAGGTATGGTGAAAAAGTGATAATAAAATCTAAACCTCTATATAGTTTGCATAAAGAACCATATGTGACTTATACCTCTAATACAAATTACAATGTCATTGAAGAATATGATGACCCTAGTGATCAAGAACCTCTAACTCTTCTTGATGGCATATTTGACTTGTAAATTGATGAGTGGGGAACTAATAAATGTGGTTTTGAATAAACTATGCTTAGTAAATACAAACTCCATGAAAATTGTGATGGAACTCATGAGGCAGTTTGTGATGACATTCTAGAGCAAGTTGCATGGGGAAAATATCTTGTACACATGGGTGATGATGTCAAGACCCCATATATAAAAAAGCATGATAGTCTTGATAAACATTCAATTATTCCTACCAAAGAATATAATTCTATAAAAAATAACCTTAAAAATAAATAGATGACATGTGGAAATAATTCAATGCCATTGTGTAGGAATTTGAAGATTTGAGCAGGATTATAACTTTTCAAAAAGAGTATAGACCTGATGATAAGGTCAATCATGTACTAAAAAAGCATGAGGAGATTGATGTCTTTACCAAGAAATAAAAAAACTTGATATACCATGAAGATTTTCATGAGCACAAAGAAGAAGGTCTTGATTACTTACAACAACAATCACATCATGTTTAAAAGGAAATTGAAGTTAAGAAGGCTATGCTGATACCCAATGATAATATTAAAGATTACCAAATAGGAATGAAAAAGTCAAAGTAGGATGAAAAACCAAAAAATCCCATTAGAGAGCTATATGGAGTGTTCATGAGAGCTCTAAGTGACACATTTGTAGTCAACAGAAGAACTAACCTTGGTAAGCTATTTGACTATCACCACAAGAAAGTGTTCATTGACAAACATGCCTCATATGATGGATTGTTTTCATTTAAAATAAATAATGTAAGAATCATTATCTTTGACCTTGGTTGAAGTAATGAAGAATATATTTTTCAACTCAATTATTTTGAGGTCTTTTACATAATAGATTAGGTGTGTGTTTCCTTTTAGTTGGTTTGTGTGTTTTCCATAAGTGTTCATGAGAACATAAGTGTGTCTTATTTTACTATCTTGTGCATTTTTTTATGTTGTTATTGGTGTGATTTGGTGTCCTTTCATAGGATTATCAATGTCAAGTGTAGTGTATGGGTGACTCCATTACCCAAGGATAGGAAAAAACAACTAGTCCTTAGCATAACAGGCATGCTACCACTAAGAAATCACCAAAATATTGATTAAATTTGACCCTGGTCAATTTGTTCAAAACCCTTTACATATTAAAATGTATCATGAGGTCTTATATATTTAAACATGGTTACCATGGTCATTATTAAGGTCAAGACATATTTTTAGAGTCATAAAGTTTGTTCCAAACTTTTATTACTTTTGCCTAGTTGTCTTATGTCATTTTTGGCCACCCTTGGTAATAAAAATGAAGTTATACTTAAACCCCATCAAAGTAAAAATGTTAAATATGTAATATAATGTCCTAAATATTATAAATGGTCAAATAAACTATTTTAAAACTAAAAAAATTGTAGGTTCAATGTCTATCCAAGAAGATCAACTAAAAAGAGAGAAGTTTCTGATGTTGTACAAACTATATGACATATTTGTCATGTGTTAAAGCTTTAAGAAGGTCTTTTAAGATACCCAAAAGTATTTTATAGTCTAATATGGATTTGAAAAGTTAAAAAATGGCAAATTATAATCTCTCTTTCATGAATCTCTTGGGTAGATTAATAAGAGGTCAACAATTTTACTTTAGTATGGATAGGAGGAGAGTTTGAATGAATGCATTTGGGTGAAGTTAGTATTATTCATGGCATTAAATTACATGGCCATAGTTTATAGTTTGATGGTCCATACTCAATGAAAAATTGTTAATATTTTTGATGTCTTCAAGCTACCTACACATCCCCAAAACCTATGTTTTCCTTCTCTATTTACATTGATTTGAGTAAACCAGGTGGTGTATGTGGTCTTGTAGAGTATGACCATCCTTATCATATGGATTTTATTTTTATTTTCACATGTGAACATGGATGGATAGAAATAAATATCCTTGCTATTATAGGAGTAAACATTAAGGTGTATATAATAATCATTTTCAATTACAAAGTTTCATCTTCCTATAAGTGTCTTCATATCAAAGGTAATGCACTAGTTTCAACCTCTAAAAACATGGTGGTTAGTTTCTCCATTTAAGGTTTGTACTAAAGAAGCTCAATATTATTAATGGGGGTATAAAAATATAATCAAACCTTCTTATGGTTGTCACATACAATTTGTAGTTGGAAATAAGCCCTTAATAGTCACATGGATGAATATTGGAGTTTCAAGGTTTTTATGAGCTTCTCAAGGTTACAATAGTAAGAATAATCCATTAAAAGGATTAGATATTATTTTTGAGAACCAAATAAACATACAAATTCATTTATATTCATATAATTGAATAATTTTCTCAATGGGAGAACTTACCTTAACTTCTCTGAAAGGGATCCCTGCCTCATATAATGTCACATGTTAGTGAAAGTTCATAAGGTCTAAGCGAGCCTAGTGAATTCATTATTTTAGCCTAGGCCTCTAAAAAACATGATAATTAAAGAAGAGGTTGAGATAATAATGGTGGAAAGGTTTTAAAATTATTCAAGTTCTTGATGAAAACACTCAGATAATTACAATGTCATTTTAACCAAAATGAACTTGTAGCTTACAATGGCACACAATGCATCGATGGTGAGAGATAAGAAGCATGGTATGTAGGAATAGATGCTAATTTAGGTTTGAGATGACCTAATGACCTCAATGACCTGAGGAGAGAACCAAATGAGAGATTCATAATTTTCACACATAAATGAGAACTTACAAGAATCCCTTGTTTTCCTAATAAGCATACCTATAGGTGACATAGTCATCACATACTATAGACTATCCTAGAAAATGAAGAATGCAAGTTTGGAAAGGTGGGAAAATTTAAAATAGGATGGAAAAAATATTACACTCTTATACTAATGACACCATGTTTCCATGTTATCCCTAGAGCCAAAGATGATCAAATATAGTCATAGCTCAAGATTTTTAAGCACTACCCAAATCTTACATAGTCACAAGCATAAAATCTACCCAGGGGACTTAAAAAATTACAAAAGCTTAAAGTGGTGGATATGTAGATACTTACATATTTTAATTAAGCTATCAAATTATTAAGTTATTATGGAAAACATTGTGACTAAGGTGAAGATAAAATAAGTTCAACTCTACCTAAAACCTTTGCATACAGTTATAGTCCTAGAACCCAGTCTTGAGGAAGTTGAAGGTTTGAGGGGTATATATATATATGATAAAACCTTGAAAATTTAAATATAATGTAATCATGACCTAAAAAATCCATCCATAGTCTCATTTTGGTCAAATGAATAGGGTAAGTACCCTCTATTTTATCTCAAATAGAGGGTACTTCATAAACAAAGTAACCTTCAGACCTAATGCATAAAAGGTGAAAAGACAAAGTGGAGATCCTTGAGTGACCGTTAGATGATATAAAAAGTTGAATTGGATTTAATTTAAGTTGATTAAAACATAAATCCATTGGAAATATTCATAGGTGGTCATACACCCAAATATACAATCTTACAGACTAGGCCTAAAACTAGGTCTAAACCCTCAGGCTTCCAAATTCCATTCATATGATCATTATATCTCTAAAATAAAAATGAGTAATTTAAGGGTATAATGGAGGACTATTAAGATCCATTAGGTGGTAAAAAAAAATCTAGGATTGGTCATTTTAGCCTAATCCTTTCTCAAGCCTATTCAAAATGCAATGTAGGAGCTTGAGAGCCAATTTCATTTGCTCATATCTATACAAATGGTATGCATGGTATCAAAATAATTTAGGGAGAATTGAGGGGGATACTTAACTTGGTCTTAAAATAATTTGTTGTAAGGTTAAGCATCTATATTTTATGAATAAATTTTAAGAAGCTAGATGACTTAAAACCCTCTTAAAACTCTTGTATGAACCCGATGGAGAAAACATGAAGGGAAATGCATCCAAAAGGGTTTAGTTGGACAGGAAGGTGATTTATACTTGTTTATTACTCTCCAAATCTCCTTGAAATCCAATTTTTTTTACTGACACTTGTACAGATAGACCTAATTTTGGGTTTTCTACAAGTTTTGATGTGTTTCACAGGTAAACAAGGGAATAGGTGAATGAAATCCATTGATGGAAGTGTGTAGGGATGTTTTATACCTCCTAATATACCATTATCACATCATTTAATCATGGAAATCCCTATAATAGACTATTCATTATAGGCAATCTCAATTAGATAATGTGAAGGAAAAGTGAATGCCTAAGTATGAAGATGAGAAACATGTTTTAGAGTTTCATTGAGGTCTACATGATATACCATAAGATAAATAGGTATTTTAAATGTGTGTAACACATATTTAACTAATATCCATGAACAAATTAAAATCACTTAAGTGACAAGTGTGAAGGCCTAGACCTAGAGAGATAGTGAGTGACTAAAAATAGAAAATGACAAGTGACAAAGGGAAGTTAATTAGTTGGAAAGGTGTATATTTATGTTACCATATTTTTTTCCAAATTCCTAATATAGAGAAAATGTGTCAAATACTTCTAATGTAGTTCAAGAAAGATGGAGTAATCATCATCATGAGGGTAGTTTTAAGGACCATGGAGATCTCCTCGTCAAATTGAGGAAGAATGAAAAACTTTTGATGGACACTTGTCCATGACAACCTATTGACCTATTTTCTCACTCATTATATTGAATTTTAACTAGTTTTAACATATTTAAACTTATCCTTATGACCCTTAATATTCACTTATTATCTCTCTTCTCCCACGCTTTATATATTCAAGCCATTTTGGATATATAGTAGATCCATAATTGGTATGGTGAAGCCTTGCTAGTTTGACATCTTGATTTATTATTGAATAAAGTTATGAAGTTTATTTTATCTCTAAAAAACTTGGTTAAGTATGTTAAGTGGTATATGTGGTTGACAAGTAATGAATGTTTTCTCCTTACTTCCATTCTGGTCTTTTATGTTTTGTGTGAGTGATATCTCTTATAATAGGTCTCATAAAGTGTATGTATTTATTTAATTTGTCTTGAACTGTGAGATAGAATATTAGTGTCTAATATCAAACATAATTTTCTCCCACCTCTAGATATGCATATCAATCTACTTTTATGAGAAACACTTATGCTAGAAGGACATTGAGTTGAGGTCATTTTTAACAGTCTTATTTATGAGTGCAAATGCAAGTGTGTTGTGTGGACTTATAATTGGGGTATCAAATTCATTATTTTAGGTTGCTTTAGTTTTACTTCTTCACTTTTCACCATAATAGTGATTAGTCTACTATAGTGTGTGAGCCCAAAATATAGATCAAGGAAGGTATCCCTTTCAAATCTAGAGGTCTAGCTCTTGTAGTATCTTGGCTATTTGCAAAGGTATTCCCATGTTATCCCAAATTTTGAAAGGTCTCTTGACTTCTCTAGGGTGAAAATTGGGCCATAATAGTACCAATATATGAATACTTGGTAATATAATTTGTATGCCATGAAAGGGAGGATATAGAAATTTTGAAATATATGAGGGTAATGAGTGTGACCACTTCTACAAGGTAATTGGTGAATAGGACTAATTTTTAAGGGCTACTCAAAGTAGCTACCAATAGCTTCAAAGTAAAAATTGAGGGCACTATGTATAAAAGTGAAGAGATTCTATAATTTGGGAAATAATAGTTCCAATATATGAATACTTGGTAATATAATTTGTATGCCATAAAAGGGAGAATATAGAAATTTTGAAATATATGAGGGTAATGAGTGTGACCAGTTCTACAAGGTAATTGGTGAATATGACTAATTTTTAAGGGTTAATCAAAGTAGCTGCCAATAGCTTCAAAGTAAAAATTGAGGGCACTATGTATAAAAGTAAAGAGATTCTATACTTTATCAATTTTTTAAAAGATAAGATAACTAAGGTTGAGTCCTTTATATAAAAATTTAGATATTTCGAGGTTGAGCATTAAAGATTGATGGATGAAATCATACAAATATTAAATCCACCTATGCTCAATTTTGAGATAATTAATCCTGAGTTTAATGTTTCATATACACTTTATGAACACTTAAAGGCTACTAAGATATTTGCTACTATAATACATGGGATAACACCAGTACCACCCATAGGAACTTAGCCATAAGTGGTAGTTCATATCATAGTACATATTCCTACTAGCCCCACTAGTACCACTCAAGTAGCAATGATTGACACAACAATATTAGTTTCCACTTTGGATAGATATTCACATACAATGCATCCCACTAATTAAATTATTACATCAAACATGTAGCCTTCTTCTTTGGGTAGTGCCAAGGTGGATCCTTAGTTATATATATATATATATATATATATATATATATATATATATATATATATATATGTATATATGTATGTATGTATGTATGTATGTATGTATGTATGTATGTATGTATAGACACACACACACACACACACACACACACACACACACACACACACACACACACACACACACACACACACACACACACACACACACACACACACACACACACACAAAGTTTTCATGTACATTTTTAAAAATGGGACTTAGGTCTCCATTCTATTTTTGAGAATATGTATATTTATATTGTAACTCTACAATTTTGGAAAACCATTTTATTTATATCATACATATGCATACTTTGCATGAATTTTGTAATTGGAAATTGTAAAATTAGACATTGCTTGAAGGATGAGTCAACTCCTCCCTGAGATTATATATAATTTTATCCTCTTTATTCTAAATAGAGGATAATTTTTAGCTATCAAGATAAATAAGAAATTCCATAGATTGTTATACAATTTTATTTGGATGTGTAATATTCTATTCTTCTCAAAATTTGTGATTCATTGAAGAAGATCCATTGTTTTGGTATTTTAGTCTTTGGGTTATGTATAAGTATTATTTAATTTAGTTATTTATATCGTGTAATGTCTAATTTGAATGTTTTGTTTTTAAATAATCATAATATCCCTTTGTATATGTGCAATTATAAACCTACAAACACAACAACCTTTGATTATGAACATTAAAGTTTATTGTGTCTAGTCTCTTTGGACTCCTTACTATGTTTTTATATTTTGTGTGTTAATATTAACTTGCATAAATCATTTTTATCTAACTACTTTTCTAACTAATAATTCAAGGTCTATTTTATAAGGGTTTCATCTGAATTTGATTCACAAATATAATTTTATACTCTACCCCTCATTTTTTTCTTTTGGTCTTATTCACTTTAGGCTAGATTAACCCATCCACCTATCTCAATGCATAGACTCATGTCATATTCAAACCATTTGAGTTAAAAAACTACTCTACTCACTTTTATTCCACCACTACGTGGTTTACAAAACCCAATACCTTGTAACTCAAGCCTTGGAGTAAATATTCTTTCACCAATCCTAAAATGTTATAGGTTACCTTGTAATATTACTAAGTGTGTATAAGACCCACATCATCACATTCCCCGCTTTAATATAGTAATGCATAAGGATTTAATTACTAAGCTAAAGGAAATAAATGTGCATTTGGGTGTGTACCACACACCTTAGCTTTAATTGAGCCTAATTTGATCATTTTTTTGGTGCATGACATATAACCAAGATCAATTTACAATATAAATCAATGAATATAATCTAAAATTTGAAATAATTGAAATGATTAAAAATAAAGAGAGCAAGGAAGGAGTACACCTATGTGTCAATGAAACCATGTTGTCCTTTTTGTATTCTAATTGGTAAAGATGATCCCTTATGAAGCATTGGATATGAGAGAGGTTTAGAATTTAACCTTGGAGATTTTAAGATGGATATTTTAAGGTGTCATTCCCCCAATCTAGTATAAGGATGAGTAGTGACATAACCATCGAGGTCACAAAATCTCAATTGCACAACTCAAGTATGAATATATAATCTAATGAGGGTGAGTGATTTAATCAAATATCCTATAAATATGGTGAGGTTTGTATATTTAATCAACCCAAAATAAAAATATGGAGGGTTAAATGATTTAATCAATTCAATCTATAAAGAGAACTAATTATTATAAACATAAAATGTTTGATAATTTTAATTCCTAGTGTAATCGGTGGTTCCTAGTGATATAATTTCAATATATAATCTGTAAAATTTAGATTTTTGGTGAAATAACATGGAATATGCACCTATAATATGTCTTAGTTGAAGTATATGTGTCATAAATATGAAAAAACATTTTCAAATTTATGCAAGATTGGTGCAATGCATAGGATTTTAACCCAATTATATGTATGAATCATGCATTTGTATTGTATATTATGAAAGTGTGGTTGTCATACATTTATGGCATGCTCCCACTGATCTATCCCCACTTTTGAGCCAAGGAAAATATAATATGGTAGGTTCCTAACCTCAAAAGGATAATGTAACTATATAGTTTGTGTATGAATCATGCAACATATAGGAATAACATATCTAAGTAGATATATCAATGAAGTGCCTAGTATGTGATCACATCAAGCCCTCAGATGCAAAAACATCTAGTGAGTAATATTACAATCTCAACAAACAATCAAGCACACACATAAGATCACCCAATGTAATAGAAAAATAATGGTCCAAGGAGACCTCATACAAGGCATATGTTCATATGAAACACAAATGAAAGGAAATGACATATTCAAATGTATAATCAACATAAAATGACATGTTCAAATGTATAATCAACATATAATGACATATTAAAATGTCCAAAACAACATAAAATGTCATAGGGGTCAACATGCAAAGAACATATTCAAATCTTCCACATGTAACACAATAAAAAATAAGAAACACATTCAAAGAAGTGATAATGGGAATGAATGAAGTATAAGTGACAATCATAAGCATATCATACTAGTCCCTGTATATGTTTTATAAAAAATGTCTTGTAACATACCATATCAAATACAATATGAAAATAATGAGCATGTATATAGACATGTGTAAATGTTAGTATATAATTTCAAACATTATAATGTAGAAATGATAAAAGAGGATATGTAACCTATATCAATCATATCAATGAAGAAAATGATCCAAACATACTATATAATGTGGGTAGAAGAGATATCTAACATCTTTATGTTGCTATATCATGTGGTTATGGTATGTCTTTATCACACTCAAACATACGTGAAAAAAAAGTGTTTGAAAAAATATGTGTTTTATACTAACATGAATCAAACAATAGATATGCTAAGGAGATAGTAAACATGGGGATGTTGAATATATTTGATTTTTTTGGGTTATTTTTATGTTTTTGTATTTTCTATAATATTTATTTTTTTTTAATTTTTTATAAAGAAAGGGATAGATAATTATCCCATATATTAAATGCTCATAAGGTGATATATACTTAGAATATGGTGAATATTAATGGTGATACTAACAAGGAACATGTATAATGTCATATCTAGAGGAGAGTTGGAAATAATCTATATATGCCTCATAGGAGTACGTGGTTGTGAATCAATAGTATTAGAAGTATTCTCTCATGGAACCCATTTTTGAATGATATTTATTTTATTAGGAGTAGAAATAATTGGATCATGTTGAGTTGCTCTACTTAAATGGGTATAATTTTTAGGAGTAGATGAAGATTTCATGGAATCCACTATATATCTATGGTTCAAAGGTCTCTCATGTATATGTTTCCTAGGAAAGGGGATTTATTTTTTATTACCCTTTACCATATGATTTTTTTGGTATATTTTTTGAGTAACTATCTGGGATTAAACTTCTCTTATTCAAGTCAATGTTCATATGTAACTTTGGAAACTTTTACAAACTTGTTGGTGTGAATGTATTTAATACACCCATGCATTATGTAAGGTAATATGTCAATTTTATGTATATAAGGCTGTACCTATAACATATCAAAGAACCCCATGCATGGTATAACTAAAAATTTATTCCACATGTGTTTTTCCAACCTGTAAAGGGATACCAATTAGACCAATAATGTATTATATCTCATCAAATAATATAACCTTTTTGGTTAAAGAGTATAAATCCTTGTTTATATCTCAAATATGTAAGTAATATCATGGTAAATCTATAATCACTAGCACCATTTTCAATCATAAAAATATGTATAGGCTGATGATAAAGGTATGCTAAAATGAATAATGAATTAATATATGAGTCATCATCTATAATTTAATATTCATAAAAGGAAATGTAGGGATTATAAACAATAGGAGGTGTTGTGTATGTAAAAATGCAAATAATCCCATATAATGGGTGATCATAATGGTTTGGAATAGGATGTGCATGATATTCAATTTACACTTTTGGATCTTTCTTCGAATGATCTTGCAAAGAATTGTTAAATACCTTTTGGTTTTGATGGTCATCAGTTTGTGAACCTAAATCCTTGGGAGGATAAATAAACATAATTTATTGATCATTAATAAGATATTGGATATTATGTTTTAAGGTATAAATTTTATTTTTATAATGACTAGGGACTTGGTGATAGTCATAATATGCATCAACATCATATCTTCTTTTATAGGCAGACTCGTATCAACCTCTATATGGGGAGGGAGAGATATGAGATGACACTCTAAAAACTTCCTAATTAGTGAATATAGAGACTCAAGTAATATATAAATTATTCCTTAGATGATTTGGATAATATGAGGTGATTCAGTTGCTATGACACTATATTATGGTTGTTTCTTTTTTAGGCTCTTTAGGTTTTACCTTATAGTTTGGTTTGATATGAAGCATGGTAGAAGATGTAGTCAGTGTATTTGTTATATAATTAAGCTTATTTAAGGAAATAATTTTCATTTATTGATCTTCTACAATATGGAATAAGTCATAAAAATATATGAACATATTGAAAATAATAAACTCATTTAATGGGGCAAGAAAATTTTACTTAAATATGTCTTTGAGATCTTTATCTATTATTAGATTTATCATTTTAGATAATATTGTTTTATACCTCAATACATATTTATTGATAGGTTCATTGGCTCCTTGTTTGATCTTAGCAATTAGCACATATAAAATATTTTTAGTGATGTTGATCGAGAAATGTGCTATAAATTAATATGCTAGAGGTTTGAATGATTTCATTGATTGGATTGGTAATTCAAAAAATCATCTTAAATCATAGTTATTTAGGCTCATTGGAAATAATTTGGTCAAAATTTTATCATTTAAATTGTTATCAAGGAATGCTACATAGAAAGATTAGAGATGTTTTTTAGGATCACCTTTTCCATCATGAAATGTGAATTTGCTTCCAATAAAACTAGTTGTCAAAGGGTGCAAAGATATCTCAAGTTATATAGGATTATGTAATACATCTTATGAATCAATAACATGATTTTATTTCAAATAATTTTGCTTAATGTTGTTAACTTTAGCCACCAAATGTTTTATAACTTGGAGAAGTGTTTGCATTATAGACCCATTGGGATCAATATTAGAAACTTGAAAAGTTACCAAAGGGGATGAAAACACCACTTATGTCGATGTAGGAATTAAAACTAGTATTGGAGTTGAATTATTAATTGTTCCTATGGAGGATGTAGCAACAATGTCTTGAGTTTTGAGATTAATGGTTTGGAAACATGTCTCATGCCCCAACTAGATGTAATAGTTAAGGTTGTGCTCAAGTGGTAGGAAATGGGAAGTAATGTGTTATAGGTAGATCTAGTAGCCCTAATATGTGTATCAATAGAAATAAACAATTATTCAATAACACCTTTTTATTTTTAAGTTTATCATATGGTATATATGATATTGTGGAGATATTTAGGATTTACACAAATGCACTCTATAAATTATGCAATAGATTTAACTCTTTCTTAATCAACTTGGAAATTTTTATTATGCTCATATATTTCATTATTCTCATGATCAAATTTATATTATATGAAATTGTTTTTGGTATGTGGCTCATTTTCATTATTTCCACTCTCATTATTAGTATAATTTGACATGGTAATAGTTTGAGACATTTTATGTGGAATAAGGGTAAGCTAAATATGTGAAATGGAAACACCACCTAATATAGGGCTACACTTAGGTTGTATACAAATGATGAAACAAATGTAAATAAATATAACAAATAAAAAATGTAGGAGGATGAAAACCCTAGAGTAAGATATGATGAAGAAACATAATGGTTGGGTTCACTAAATGTTTAACCCTAAATTTAGAAGTTATGGGGTTATGGTTAAGAATATAGAAGTAACTTAAACAAAAAGGTGATAAACTAATATATAACAAGAAAATTAATTGAAAACTTAGATACATGATAATTATAACTTATAAAATTGAGATATTCTAAATATAGAAAGTATAAAATTTAAAGTATGTTAAATTAATTGCAATACCAAAGAGAAATGATACCTAGTTAGGTTTAATATGTAGAGGCATATATGGGATGGACATAGAAGACAAAAGTGTGTAGGATCAAGATAATATAATAGTCATCAGATTCAATAAATAATGTTTATGTAGTCATGAACACTACCATCAACCTTGGGATACTATTATTGATACTACTATCTATGTTGTGATTCTATTATCCATATTATGATGATATTATCTTCTAAAAAATATCCACATGATCTCAATGTGACTAACTTAACTATTTTATGTTTTCAATCATATTTTTTATGATGTCTTAAAATTTGGAATACAAGTTTGAAATTCTCTTATTATTGATCAAAACCCTAGATCTTCACTCTTATTTACCCTTAGAATGAGTTTTGACAAAAATGGGTCAAAGAGTTCATAGTGTCAAGCTGACCTTAAAGACCCCTATATCAATGAGTGCTTCCTACATAGTCAATACTATAAACAAGGCCTCAAACTTATGTAGTTCTACCATATGTGTGGCAGTGTTTGTGAATAGTGGTGTAATATGATATATCTAGATGGATGTAGTGATCTAACTTGTAATTTGACAAATACCACTCATGGGCTATTTTTTTGGATGCTTCAAACCTTTAGTATGACTTTTCCTATGACTAATATATAAATATAGATGGATATGCAAGAATAACTCAATTGTGAAATTTATTGAATGATCATTAGTAAGTGTTTTATTATTATTTTCTATATGAATAATGAGAAGGCTCAAAATTATATTTATACCACACATTTTGAAAAACAATCATGGTAGGGTTCAATCATACATATAGGCCAACCCATAGGTTTTGAATAGTTTACAATTTGATAAATTTGGAGTAATAACAATTAAATAAGGATTTGAAATCTAACATCTATGATATTATCCCTCTATATCATGTAGTGTCTAAAAAGATAAAGAACATGTATGGATATGTAATGGATAGTGAATGATATATATCAATTTTTGAACTATTTTAGTGTAAGGTTGTCTGGGTGATTATAATGACTTTTAATTAGACTATAGGATAACAATTTGAGAGTAGTGAGATGGTTAATTCAATCCTTTTGATAGTTGTAAGGTAAAAAATTGTATGTTATAACCCTGATTAGTATTTTTTAAATATACAAGAGTGAGATGTTATAAATATTTGGTTGTAGTACATACACCATGTTCCCACCATAGCCTTGGATAATAAGTAATATTGAAAATATGGCATGAATTTATACCATTACCCCTAAATTTTAAAAATAATATAGTGTGCATGGATTTGTATCATGCCCCCATGTGATAAATGTAAAATTTGTAAATGTACATAGATTTTTAATTCTATTTAAAGTTTGTGCACATATGTCTATGCAAATCCAACCAAAATGTATGAACTTATATTTTTTTCCTATAATGTGAATCCATATACATGGAACATTCCCACATAATTTGTACCAATAAATTAATTTTAAACCATTATAAATTATTTAAAATTGTATTTTAAACCCCCAAAATATAGTTTTTTCTTTATATAGCATTATCTATATATAAAAATTACAATGAAATACGCCCTCTTTTGAGATGATTAATGTATCCTAAAAATCACTCGTCTCAAAATAAAAGTTAATTATTCATGTATGTCAAGATATAATTATTTAGTATCACAACATATGTGAAAAATATGTCATCACAGTAAGATATATAGCATTCAAATCATGTATGTAACATGTTAGGCAAGGCATAAAGTGTCAAATCTAGATAAATGTATTAATGAAGATCATAGTAATATTTTTAACAGAAGAAGTGTACATAATATATAGTGCATGATATGGAGCATGACACTCATAAAACTCAACAAGATCAACAATCACATAAACATAATAAGCATAATGGAAAACAATAAGGCTAATGAATACATAAATGAGACATGTTAGAATGTCACATAAGTAAATATTTCACACATAAGGCCAAGGGAAACAAGAGATGTACATGATCAGATGTCACACATACCAAAAAATGATCTCTTATAGATGCTCAATCCATTTTTCACATAAGGGCCAAGGGCCACAAATAATAAATAATAAATAGTAAGCCTATTATGCAATAAATGGGACTATAAAAAAGGTGCATAGAACTAAAAATATAGTATACACCATGTTTATGTAATGTGATCATATCTTAGCAAATATCATAGCTATGTACATAATGTAAGATAAAGATGCTAGAAAGACATACGTAAAGAGTAAATAACTAAGCATAGTATATAAGTAATAATGGTAACACTTGTAAATACTATAAACTTTGGATAAGATTCCCCTATCATGGCATGACCATTATGTCTATAGAGGAAACTACAACATCTAGGTCCATGTGAAATTTGTATGTCCTACATAACACTCATAAATACTCATGAAATGTGTATGAAATGATCTAATATTGACCTATAAATTATCATATCAAATAGATCCAGACTCTAAGAAGGTAAATAAAATATATCCCATTGATACTTAATATGTCAAAATATGAACAAATGGGTCTGCTAAACTTATAAATAATGTCACTTATGACACAAAATCAATAGAGAGGGTTCTAAGGCCTATAGGCAATTAATTTAATGAAATAACCCTAAATAGGTATCTAATATTAGAATTGATCTAATATAGTATATACAATATAAAAATACAAATAAGGGAGATGTTTAAAAACAAACTAAAAATAATAAGGGAACATGGTAAGAAAATTAGGGCCTAGGTCACCTAAAGTAGGAAATCAAAAGTTTGAAAAACCCTAGAGCCACACTAAGTATAAGTGTTGATAGTTTTGAACTACATGGTTAAACTGCCACTCCTATAATTTTAAATTTTGTTTGTCATGATTATACAACCTTGTTCATAGCTTTGTCATGTGTATGTGATCTTCAAATGGTCTTTATAAGGTTTTGTTAGCAGTGCTTAAGGTAATCTCTTTTCCAAGATTCTAAATACCTTAAAATTTAATTTAGTGGGTATTAGGGGTATGTCATGATGTATAAATAGGGTAAAAATTCTATCAGGTCAATTCCTTTCACTTGATCACTTGGTTTAAATATTGATAATCTTATTTGATGAAACAAAGGTATTTTAGCAAAATTTAAGGTTTTTGGAGAAACCTAGGTTTGTATTATGGACAAATCATGCATTATCAAGGTGATTTTATTGCACTAGCTTTCTTCACACTTGGAGATGCTTTTAAGGGATTCAAGTCCATTTCCAAAGATGGAAAATATGTAATAAATGTACCATTGAAATTTTAAAATCTTTATAATTATTTTTAAATGTAATTATTTCATATGGAAGTTATAATAATTGTCTACATGTTAGAATAATTCAGTTTTATTCTAAAAAGTAGTTTTAGAAGTTTGTACAGACTTGATGTATTTACTTATAGTTAAAAATTCCTTAAAAGTGTCTATTGGTATTATAAAATTCATATTAATTATTTAAAATCTCTAATAGGTATTAAAATTTCAAAACATGCTTCTTCTCCTCCATCTCTTTCCTCACAAGCTCACAAAGGTAGATTTCAAGTGTTTGGTACAGACATAAGAAAGAGAGTTAGGTATTGATATTTTTTAAAACTAAGGGGGTCATATTAATATTTATATTTATGAAATTATTATTAATATCCATTCAATATCATTTATTAATTATCATTAAGAAGACAAGGTGGTTTAAAAATGCTAGTCAACCCCTTAAGCTCATTGTTTCTCCTCAAAATGGTAGTTTCAATTAAAAAAAATGCATGAGGTAAATTTTATAGGTTATATATGGTATAAATAGGAATATATAACATTTATAGAATATCCATCTCACATGTGTGGTATCAAAAGGGTAATAAAGCTACTATTTAACATAATTTGTAAAGAAGATTGTCATTGTTATTCATTATTTCAGATTTTATATAGTGTTACAGTACATACAAGTGATGGTTAAATGTTTTAAATCATATTTTAATCTACTTAAATATAATTCTATATGACTAACTATTCCATACTAGCTCTTCAACTAGTACCCATGCTTGAAGACTATGAGAATGCATATCTGCATAAAGTGGTTTGTGAAGCTCTTACCTTACATGGTGAAATATTTATGTGATTCCTAACTTCATGATACAATTAATTAAGTAATTTAAAATTATCATTTATGTTGAAATGATCAAGCTTGTATAGTGAACATGCCTAAGACATGAGAAATGCTGACCTACAAGTCTGCAGACCTGTAAGTTTACACATCATTAGAAATATCTTGTAAAATGTATCAAGAGAGACTTTTTAAGACATTAATTATGAATATAATTTGGTATTTCCACATTTTTAAATGTGCTTAACATGGATGAATGTATTTTCATAACTCAACGCTGGAAATAGCCCACTATAAACCATAAAAGCCTAGTTGAGACAATTAGACCTATTGAGAGAATATTTGTGTGTATTGAAGTTGGGATCATGGTGAATCCATTATTATGTTCTAAAACTTTTAAAATTAGAATTACAATGGAGGATGTCTAATTTCAAGACCTGGTGCTCTAAATAATCAATGAACACCTAAACTGACCTATAGGTAGAATTAGGTTATGTATCATGTTTGGCCAAACTAAATGGGTGTTAAAAAACTTGAAGTAGGGTAGGTTAAATTATAAATATTATTAAATAATATAAATTAATATAAAATCTCAATGATCTAGTTCAAAGGGGTATTTTTTAAACTCTACAAGTAGATAAAACCTTCTAATATGCACCTATAGGCCAGCTTGGGTAATAGATCATTTTCAAACATTGGGCAGGAAAAGCACTAATAAGGATGAAAAAATTTAAATTTTAATATGAAATAACCTTTAATTAATTTCAAATTATAACAATATTTCAATAGTCTAGTTTCAAGAGAACAAGTTCAAAGCTCAAAACTCACCAAGTAGCCCATACAACTAAGCCTAAAAAAATGCAAGAAAAAGGTTGTATACTTATGGAATATGACTATCTTGAGAGAGTTGAAAAAGGTTCAAAATAAGTGAATATATTATTATTTTTATTTATAAGTTATTTATATTATTAATTTACTTTTATAAATATACTAAAACTTTGAATGCATTCAAAATCCTAAAGACACCTATAAGACTACCTAGGTAGCTTAGTTGGTCTCAAACTTAAGAGAAGATGCAATGGAAAACAATGAGTTAGAACTTGAAGTTTAGTTGAATTAATGGTTATTAACTCTAAGATTTTTTTAAATGTTATTTAGGTGTATATATAATTAAGACTCCAATATATACCCATAGGTGGATTAAGTAGTTCAAGTTGTTTTTCAAACTTGAAAAGAGTAAATACAATGTATAAAATCTATGGGAGGTTAGGTAGATGAATAAAAATATTTAAAATTTTTATTTTAGGTCATTAATATTCAAAATAAAATTTAAATTATCCTCTTATAACCAAATCACAACTTACTTCATCATACAGGGCTGTCACAAGGAGCATGAATGAGAACACATTTGTGGTGTTAGACAAGTCATGAAGTATGTGAGAACATTTATTCAACATGAAACTATAAGAATAAAATAAAAAATAATGGATTCAGGTATATATTTCAATTATTTTTCATAATGACATATCAAAATAGGGAACAAGGTACTTACAGGTAGAATTGTTATTCCTAGGTGTCTTGAAGCCTACAACTATCTTTGCATGAGTAATTATTTATTATAAATAGTGTGGTAGGTGAGTTAAGTGAATTATTAAAAAAAATGGATAAATTAAATCTATTAATTTTCTTAATAAGTTATATTAATAGTTAGATATGATTCTATAGGTTGTAGACTCTTCAAATGATGAAGGAAAGGAGATCTTAACTCGTGTCCACCTATAACCCTTTTGAAGATAATGAGTCTTATGTGTATATTTTATTGAAATTTTTGTTAATAGTAAGTAAATTAAATCATAATGGATCTATAATAGGCTTTATGAAACTCCAAATATATAAATTTATAAGATATTTGTTGAGAAGTTTCTAATCTAAAAAAGCAATCAAGACACTAAACATGCACCTACAACCAAGAGAGCTTTAGTGCGGACTGTGATAAGAGAAGATGCAATAGTTGTATAGGATATTAGTTTTGGAAGAAAAATTATAAATATAGAAACATTATATATAAATATAAACCTAAAATTTTAAGGTCATAAGAGATGGTCAGGATACTCACACTAGAACCTTGCATTTACCTACAATCAACACACTATGTACATGCTTGCTCATGTTTTGGATGGTTGGTGTGTGTTTTGACTAGAATATGATAATTTTGAAATAATTAAAAATATATTAAGGTGATATATACATTAATTTAAAATTTCATGAAGTTTTTAATCCCTTAAACATGGAGGAAAAGGTCTAATATAGTCAGCTAGGGTAACTTACAATGGTTAGCTTAAGAACCCTAAGTATTAACCAATGAGATTTGAAAAGGTTATAGAGGGAAGAATTGGAAATTATGACCACTTAAAAACATGTAATTATATTTTTTAGACATAAAAAATTCAATTTTAACTCAAAAAAAGTGTCAAAACATCACTTATAGGCCTAATTTCTCCCTTGACCTTAAAGAATGTATATTCAGCGACTTGAGAAACTCAAACTTTTTATTAGATCTCTCATGATCAGATGAATGGTGTATAAATATATTAGTGTTATTTCTAAGTATATATTAAATCAAAAATTTATGCATTATTTCTCAATTAAGGGTCTTGTATTTTATGAACCATCATTAAGATGATAAGGCACTCACAGGCTACCTAGAAAACCAGTTTTGCCCAGTCAAGAGATATTGGTGTCTAAAGCACATGAAATGACTTGGAATGATTATTAAAACTATGAAAAATTATTATATGATAAATTTATATTATTAACATGAAATATTTATGTACTTACCCTTGTACAAATACATTAAAGCTATACTTTTGTGAGATTTTGGGATCCAAATAGGGTATAGAAGATCATGAATAGTTGAAAATTATTGGAGATTATGATTTGGGTTATATTACACAAATAAAATTTAAAAAATATATAAAATATATCCTATAATTTCTCAAACAAATATAAAATTTCAAGGCATTCCAAAACATGGTTTAAGAAGGGCTAGTTTTTGGCCATTTCTTGGTTTGCCTACCTACACAAGGTTACAAAAGCTCAAAATTGGAATGAAGGATGGTATTAGAATTAACGAATATTAATATTTAAAAAAAAAATTTATACACATGTGGGAGTATTATGGAGAAAAATCTCATTTTACAGGCAAGGATGCCTAATTAAGCCTAATTAGAGAGAAAATGAGCTAAAAAGGACACTTTACTCAGAGTTAGGTCTTAAAACTTGGAATGGAGCTGTATGGAGATATTGAGTCCTCAAATATGTCTTTATTTATTTAATTTAATCCTTAATTTATTATACATAATTATTTTTACCTATTTTGAAAGATACAAGGAATCAAGCCACATGAGACCTTTTGGAGTGAAATCACATATTTCAAACTATTTGATGGCTCCAATTATCTTGTTTTAGGTATGATATGATTTTGAGAGGAAATAAATAGAGGAATATTTATTTATTTGAATCAAAACCAAGTCTTCACCTTTTAACACCATATTCTAAGAAGAGTTCGAATGATCAAATCACTAAGTCAATGCATAAAAACTCTTCAATAATATTTTCAAGGTTACTTATCACCTTCCATGCCAATTAGAGAATAAGAAACATTCAAGAGTTGGTTGGAATAAGGATTCAATTGGTTTAAAGAGATTTCTAATAATCCTAGGATACCTTTCCTTTCTCCTATTGCCAAGTCATGAAGACAAAGTCAAAGATTCATAAAGAGACTTTTAACAGCCCCGACAAGGTAGAGATACCTCATAAATAGATGAAGAGAATTACTAAATGGAGTTTTTTGAAGACTTTATCAAGACATGAAGACCTATTTTCAATTAGGATACTTCTTCATCAAGATACAAATGCCTACAAGCAAGGATATAGGCACATGAATGGTTTAAAACCCAAGATTCAATGCTAAGAATTATTCAATATTCCAAAACAATCTCATCTTTACCTCGATGCCATTTCTCAAAGTTAAAGGAAGAAATAATCAAACAAATACTATGTAGGAGTTGAAGGATTACCAAGTGAATGACTCATCCCTATCTTTTAGGCTTCTCTCTCTCTCTCTCTCTCTCTCTCTCTCTCTCTCTCTCTCTCTCTCTCTCTCTCTCTCTCTCTCTCTCTCTCTCTCTCTCTCTCTCTCTCTCTCTCTCTCTCTCTCTCTCTCTCTCCCCATCATTCTGCTCTTTAAAGTATACCTAGTTTTGGCATTTGTAACAATCCTTAACTTGAGTTTTGATAGAGCGCTACTTAAGAAAAACACTTGTACTTGGCTCTATGAACTAAATAAGACTAAATTTTTGCCTCATTAATGATTTTAAGTAGTGTATGCTTATGGTTTGTAGATGAATGCTAGTGATAGTGAATGCTTCCTCATATTTATCCTCTCTTATGTACCTATTTTTAGGTGGTAGTTTATCCTATTAGGTTACATAGTGTGTTTTAATATCCTTGTATGTGTGGAAAGTATAATCCTTTATCAATGACCTTTAGATACCTCATGATCAGCAACCTTAGACCATACATCAAGCTAGTGACCTATATGTGAAATATTGATGTTTAGATACTCTTCATTTGATAAGTGCATTATAGGTCATGTTTTAATTCAATCTTCTTGATGCATGTTAGGTAATTGATGGAATCATTTTGGTGTATCACCTCAATTAGATAGGTTTTCTTTAATTTTATCTTCCTTGTTTTTTCCTTGAAAGCTAGTAGTGTAATGTATATAGACTAAATAATACATCAAGGGGAGATAGACATTATAATCTAGATATTTAATCCACCTATTATCTCCACAACATAGGATCATCTCCATATTACTCCAAACTATGAAGGCTTGAATAACCTTAACAATGGTACATGTTTGAGTAGATAATAATTTTTAGAAAACCCAGTGGGATTAAGGTCCAAAGGAGTGGAAGGAATTTTGGTGTTTTTATTCTACATATCATCCTTTATAAGCATTCAAAACATCAATGGTGACTCCAAGATCAAATAATTGGTTCTAATAGCCCATGCACTAGTTCAAGTAAGTTATGTTTTCAACTCACTATCTTCATGATGTTTGATGGCTATGTATGAAGATAATTTTTGTGCTATACCTCTTTATCAGTCCTATAATTAATAATAATATCTTTGTCATGATCCTTATCAACCTTACCATGAGCCTTATCAGTCCTATGATTAGTCTTACCAATAGTATGATGGTTTATATTGGTTATATAGTAACCCTTATCAGTCTCACTATGACCTTAGCTATATGCCCCAATAGCCTTATCAAACTCATCATGATCCTTAATATTAATATTAATAATATTGAAATAATGAGCAGGAGATACACAAGATCCATAGGACCAATCCAGGAGAAAGAACCCACAACAAGTAACCTGCAAATATAATACTAAAGAATAAAATATGTTTTACTCTCACACCTAAAAAATAGGTGATAATCCTAAAAATTCTCTGTATTCTCTCATTAATCTCTCATTACTTTATCATAGATTGTAAAGTATATATAATAAAAATAGTTAGTTTTATGAAAACAAAATATTTGTTGTAATTACAAAATAGAGAAAACAAACTATTTGTTTTCAAATAATATGAACAAATATATTGTTGAGAGATTCTCAATAATAATAACAAATTATCCTAGGTAAATAAAATTAACCCTAGGTAATAAATAATTTACCCTATTATCCCTAGGTAAGCTTAAATATTCATTATTCCAACACCCTCCATTAAGCAAAACATAGGGAGAATGACAAACAAATATGGGTACCAGCTACTAGGCCTAATATGGTACCCATGTACAAACTAATCAAAATATATGAAAAATAAAGGAAGGAAGGACTTCATGGGAAATCCCCCTAAGGACAACTTCCTTCACCCCAAGCATCACTCATAATTGAAGATAATGAGGAGAAGCCAAAGGTTTAGTGAAGATGTTTGCAATCTACTTAGCTATAGGCACAAACTCCAAAGAAAAAACTCCATCTTGAATAAGATGTCAAATGAAGTGCATGTGAATCTCAATGTGTTTTGTCCATTAATGCTCAATAGGATTGTATGAAATAGCAATCACACTTTGGTTTTCACACCAAAGAGTAGTAGGACCCTACTATGTGAAGCTAAAATCTCCAAGCAACTGTCAAAGCCAAAGTGTCTCCTGACTAGCTTTGACAGCACCTTGATACTCAGCGTTAGTAGAGGACAATGCAATAGCAGTCTGACTTTTTGCTTGCCCAAGCAACTAGACCTGAACCAATTGTGAAAGCAAATCTCCAAGTGGACTTGCAAGTGTCAACATCACTAGCCCAATCAGAGTCAGTGTATTTAACAAGTTATGTAGAACTCTATGGCGTGTAATAGATACAAAAGTGAGTGGTGACCTGAATGTAGCATAAAATATGCTTGGATTATTACCAATGACTCTCATGAGGCTCATGTGAGAACTAAGAGACAAGGTTCATAACAAATGTGATGTCGGGATGGGTATGAGTCAGGTATAAAAGACTACCTACAAGTTGCCTATACAAAGTTGGATCAACAAGAGGAGTCATACAAGAGGCAGACAACACAACACCTAACTGATATGGAGTGGGGGTAGGCTTACAATTAGCCATGCCAAATCAATGAAGATGATATATCGCATACTTTTTCTATCTAATAGAGATGCCCTCAAAATATTAAAAAACTTGAAGACCAAGAAAATAATGTAGAAGTCCCAGATCTATCATATCAAACCTATCTGCCAACTTGTCCTTGATGTCATGTATCAATTAATCTAAACTACCAGTGAGGATGAGATCATCAACATACAAAACCAATATGATAATCTCCTCACCTTGCTTCAAGATGTATACATTGTGGTCTAACACATAATGAATAAAACTAGAACTCAAAAAAAAACTATCCATCTTCTTGTACCAAGCTCTAAGAGCTTGTTTGAGGCCATAAAAAGAATGACAGAGTCTACAAACCAATGATTAGTCTTGCATAAATCCTAGAGGCTACTCCATATAGATCTCCTCATGGAGATCACCATGTAAGAAGACGCTCTTCACATCCATCTGAAAAATTGACCAATAATGTGAAGCAACAAGAGAGAGTACAAGATGAATAGAATCCATCTTAGCTACAGGGGCAAAGGTCTTAGAGTAATCAACCCCTTTAACCTATGAAAAACCATTAGTTACTAATCTATCTTTGTACTTATCTACTGATCCATTTATAGCAAAGACCTATTTACATTTTATAGGTTTTCTTCCCTTAGGAAGAGGGACAAGATCCCAAGTATCATTCTTCATTAATGAAGAATACTCATCATACGTTGAAACATCCCACTCGGGTATACCAATGGCCTCAAAAAACAACACTAGATCATTTTTACAAGATTGTCCCAAAAGAGCAACACCAGATGTCTATGAGCGAGTGCAATGAGAATCAGATGGATCACCAACAAAAGAACCAACTGCTTGTAGCTCTTTGCCCACTTGGGCAAAGATGGTGAAGAAGATGGCTATGGTGGCTAAACAAGTGAAACATCATCATCATCATCATCAACAATAGAAAGAAAATCCTCACTATCCTCGGTAGAAGGAGGGGGAGAAGAAGAACTAGATGTACACTCCTGTGGAGTGGGTAGCTCATCAACCTAAACATCCCATCAAAACAACACATCATGTGTGATAGGATCAAAAATAAGGTAGGATTTTACATCTTCACAATAGCCAACAAAAATGAGTAGTTGGATTTTCTTGTCCAATGATTTATGTTTGTCATCAGGAATAAATGCCCATGCTTGACTCCCAAAGATGCAAAAATCTGAAATATCAGGCTTGATCCTAGACCAAGCTTCTTCAGGTGTCATATTTTGCACAGCTTTGAGGCATAAAATTTTGAATGTAGTTTGTACAATTTATAGCTTCAGTCCAATATTGTGGACCCAAATTTTTAGAGTGAATCATATAATTTGCCATCTCTTTCAATGTTTGATTTTTCCTCTTTACTACACCATTTTGTTGAGGAGTGTGTGGTATAGTGAACTAGTGCTGCATCCCATGCTCAATACAAAAATCATAGAAAGAATTATTGTCATATTCCCCCAAATTGTTAGTGTGTATCTTCTTAAGAGGAAGAGATGATTGTCTTTCAACAAAGGCTTTGAAAGCCTTAAAAGTTTCAAAAACTTCACTTTTCAACTTGAGAAAATATACCCAAGTTTTATGAGTGAAATCATTAATGAATGTGAGTGCATATTTGGCCCCTAAAAAAGAAAAAGTTTGAAAAGTCATCAAATCACTATGAACCAACCCTAAGGGTGCATTTGCATGTGTGGCCTTACCAACTGGAAATGGATCTTGGTGCTGTTTACCAACTAGACAACCAAGACACACCCCATCAATACATGAGACCTTAGGAAGGCCTTTTACAAGATGTTTTGTACACATTTGTTGCATATATCCATAACTCAAATTCCCTAATCTATCATGCCATAGTTTTTTGAGACTATTACCATGTGTTATATGTGAAGAACCAGAAGACATAAATGACTCAAACTTATCAAAAGTATAGTCTTATAGTATGGTCTATTGTACCTGTAACAACTATCTCACTAAGATCATTACATTATCTTATTACAACATCATGTGAAGTAAACTCCATAGTTTTACTAGTACAAGAATTACATATTTGATATACAGAGAGAAGATTAGAAGAGATTTAGGGTACAAGCAATACAATGTTAAAACATCCATCCTATTTGTCACTAGTACCAGATCCCAAAACTTCAATTTGTGAGGAGTTACCCATAACAATATGTGATGTATTAAAATTTGTAAGAGAAGACAATAGATCCTTAGAATGTGTGAGATGATGAGAAGCACTTGAGTCAAAAATCCACTTATCATGACATGAAGATGTAGACCTGGCTGAAAGTGCTTTCCCTTTTCCTGTAGGAGAAGTAGAAGGAGATGGAGACGGAATGGAAATTTTGTGTTGTCTGACCACTGCCTCTAATGCTTCCATCTTCTTAAAATATCTACTTTCATCATGATTAGGACCACCACAAAAATTACACGGACCAATAGAGAGTTATTTGAAGGTGCTTTCTTTTATTTAGATATTTTCTTCTTTTGCTCCCTAGTTAATCTTTCACAAAAAACTTCAAAGGAAGGCCATTTGAATTCATCACCTAATGTATCCATCATGTTATAAAAAGTAGAGGAAAAAATACTATATGGTCCTTTAAAATTTGACAAAATCATGAAAATGCACTCCTTATCACTTTTATCCTTGTCACCAGCTTTCAACTGTGACCTAATAAATTTGAATTCTAGGAAGAATTCATCTATTAAAGGAAAATCTGATGGAGAGAGAGTACTCAATTCTGCATCTAATTACAAAATTTTGAACTTATTAACTTTGCTAAATAGGTTTTTAAATTTTTCGCATGCCTCTTTTTTCATTTTAGCATTTTTAATTTGAAATTGAAGATTATTTGAGACGTTGAGGCAAATCAATCCAAGAGCCTCATCCTGCTTACAACCATATGCATATTTGTCTTTTTCAATGGTGAATGTCATAGGTGTTATTTCAAAAAAAAATCTTTATAATCCCTTTGATTGAATGAGTTGTTGCATTTTCAACTTCAAAAAATGGTAATTTGTGGAGTTTAGGGGTTTAAACAATCGGGATTTCATTCCCGAAGAAGATGATGATGTTGACAAGAACAACCTAGACATTCATTTTTCCACAAAATGCCCCTCCTGTTACAATTTAACATCTCTCGATGAAAATTTTTAGCCTTATCTTGTACAAAAGTAAAAAAAATGGCTTTATGAAAAAAAATATGTAGGGGGATTCGACCCCAAGACTTCCTCCCTACAATTCTTTAACAAAATACCTCTAGCCACTTTAGCAAAGTCAACTTTGTTCTCTTAAAGCTAGAGACTTGCTTTGAAACAACTAAAAATTTAGAAATTAATACAAAATAAGCCAAAATGACTCACACATGTGAGATGAATGCTGAATAATTTTTGTCTTTATCATAAATAATTTCTTGTTCTAGCAAGGCGTGGTGATTAGGGAAAATTCTAAGAATTTTGTAAATATTTGCCAAGGAAAAAACCTCCAAGCAAATTCAGAATTAGCTCCACAGGATCTGCTCAAAGGACTATATGGTCTGATCGAAATACATACTTCTCAAATAGAAATGAATCCTACAAATCATGCTAACACATACAATTTTTAGATTTAGATTTTATGCAGTATAAGGTGTTTAAACTGAAGAAAATTGTATGGCTGTGCTGCAGAACAAAACAGATTTTGAAATCCCTGTTGTAATCACGTAAAACACTGTACAGCCTAATCCAAATCTGTACTAATTGATATGGAATGAAAGCTAGCATAGTCATATTTCATGAACAAGTGTCATATTTCTAAAATGATGTCTGTATGATCTGTCACATCATAAAATCATACAGGTACTATAGTCTGCTAGAAAAAACTAGTCAGCCAGTTTTTGTCTAGAAGAGCTATACAGCTAGCAAGGAATGAAGAAAATCAAGTTAAAATGGATTTATGATTGAATTTTATATGCCCCTATGCAAAAAAATTCTATTTTTAGAAATCTGTATGGTCATAAATGATCATAAAGTATAGAAATTTCCAAAAAAAACTTGTAAATAAGAACCAGAATGTGAGAGAATAACAAATATTTGTAACACATCAATAAAATAATTTTTTTGACTATGTTAATAGATGAAAATGATGGAAAAAATTTAGGGAAGAGGATTTTCAACTAGAACTCCAAGCTCTGATACCATGAAAGAATGGGCAGGAGATACACAGGATCCACAAGATCAATCCAAGAGTAAGAACCCACAACAAGTAACCTGCAAATATAATACCAGAAAATAAAATATGTTTTACTCTCACACCTAAAAAATAGGTGATAATCCTAAAAATTCTCTATATTCTCTCATTAATCTCTTGTTATTTTCTCATAGATTGTAAAGTATATATAATACAAATAGTTTGTTTTATGACAACAAACTATTTGTTGTGATTACAAAATTGAGAAAATAAACTATTTATTTTCAAATACTACGAACAAATATATTGTTGAGAGATTTTCAACAATAAAACAAATTATCCTAGGTAAATAAAATTAACCCTAGGTAATAAATAACTTACCATATTATCCCTAGGTAAGCTTAAATATTCATTATTCCAACAAATATTGCCCTCCTTTTGAGCCATATCACTCTTATAACCAGCCTTCACCTTCCCCATATGTATATGATGATGCATATGAACAACCTTGTTTTCAATAAAGAATGTATGAGATAGAAAACAAGGTACTTAAATGTACAAAAAGAGTTTGTTTAACTTTTCAATGTGAAAAAGTGATTGTGTTGTTTCAATCTATATCTAATGATCCATTAGAGAGGAATGAGTTGTGTAATTTTGTATTATAAAATATAGAGACTTGGGAGAGGTATCAAAGAGAGATAGATCAGGTATGTCAAGATCCCTCTTGTATTCCTTATAATCCTTCTTATACTCCATATTCTCATGAAGCCATTAAGCCTCCTTAAAAATATCCATCCCAATAAAACATGGACAAACAATTTGAAGACTTGAATACTTATTTTCATGGAAAAGGACTTATTCATCAAGGAGGACATACAAACAAGGATATAGGGAGTGTGAGTGAATATTTAGGCATTTAAAAGGGTCAAAATTCACCAATAAATTCTCAATAATTCTTCAAGTTTCCCAAGTAAGTTCAACTCTACATTCTACACCATTCTTGGAAGGAATAAGGAGAGACAATCTAGGAAACACTATGTAGGGTTTGGAGGGTGTGAAGATAAAGTGAGTCATCCCTAATTTGGGGATTCTTTATCTCCCCTCTCCTACTCTTTTTATTTTTATATGCTAAAATTCTATCAAAATTTTGTACTATACCTTTTGAAAAAATAAAAAGCTAGTTTCCTCTATTTTTAGGTTGTTGTGTGAAGTGTATGTGTGACTTACATTGATATAACATTATGAATCAATATATTTCTATTTTAATGTATAGTTTTTGTACATTCTTATATAATATTCGAGTTTATATAGGTCATATTAAGTGTTTAGGTTCAACCTTAGTCCAAACTCAAAAGTGAATTAAACAATATTTCATTCCTTCCATGCAAAGAGTGAGTGTTGTTAAGTCCTTTGTATCAAACACTACTATATAATCCATATACCTAAAGTGAAGAGAATGTGTACAGGCTCTTATAATTCCTAAGAGTGTCAATTGAAAGCAAAATTGGTCATAAACATTGGTGCATCACATTTCATTCAAGTTTTTCATGTCAATTCCTTCACCCTTTCCCTTAGTAAAAAATAATAGTAAGTAGGATTATATACAAATTTAGTGAGTCCATCAAGGTAATTATCCCTCTATCTAGAGATTCTCTCCATCTCAAAGTCACCCAAACTTAGGAGAGATTCCATTGTTTTATCAAAAGTGGGAAGTAGCCCACATTCTCACAAGGGTAACATTCATGATTGACAACAATAAGTGTAGAGAAGATTCAGACAAGGAGTTATACATTAATTAAAGCTAGTAATTATGCAATTTATTTTTATCAAATGAAAAATATAGGGTTAGAATATACTTACCTTCAACAAAACGTATCAAGCCTCAATCTCCCCCTTAGCTAATGGTGTTTTGTAAGATATTTTTTTGGTTATAAGGATCATAAAAGTTGAATCAAGCTCTAAGATAAAAGGACTCCTATTGCATCCAAGATTCCATAAGATAATATTTTTCTCTCCAAGACAAGATCTAATTAATGGCTTCTCCAAATGTAGACTTATAAAAGTAATGATAATAAGAAAATGAATGCTCTTCTCTATTGGATTGAAATGATGGCTTGTATTTATAGTGGTGAGTGATATTAACCCTTCCCAAAGTTAATTTGACACCATCAAATATCCTTTATTTGGTTAAAAATATGAAGTTTAACCTCAAACTATATTGGCTAAGGCCAACTTAGTTATGAAGCATCTGCAGTAACATTTGGACTACATCAACTTGGGCCAACCTAGTGAAAAACAAGAGATAGACCTAAAACATAAGATAACATTAAAAAAAATTCAAAAATATGGTATTATTACCAAAAAAATATCTACTTTTTCAGGATTATAAATCTTTTTTTAGTTTTTGAAAATGACATATGGAAATAAAGTTATGATAAAAATACATAATTTCTTGATAAATAATTGAAGGTTCATTTATTTTGAAATTTTACTATAAAAAGGGTGAGTTAATATTCATTTTCATCGTTGCCATTTTTGGAAACCAAATATTTGTGTATCCAATTTAGAAAAGAGAGATATGATGTCCCATGCTCAAGGAGGTGGATGAGTTGGAAGACATATCATAGTGATAACTAGTTTAGTATAGGTATAGGGTGCATTTATATTTAATATTGGTATTTTTGAATTAAAATGAACTAGATTAGGAAAATAGGCATTATGGAAAATTTGTGTTGTATAATTTCCCCAAAAATGTAGTAATAGAGTAAAAATTAAAACAATCAAGAGACAAAATATCAAAAAGTAGTTCAAGGGTATTTATTATGGCCTAGTGAAAAAATTATCCATAAATAAGACCGTATCATCCAAGCTAATGTTGTTGAAAATGATATATTATGTTATTTGGTTGATGTCATATGTAGTGGTCAATATATTTTTATAAAGAGTTACTAATGTATTAAGAAATTAACATAGTTGATATAGTTTTGAAATTGGCCAATAACATGGTGGGATGGATGATAACATATAAGATGGTTGATGGAGTGGGGATACAAGTCCTATCTAGTAAATTAAGGCCAATAGATTAGAAATTAAAACATGAATAATATATTTGGGTACATGATTGATAAAGTTGAATTTAGTATATGGCCGATGTAATTCTGTACATGGCCAATATAGTTATAAATATGGAAAATAAATTATGTAATATTATACATGGCTAATGTAATGGTTAATTCGATCATTTTTTTATAATTTAAAATATAATTCTTTTTAGATTTTGGGTATCTATCTAATTATTTCTCTATTTTTAGGAATTTTATAGAGGAAATGGAGATTATGGAAACTAGTGGATGCATTATGGTTACTAGATCTACTAGTGAGACTATCTATTATATATTGGGCTCAACTTACTACACTCAATTTTGGTGGGATCATGGAGATGTAATAGATACAACTAAGTGTAGATTTATTCAACATATTCCTAGGCATATGGAAAAAACTGGCTAATACATTCTCTGGGTTGTGTATGGGGATACCATTGAGGTGGATATCACCCTATAGGATGTTCAAGTATTATTAGGATTTATGATCACTAACACATGAGTGGTGTGAAATAATCCAAATTTAGTGGATGATAGGAGAGCCTTAGCTTCGTTGATGAGTTTTTATAGATATATGACTATCCTAGGTTGGTGGTGTGGCTATTTGATGTGTATGTTTTAGTCATTCTAGATATCTATAAGGCTATTATTAGACTTATGATAGATCAAATGATCTATCAAAATTAATATGGGAGGGTCCCATTATATATTATAGATTTTTTTGGGGTGATGTTAGAGCATGACACATTATATTGTTCAATTTATTTTTGCTAGGTTTAGTTATTTCATAATTTTTATATCATTTTATCCATGGGCCAATAGATACTAGGACGTGTTGTTATTTTTTCTAGTTGGATCTATGAATAATATCCTATGTATAGGCTAGTAGGGTTACCTCATGCTATAAATGATGACATCCTATACATTCTAAAGAGGGAAAAATACCATATGGTGTGGATTATGCCACACCCTTGTGTCATAGACTATTGCTTAGGATTAGACTATATGGCATGCATATCAGGGTACTATGGGTACTTGGCCCTCATGGCCAAACACTATAAAGGCATAGGGTCATCTTAGGATTATGGGACACTATAATTAGTGGGTGGAGTCACATTTATTTTATTATATACTAGTATAATTTTAATTTGCACACCTGATGACTCTTATAATGATCCTTATAATTTGGTCTCAGGATGTGAGGGAGTGACAAGTTTTGGGGATACTAGTGGAGGTTCCCATTATACAACCTTATTGAGTGAGGGATATTATATGAAAATACTAAAAAAATAAGGATCTCAAGTTTAAACTAGATGATGGAGATCATTATATATTATTCCATAATAATATATACCACATTTGTCACCATGGCCAAAAAGACATACATGAACTCTAGTGTCACCATAAATACAACCACATGCACAACTATAAGAATATATAGAAACACAACATTCATTGAGTTGGTATATTGTGCAACATGTACATAGCGGATCATGACGTGTTTGTGTGATTTATCCCAACTAGTATAAATATTTTGCACCACTACAAAGCCATTTTATGTAGGAAGTGGTCAATAGATGAGCGGATAGAGCTATTATTGGTGAGTAAGATGTGTTGTGTGGTGATTATTTGGAGATTGTGTGTGTTTGTGTGTGGTAGATATATGTATTATTTTAGAGATATATACAAGGTATGATGTGATTTTTAATTTCATTTTATAGATACTATAATGGAAGATACTCAATGTGTGACCATGGTGGGTATTACACACCATGAGATTTTAGATGTTGTGATACCAAAACATGATACTATTTATATGGTTAATACAATGGTTATTTCATCACTTTATTATTTTGGTTGGTTTAGATTGGTCACTAAGGTAGCTTAAGAGTGATGAAGACTATCAGATGAAGCCTAGGCTAAAGTACTAGTGAGAGTAGGGAGAGAGTTGTAGGTGTGGAAAACACTATTTTAGAAGAGAGATGCTCATTTGGTTAAATATAGATAGTTGACACATATTTAAGCCTAGGTGGATAATATACATGGATAGGTCTAGGGTTTATAGTTGTAAACATGATATTTATAATGGATTCAACATGGAGGACCATCTAGATAGGCATCTATGGGTAGTGTGGTATGTCCACCACCAAATGGGTAGGGTAGACCACAAATTTTTATTTTTATATTGTATTATGGTTGTAAAAACATTTTAACCCCAACCACACACACACAAATATATGTGTGTGTGATTTCATGAATAATGGATGTTATGGATGCATTTTAGTTCTAGCATATATGATAATTATTTTATTTATGCTATGATAAAATGTATGATGTATGGGTTATTATTTTCTAGAAAATTTGATAAAATTAATGACAAAAAAAATGATGATTATAAATTAAAAAATAAATCATAAGTAGAGAAAATTAAACCATGAAACCAAATTATTAAGAGATAACATATGTAAAAAAAATTGAAAATGAATAAAATGTGAATGAAGGAAAGATTGAGATAAAGGTGTAAAATAAGATATCAATGTTTTGCCAATGTATAAGAAAAGATAAATATAAATTCAAAAAAAATGTAAATAAGACAAATATAAATGTATGATAAAAACACAATCAAAGATAAATAAATAAATAAAACCCAAAAACATGTAAAAAGAAAGCTTAAAAATAATGATAAACCAAACTTAGGACTTGTGTTATTATGTAATGTATAAGATTATAGTCATTTTTAGACATATAAAAACATGGCATATATTTTTTATAGGATATATATATATATATATATATATATATATATATATATGTATGTATGTATTTTATGAGGAAGACCTGGTCCTATCCAAAGTATTATAATGTGATCTAAGGTAGAGATACTAAGGGGAAAACTAAAGAGGTGTAAAAATAGTACATGTGATCTAAGGTATGATAATCTAATAATCAATATTAGTCAAGGGGAATATTAGGGATAATATGATGAAAAGAGGGAATGGAAAGAACTAAATAGGTGTTGTAGATATCCCTAGTATAAATGAGACACATGAAGAAAATGCATAACTGCTAAGAATGGTTAAACAATAAATATCTAAGATACTCTAACTAATAGACATAAAGCATGGGGTAAAAGTGATGTATATAGATCATCCCATGAAGGTTGTATATGCATGAAAAGTAAAAATAGACCTACCTTCCCAAAATGTGTTCCCTATTCATCAAGACCCATTACAAATTCATTGGTCTGATTGGGTAATTACATGAGAAATTAGGTGGCACTAAATAATATAATGAGACATAATACCATAGTATACTAGCCTACCTCACTCTAATGGACCTCAGATTTATCAAGAGGCCAACTATGGAATTTAGATTCAACTTGGATAGGATATGTGCTAAAGAAGAATCACATATTTTCATGGGATTTTGACTATTAAAATTATAATTTCATTTATGATTTGGATTTTAACTATTATGGAGTTTTTATTCCCAATCTGTATGAATTTGAAATACCAACCATGAGTGAAATAAGGTACAAACACAAGATACATTACAATTTTTTTCTCAAAGATAAGTAATTAAATATTATATCATATTAAATATTTTTAAACTTGCCCACAAGTACGTGTGCAATGTTAAGATTAACTTATGTGTGTTTTAAATGAAAGAAACATGAGGGATAAATGAGGTTCATAAGAGATACATTTATTTAATAAATGGTAAAATGATGAGTATGATTTTTAGATGATCATAAGAGAAAGAGGATAGTGTAATAAGTAGTGTTGGATGTGGAATGATAACCATGACACATAAATAACTATACTAGTTGACAAATGATCTAACACAATCAATAATGTAAAGAACATCATCTTGAAATAGGGGAAAAATAAATGGTTGATAAATATAAATGAATCATATACAAAAAATAAACTTGGGAAATTGATTACCAAATGATTTAATTATAAAATAAGGGATTTAAACAAAATATCTTTAATGGAGAAAGTAAATTGTGAAAATTAAAGAGAAGCATCATGAGAGTAAAAGATAAATAATGCATTGAAAATGATATAGTGAAATTTATATATCAAATACACTCATATGAAAATGTGAGTAAAAATATGATGTATCAAAACAATGTTCTTTAAAAAAATGATATATTTAATGACATACATCATTAATAACATTGGATAAATATGAATGTGGTTGAAGGGTTGGAAAGGCCAAATGATTTGGAAATGGTCAATGAGTAGTATTTTAAAGGAAATTCTGAAGTTTTTTCTATGTCCATGAAAGATAATAGACTTCTTGAGGTTTTTGAAGGTCTTCAACTACTTAAGGAGTGTATTTTGAAAAAATGGATGAACTTCAACAGGAAAGAAGCAACTAATGATAAAGATAAGATGGACATGTATTTTGATATAGTTACAAAATACCTTAATAACCAAAATAAAATAGAACAAATGGGTCATGAAATCAAGTTACATAAGGTTTTTATGAACTATTTTATGAGGAATCATGCTAGACTCAAATAAGTCATGAATAACATGAAAAATAATTAAGGAATATAATGTTAAAAGGTTGGTTTGATGGAAATCATTGAGTATATGGAAAGGATGAATGAAAAGGTCTCAATGATTGAGTGTGATAATTAAACACTCAAGAATAATATAATAATGATAATATACATTTGTCTTTTTTTGTGTAGAATTGTGTTCAAAACATGGAAGGTTTAAAATTATTAGCCAAAAGGAAAAATAATGAAATAGAGCATGTAAAAATGGACAAGAAGAACAAGTGTATGGAATAATGGATATAGGATCCAAAATGATCTAGGAAAAACTTCAAGTGACAATTTAGGGGATGATTCTACCCCAATTTGTGGCAAAATTTTTGGGAGCCATAACTTTTGAACCATAGCTCTGTTTGACTCCCTGTTCAAACCGTTAGAAAGATAAGAAAGAGGAGAAATTGATGAGATGGAATGATCAATGTTAAATTATTTTTTACCTTTGAAAACATAATGTAATTTCCCAAAATTTCAATTTTAATAGTGCTATCTAAAAATAAAAAGTTTCTAAAAATAGTAATTTCTCAAATTTTGTGTTGTTGTAAATCATGGAAGTTGAACCATTTCATCTCCCTTGATATTGGTGACCTTAAAAATCATCTTCCTACCTTAAAAATATGTATAAATAAATATGTATCCTGAGAAGAGGATCAAACATCTCTTCCCAGAGATAATCATATGTTTGTATCCGCAATCTTGTGAGCAATAAGACATCTCTTCCCAAAGATAGCATTATTATGATAATTGTGTTATTTTTGTGTTCTTGAAATATATTTCAACCAAAAACCCTATGTTTTGGATCATAAAAACTCTTAAAATAATGGATATAATGATAAATAACATGAATAATAACTAGAAGGGTGGAGTTGCCCAGGTGGTTAGTGTTATTTTTCTACTTATTTTTTGTTGTCTTTTTATTATAAGCTTTTTTACTCTTCTTTTTCGAGATATCAATAGCTTTATTTGTTTACTTATGGTTCTAAGACCATGAATATTAATTATTTATAATAGGGTGGACCCCATTTAATAACCTAATTTTACCATTAATAAAAACATTAGATAAATTATGTTGTATCTTAAATCTGACCTAAATCTTTATTTTGTCTATCTTTTCAGAGAGTTGTATGAGAAATTAATGACATGTAATATCTATGGAGAAACTAGGTAGGATAGAAGGATAAATATTATTATGTGGTACCTCTTATGAAGGGTAATCAATGTGAGGAAATGGTACTGTAATGTGATTGATATCATCAAAAACTTTGGTACGACATAGGTCTAGAGAAAAGGCTAGAAAATTTTCTATGAATAATATTGACTATACTATTGAGAAGGTGATGGCGTAGGACATGGGAATTAATTCAAATAATGCTTTAGTAATATAAATATATGTGTGTGATGTGTATAACACTGACACCAAAGACAATAAACATTTCCATGTTTAGGGAAATACTCTAGAAGTATCATATGTGGAGATAGGTTCTTATTAGCATAATACTATATGGTTTATGTATGGAGTACATCAATGTAATATCAAATTTGCTGATAATGAGTATAGGCATGCATGTTTTTCCATGAAAATAATAAATATATCTAGGATTAGTTGACTATAGAGGTTGAATATATGTGGTAGGGTGAAACTTTATGCCTATTGATCTACTAATAATATTTGATATGCATGAATATCCTTGGCCCAATGACCAAAAGCCTTATGTAATTCACAATATGGCTCATATACCCATATTTTAGATGGGGAATAAATATTTGGCAAAGGTAATAATTTATCAAATTAGTAGGACATCTTAGAGTAGGTTCATTACTAGGCTTAATAGCTATAAGGGAGGACCTCAATTTAGGTCTAAGTAATGTGGCTAACATCTCAAGAGGGAGTACACTTGAAGGATCAAAAATATAGTGAATCAATATGGTCCTATCATGGCATGATTGAGAAGCATACTCTAAATAGGCTTAGAAATGACTAAATGAGAAGTAGTGGGTATATTCTGAATCTCAGACCTATGAAAATCAATTGAATAATAAATAATGTCAAGTGAAGTAGAAGGATAAGGAACTATATCAATAGAAAGAATACTATATAAATGTAAAGAATGAATTAAAGAGGAAAGATATCATAGTATTTATACATCTTTATCTTTAGAAATATATAGCTAAAAATGGATCATCTATTGAATAGACATCATCATAATTAGGGGTATGAAGATTTATATTGAAAATAATAATGATTTTATCAGATAAGGAAGGATGATAAATGGTTATTTTGGCTTGGCTAGTGTAGGTTGGCCAAGTGGATCAAATTATGTTGAGATAGTTGATGTCATTTCTAGTGTAGTTGGGTAATAACCAACTCCTTTGAGTGGTTGATTCTGGTAGTGGATATATAGGCACATAAGAAGACAAATTCACACTATTCAAATTAGTCAATTTTGAGTAGGGAGATGTTGATGGTATCAAATTAACAAATTTTGAAACAATGGAAAAGGAGTGAGAATTAAATTGAATCATTTTGTTTGATATAGTTTAGATAGATGATAAGGAAGAAGAGTGTGTCATGTGTAGATGTAGTGATAGAGGTGGGATTATGAGGTGTTTATGTATGTTTAATATCTATGAAATGAAATGAAGAAGTATATTGAATGATGTAGAAATTGATAAAGTTATTATAATTATAAAGTGGATAAGGATCAATATATAATAATACACACCTCATTTTTTTCATGTTGAATACATTTTCATCATTGGTTAGAGAACTATGGTGAACTTAGGTTTCCAAAAAAATGGATAGGGATTGAGTAGTATTATATTGATGATTGGGAAGTGGATATATATATATATATATATATATATATATATATATATATATATATATATATATGAAATGAAGAAGTATATTGTATATGTATATATATATATATGTATATGTGTATATATATATATATATATATACACACATATACATATATATATATATATATATATATATATATATATATATATATATATATATATATATATATATATATATATATATATATATATATATATGGTGAACTTAGGTTTCCAAAAAAATGTATATGTATATATATAGCAAGGTGAGAATTATCTTGACTAAGATCTTCATGCTTAAATTTTGAATCATAAACTTTAACTACCTTTTAATATGCTTATTGATGTTTGTGAATCATAGTTTCATGATCAAAATTAGGAAAAAGGAGAAAATTAAAAGCAAAGTTTTTGAGTTTCCTTTAGGTTTCATGATAATGTCCCAAACTTACATGAGATTAATATAATTTGTGTGGATCATACCAATGTTTTGTATGAAAAATACAGTCAAATTCTTGTGCTTAAGGTTTAGGAATACATTTTTAGACTTTCAACATGGAAATATGTTGGTGATAATCCACATTATTCACATAGTAATATGTGGAAGGAGGATATAAGAGATTATTCATGAATTTTTGATAAAGGGTTGCATTGTTTGAGCCACCTAGGAGAACAACATGAAAGGTATGGATAAAATCATAGGTATCTATGACACCATCATTAGTAGTGAGATAGTTTTAGATTTTATATTCATGTGAGTTATTAATGGAGGTTAGGAAGGCTTTAATTGTCTTATTAAGAAGCCTTGACATTTATATTTATTAATATATTCTTCCTAAGATCTTAGAGAGAGAGTCCTAACATGCTATTAGAGTTTGGGATGAAGAGCATTAGTGAAAAAATTGAAGAGATGATATTCCAACATGTTATGTTTAGATTTGTTAGATAAATCTTTCCATATTTTAATGAAAACTTCAAAAATTTCATATTATACCTATTTATAATTAATAAAAAGGGATAAATTATTTTCAAGTAGATCACTTGTTTAAAATTATTGAACCAATGCATTGAATAAGTCTTATAAACTAGAAATAGTGTTAGACTTGAGTTGCTTGTACCAAATAAAGAATCACTTGAAAAGGTTTTATCTATAAGTTTGGTAGAAACAAAGGTATTTAACTTAATCCAATATTTATAAAAGTTTCCAAAAATTTTCAAATGCAAAACATGATCAATACATCAATTGCAAGTGATAGTAGGATTAATACAACCTATGCATATATTTTAAATTTGAGTAATTAATGGTTCATTTTTAATATTCTTAATGAATTTATTAAGAAGTGGGGGTTGAGGATTAATATTATCCTATGCATACTTATGTAGTGGGGAATTTGATTTTTTCACTCCCCATTGAGGTCATTGAGGATTAATTTGTAAGTATAGAATTTGATTTTGAAATTACATAATTTGATTGACATTATTAGTTTGAAAGGTATCCATTTTATTCATGAATTGCAACAAAATTTTATTAGTATTTAGAGTTTGTTGACTATTAAAAGTGACTTAAGATGTAGTATTGGTAACTTAACATGAGTAATAATATGAAAACATTGAATATGCCCAATAAAGGAAAGACCCACCATAGTAGTGGCTATACTTGGCATAGTTGAAGAGGAAGGAAAATAAAAAGTTGTGTATTGACTTACCCCAAATCCTATCAAAATGGTATGTGTAGGTTAAAGGGGACATATGATATGAGGTCCCATCATGAGGTTATAAATGATTTTATAATCCTTACACCTATTTTAAGGATTTTGATTGATGAAAGTGATCATTTTTTTAATGTATTCAATATCACTCTCATCCTCAACAGTGGGCATATGGGGAGGATAAATAAAAGGATCTAGAGGTTGGGAGGTAGAGAGTGAATTATAATAAGTTTTTATATTATTTAGATGAATATTTATTTTATATTGATTATTTATAATACTAAAATGAGATTTAGGATCTTCATGGGTGTTAATGAATTCCATCATATCATGATTTGTTTGTTATTCAAAATCACTAAAAATATATTACATGATAAAAATAAGGGTATAAATAGAATTGGTTTGGAGAAGGAAATATGTAATTATAAAAAATATATTATATAGACAACATAATGCAAATAAAAATGAACTATATTTACCAAATCCATGTAGTTCATAATATGAGAAAGTAAGATTAATGATCAAAGTATGTACTATATCGATCATTGTTGATGTAGTTACACATACATAGATGTAAAATAAAAACTATATAGATCTTGGTTGAGGTATTAGATAAAGGATTTACATGAATACAATGATAAAAAAAAGTACTATATCAACCATGGTCATCGTAGTTACATAAACTGAAATACATTGATAAAACTATATCAAATCTAGTCAATATAGTCATATCTAGGGGAAAAAATAATAATATTGTGAATAGATTGTATTTATCATGGGTGATACAATATAATAAATATAGGTAGAATAAAAGTAAACTTATTAGACTATAACTAACATAGTCAATGTAATATGCTCACACATAAAAAACTATATCAACATTGGTTGGTGTAGTTAGAATGAAAACCACAAAACTCTATCAATGTTGGAAAATAAAATCTATAATATAAAATATAATATCAAGAAAAAAATTAATAATTTAACTATTTTTGATAAATATTTATCTAAAATGAAGATCAGGTAGATGTACTAAAAGGATGTGACTAGTTTGTAAGATCTCAAAGATACTTGCTTGTCTATTAGATAATGTCAAGCCAATATTTTAGAGAATTTAATATGGATGAAGTACCATTCCCATATTCTAGTAAAATTAATTTAAAGTGTAACATTAGGGTAATTTAATCATGCTAATTTATAATCAATTAACTAAAAAATTAGATGGATGGATGGCTTCCTAAGTTTCAATGAAAAGGGGATCCTATGCATTTATAATATACCATGAGGCACATGGAAATGAAAGTTTGTGTCTAGCTATGTACAATGGATATGAGTATTTTGGAAATACATTCATGCCATTATGTATATAAATAATAGATTAATACTGTAAGCAAAACATTATACATCTCTTCACGAGAGTATTTAAGTAGTTTGAAAATTTCTAGAACATAGTTTCTAAGAAAATAAAGACAAAGAGAAAATACATTTCAAAAATTAATGTCAAAAATAAATTTAAAACATTTAGTGAATTGATATAAATATGGGGTCGAATTGGAAGGTAATGTTTGATTAATGGATGAAATGGAAAGTTTATTTTCCTTATGCTAAAAATTTGAAATGAATAAAATTATATCAATGCAGTTTGATGTAGTTGTTCATAAAATACATAACTATATCAATGTTAGTTGATATAGTATATGTAAATATACATAAAAATATTAAGAATAAACTAAATAAAATAGGGTCGATAAAGTTTGTTACAAAGATGAAAATATAGAATTGTATCAGCTAGGGTCAATATAGTTTAACATGAAGATAAAGTAAATTTATAAATGAATCAGACATGGGAAATATAATTATTAGAGTAAAATAATTTTTGAGAGAATTAAAAATTTAGATATAAAATTAAATCAAATTTATTAATAAAATTGACTAGAAAAATGAGTAAACAAAACTATATCAGACAGGGTTGATATAGTTGGGTAAAAAATAACCCTACAAATAAAATTATATCAACCTATATTGATGTAGCCTAATAGAAAACATATAGTTAAAATTGTATCAACTTGAATCAATGTAGTTTCCTAAAAACACACATAAATTAGACTAGATTGACTTGTGTCAATATAGTCTAATGAAAGATATATAAGAATCAAATTGTATCAATCTACACCAATTAAGTTTTCTAAAAGAGAAAAGTGACAGTTCATGTCAGGTTCACCAAAATGTACATAATGAGATAGAATTGGCATACAACTTTTTCCTATCTAATATATTTGTACTTGAAGAAGGTAAATCAAATAGAGCCCATAGATACTTAATGTATCAAGATATGACCAAATGGATCTACTAAACCTAGCAAGAGGAGAAATTATGACACACCATTAATAAAAATGATTCTAAGGCCTATATTAAATCAATATAATGAAATAAACCTAATAAGATATCTAATATTTGAATTAATATAATCTAGTATTACCAAGCTAGCAACATAAATAATGGAGATGGTTAATAACAAACTAAAAGGGTAAGGGACCATAGTAGGAAAATGAGAGCCTAGGTCACTATTGACCAAATTTAACCCCAAGTCAAGTTTTCCCATCCCCTCCAGATTCAATCTTTTCATGTGTTCATGTCATGCATATATGGTCCCTATAGGTCTTCATCTAACCTTGTTAACATTGTTTAAGGTTAGTTTGGAGAGGTTAAGTTAATTTAATATTGAGGTCGTATAGTGGTCAAGGGGTGTCATTGAGAGATAAAACATGGTAAAAGTGTGTCATAGGTTATTAGGGGCTCATTAATGTCATTTAATGTGTCAAACACCTTTTCACAATGTTTCATGACATTTTGTAAAGTGTAAAGATCATTTGTTAACTTTAAGGTGTTAAAAATGAGTGAAAATGTGGTTTTTGGCTAACATTGATGTTTTTAAAATTTCACTAAACTAAAAATCCATATAAGACATGTTCTAAAAGGCTTGGAGAATTTAATTAACTATCACACTTATCAGAGGGATCATAAAAGTTAGATTCTTGATTTTTAACATATGTTTGAGGAGTTAAAATAAGTTGTATAGACTTTTCATGTCATGTACAAGTGAAAACATTATAGAGGTGTCCTTTGGTATTCTACAGGTTAGAAAAAATATTAGAAGTTATAGATCCAATAGTTATAGAAAACTTTTTCTCTCTCTCATCATCCCCTTCACAAGCTAACATAGGCAAAAATGATTTGAATAGTACAAATAGGAGAGAGAGTGATAGAGGCTATAACTTTGGGCATTAATTTTATTTATTTTTTGATTCAAACATTGGGCACTGGTCCTTAGATTTATCTTCTTATCTTTATGAAAAATAGTTAAGAAGTTAAGGGTCTAAAATCTGCTAGTCAACTGTGTCATAGGTCTTTATTGATCTTTTTAGAATAAATTGTGAAATCTTATCTACATGAAACTAGTTAGAATAGATTAAAATACATTTGTATATTCCTCCCATGCATTAATTCCTCATGGTGTCACATTTAGATGTCCTTTTCGCATGAAAAGTGATTCCTATGCATGGTTTGAAGTAACTGGTAGTTTTTATATGCTATAGAGGTTATCCATGTGGTATGATACATTTGAATGGTTATATATGGTCCCCTACCATAATTTTAAATCCATAATTAGTATCTTAATTATTTATATATTTTGTACCATTCTCAAGTTATTGCATCTCCATTCACCATCTTGGACTGTGTTTTCTATACCTACATTCATCAAGGTATTCTGATGAGTTTGATATGTTTTTTCAAGAATTTGAGTTTTTTTTTCCATTTTATATTAATTTATACAATAATTAAAATGGTCTTTGAGTCATTACAATTATTTTTGTATCTTTAAAGCTCCAAAATACATAAGTTATAGTCTTTATCTTCCACAGACCTATAGGTCTATCAGTCTAAGAAAATCCATGTTTTAAAGGTGTTTCTAAGGTTTCCCAAGCATAATAATTAGTTTTTAAATTTTATAAAGAGATATAGACTGATAGGTGTCTCCAAACATTTGAAAGTTAGAACTGAATTGAGTAAATGACAAGCTAACCCTTACAATAGAACCTAGATGACCGTGTCTAGGTAAATGATAGTGGAATCTAAAGAGATTAGAGTTATAAGGATCTAATAATTATAAATATATAAAAATGGAACACAAAAATTGATAAATTTTATATTTTCAATGAATAACCAAAATTCACTCATACACACAATCAGACCTTCGAATACCATCTATAGCTAGTTAAAGAAACATGTATAGAAAATTAAGGTTAATAGAAGTTTGGAAATATCAATGCATTAAAAAGAGACTTGATACATAAATAAAAATGAAAAAAAAACCTTTTAGGATCTTATGAATAGATTTAGAGACCTAGGAATGTTTGCACACACTTAGACCTTCCTATGTTGCCACCTACAATTACTAAAAGAAGGATTGATCATGAGCAGTGATGTTCCAAATATTTTGGAGCCTCAAGGCATTGAAAAGGTCTCTAGGTGTCAAAAATAGAATAAATAAGTTTTTAAAGGTTTTAGTTATTGATTATGATGATATAAAAATCCACAACATAGTCAAACTATCTTCTTAAACATCACCTACAGCCGGTCACAAATGGGCTTTAGATAGTATTACTAATGGAAGTTTGGAGTCTTTAAGGTAGCAAAAGGACCTCAAGGCACAAATAACATGATTTAAAAGCATTTTAAAATATTTTAGGTTGGTTTTAAGACCTATAAATCCCCATGTACAATCAATTTCTCAAACTACACCTACCATTAGCCTCTTAAAGACCTTGTTTTGAGACAATGGCAATGTAAATGAGTACACAGAGGGTTAAAAAGCCTTAAGAAGATTACTAAAATATACACAAGCAAATATAGACCTGTAGGACTATTTAGATAACTCAGGGTCTTCAATCTTGAGATTGGTGTTTGTGTATGATATGAGGAATACAAATTAGTTTGAATTTATTATTAAATTGAAAAAAAAGGCTCTAAATAGGGTTCATAGGGCCTACATGACCTATCTTAGCCTTGAAACATAGGAAATTAGAAACCTGCATGTCTGCAAAGTGACTAAAGTTCTTTCCAATAACCTAACAATGATTTGTATAAATATTTGAAGAGTATAAAATATATCAATATTATAAAAACATTTATTGACTTATAAATTGCTTTTTCAAGTAAATATCATAAGACCTTGCACACATAATTCTCATGGCAAATCTGCCTACCTCGTTGAGAACTTGGTAATTTAATACAACAATGCTTATGATAATGTTTGAAAAATTATTTAAGAGTGATGACACAAATACTTAAGCCTTAATCTCAACAACCAAAAAATAAACTCAATTATCACCATGTTCCAAACCCTACACAGTCTTAATGTGCATACATAGGCCTATTAGATAGGGAAAAACTAAGAAGTGGTGAAGTCAAGTGAGTTGAGATGATCATTGGAGCATTGAAGAAATGGTTAAGGGCATTAATAATTATTCCATGAGTTTATATACCTACACATAAGGAGAGAAATAAGTGAAACACAATTAGGACAAGTAGTCTACTTGCACAGGTCTAAATGTATACACAAGACTACTTATTAGGTAGTATTAAAGTTGAAAGTGAATGAAAATAGAGATAGGACAAACTTGGAAACCATTATAATATATTAAATAACACACAAAAAAATTTAATTGATCTCTAAGTGCCTGATAGAGAATGAATATGGGAGAAAATAGTGAGTTAGGGTATGGTGGTCATGTTAGATTACAAACCCTAATCTTAGTTCAATGAGGGTGTATGGGATCTAATAGAGATATAAGGTCAAAAAAATAATTATAATAACTCAATAAGGACATATAATACCTCATTTAGGTCATTTAAGACCAAAACAAAACTTAAACAAATAAATTAGATTGTAAACTTGCTTAGACCTCATATAATGCCTTATTTCCACTTGAGAGGCTAGATTGCTTCACTTGGTATAGATCAATCAAGATTCATGGGAAATTGATCTTATATGAAAGGTTTAATAACCTAATTTAATTCACATTTATGGAATTGGTTGGAGGATTCATACATTGAACTTTATGAATCATCACCAAAAATTTGAAGTACTTTCAGGCTACCTAGGAGAACTATAATGACCATTTTGTAGAGATGGACTTCAAAAGCACATTTGATGATAAAATTTATCCTAAAAAATATTTTATTTTTTTTAATAATCCAAGGAGGTTCTTCACATGTACTTTATATGTATAGACTGTTATATAGATTTATATAAATCCCTTATTTTGTGTGTTTTTTGGTGTTTTTAAGGTATTTTGGAGAGATGTATACTTTAAAATAATTATATTGAGGTCATATGGGACTTATTTAATATAATAAAATAAATAAATTTGATCAGTAACCATTAGAACTGACCAAACCAACTCCATTTTATAAGGCACTCCAAATAGGCTTTTTAAAGGGCTTATTTTTGGCCATTTCATGGTTTAGATATAAGTACAATGTTCTAAAATCCCAAACTTGACATGGAGGTTTATATTTGGATTTTTAAATTTAATCACACACTTATCATACATTTCATAAGTTCAGGAGGATTTTAGATCCAAAATTTACTTTTTAGGGCTAGAGGCCTAATTGGGCATAATTGGCAAAAGAGATAGGTAGAAACATGGACTTTCACTTGACCTCAGCTCATGAAACTTGGTATGGAAGTATAAGAGGATATAGGGTACTGAAATATTTCCTTACATTCTTAGTATCCTCTATAAAAATATCACATAAGGAGAAATTAAAAAAAAGGCTATGAGGAATGGGGCCTAATTAAGGCTTTTGGTAGAGAGGGACCTATTAGGGCTAGTTTCAAGCCTCAAAATTAACTTTTTAAGGTAAATATGATGTTAATATGCCATATATTAAGTTTGGATGAGTTGGAATAACTAAAACCAAGTTTTGACACTTGTGTGTAAAATAGGCCTAAGAAGATGAAGATCCCTCTAGACACCTTGCAAGAAAAGAGGTGATTTTTCAAAGGGGAACTATGGGGTTTAGTTAAAATGTGTTAATAATAGAGATAAAAATCAATAAACACTAATATACCCACTAAGAAGACCATTTTTCCTTCAACATGTCAAGAAAAAAAAAAGTGTCAAGAATATAGTTATGGTGTCAAGGAAGCATTTCAACCTCCCTCACTAGTTGGAGAGATGGAGAATCTAAAGAGGAGATAAAAAAGTATTTATAATTCTATTATGACATCTCCATACCTCCTCTTCTTCTTTTAACTTACATTACACTTGTTTATCTTTGCTCTCTTGCACACTTCTTATCATTTCTCACATTTGTGCTATATATTGAGCTATTTTAGCTTATAAATGTATCCTAAGTATGGTGAAGGCTTACTTATTTTTAGCCTTAAATCAATAAATAATTATCTATTTTACCTTTTCATTATTTTTTTCATTGTGTATGTTAAGTTAGTTGATCTTGCTAAGTAATACCTTCTCTTCTTTAGCATCTTGTCCTTGTTTTCATCCATATTCAAATTTGAAAGTCTATTGTAGGTCTCTTCAAGTGTTACAATGTATTTTTCATGAATTTTTTGAGTTTTCTATGCACTAGTGTCAATTTATGACCTTGGGTTTAGTCCTCCTATATTAACTTAGCTTTACAAACCTCCATGAGAAATACTAATGCAAGGGTAGTTTTGGATTAATGTCGTATATGGATTAGGGTTGTGTTTGAAGTATACTTATAGTTGGTTGGTAGTTGTTAGGTTAAAATTGGTGTATCACCTTGTGAAGATACATTAATTTCATGTTTTCTCTATATCTTTTCATCCAAACAAGTAAGTAATATAGGTGATACTATATCAAAGACTAATCTAGGGAGCTACCCCTTAAACCTAGAGGTTTACCTCTATTATAGGTAACCCATAGACCTAGAGGTAATCTCATGTTTTACTAAATTTGTAGGAGGATTGAATAGCCTCTCCAATGGTGTAAATTTGAATGATAATAGTTTTAGCATCCTCAGTGGGACTAAGGTCGAAAAAAGTGGAAGAAATTTTTGGTGTGTTTTTCTATCTATCAACTTTGGGAAGCATTTAAAAAACACCAATGGAGACTATGAATGTAATATGTTGGTTATAAGTATCCTAGGTACTTATTTTGAAAGAAATTTCTAATATATCATGTGTTTATTTGAATAATGAATTTATTATAGAAGGATATGATGAGAGTTTCCACTTTACAACCCCTACCAACCTTATCATGACCCACATTATGTCTCTCAATATCCCTATCAAGATTATTATCAACCCTATGAGTCATGATAGTTCTATGGTCATCCTTCTTCCCCTTCATATGAATATGATGTTGTTTAATAATCTTATGAAGAAGGATATCAAGAAGTGTCTCCCTATCAACCTTATGATCCACATCAACCTTAACTTGATTCTTATCAGCCTTGTCATGAGGAATCAAATGACACCATTGATTGGAAATCAAAGTATTGGGAAGAAAGATATAAAATATTACAATATCAAGTTAGGCAACTAACTCAATAAGATAAAGCTCTCCACAATCCCCATTATTACCCTCCTCCTACTTCAATTCTACCTCAAGCTAAATGCTTATTGGAAATCATTCCAAATGTGTTAAAATCAAAAAAGTAATGAGAATATGGGATAAGGAACTTTAAGTGATCCCTATTTATCTTATAGAGAATTTGAGAAAGCTGCTTTAATTATTTATGAATAACTATAGGATATTTGAAGAGGAAGCCAACTCTATCATGAATGATGATTTTCATGAAATCAGATGTTATATCTAATGGTGGGTAGATAGGTTAGAAAGGTGGGAAAGTCAATAGGTTGAATATCAATTTGTAGTTATTGAAGAGCCTCAAGAAGGCTATGAAAAAAGTGAAACTCTTATTGAATAAGGTGTCTCTCCCATTTCTCAATCCAACTTGTAATTTACCCATGATTTTATTTAAGAAGTATCCATTCCCAATCCCATTCATGATCCCTCCATCACACTTCATTCTCCCTCTCTAACCCATGAACTTATTCACCACCTTCCCACCACATCCCTTCTTGAAGGAGAACCCATACTATGGGAGATTAGTGAATAATAACAAGCCAAATTTGTAACTAATCAAGAATATGAACCAAGGGTTTATGATAAATAAATCACTATAGGATTCCCCTTGGTTAAGTTAAGCACAAGTCAAACTTATTGAGAAAAAAGAGAATACTTGATAATGTTGTATCTTCTCACAAAGAGGTTGATCAAGGCATAGAAGAAGGAAATTTGAATAAGGACATCACATTAGATGATTTGGGTGAGATTAATGAGTGTGATCAAGAAGTTTAATTTGAAAATACAATAGGAAATGAAGCTCTTGTTGATTTCAAGAATTAAGATGACATGTGGCAATAGTATAATAACATATGTGATGAGTTTGAATACTTTCAAAATCCTATGCCTCTTATTGGTCAAGTTGACACTCTTGAAGTTTCCTTGCCTCTTGATGGTGTGCTCCTAAAATAAGATCTTATGTCATTCAAACTTGTTGAAGTTGTATCCAGCCTTGAAGTTGAAGAATCATCAAGAAAAGAAAATGAATTTGAAGAAGTCGTGGTTCTTAAAGAGAGGGAAGATAACTATGATTGATAGCAACATGTTGAGCTTCTCCAAAATATTTAAGGTCTTTTCAAGGTTGAAGTTCATGTGCATAAAAATCTTGAACAAGATGTCTGTATGGAGGATAGTGATGAAGATTGGATTATGTATGCTAAGATCCTTGAAGAGCTTGATGATATTACAGCTAGTAAGGAGTTTGAAGATGTTCTTGAAGATGCTTTTTCTCTTGAAGGACAACATGACAATATTAAAAGTACTGATACATAGGCTGCCCTAATAAGCCAAGAAGTGATCATGATGGAGACAAGTGCAAACACCAAGAAAATTCAAGATAAGGTTGTTGAAGTGTAAGAAGACTTCACCTTCATAACTGAAATGTTTTTAGTTTATATCATTACATTGGAGATCATGATAAAGAGAGTGGAAATCATGAAATATTTAAAGAGTTCAAGGCCGAGACTCAAGAGTAAAATTGCCTCATTTCTTCTTTCATCTCATGGAGAAAAAGATGGTCTAAATTTACCCTTTGATTCAGGAGGAATTTTTTTGTTTTAGGTTAGTTTGTATATAATATAGGTCTACTTAAGTTTTCTTTATATTTCCTAAGTTCTTGAGATCACACGTGTGTGTCTTTCTTTGTTTGTGTCTTGTTGTCCATTATTTTTATGTGTTATGAAGGTTTTTAGTTTGTTGTATAATGTTAAAGGTCTACTAAGGTCTAAAACTAAGTGCAAGAGACCTCATTACCCAATGGACATGCAAGGATACTATTCCTATTAACATTGTAGGCATGTTACCCCTATAAAATGCCAAGAATGTTGACCAAATTTAATCCCAAGTCAAGTTTGACCATCTAATCCAAATTCAAACTTATCATGTGTTCATGCCATGCTTATATGGTCCCTCAAAGTCTTCATTTAACCTTGTTATCCTTTTTTAAGGTTAATTTGGAGAAGTTAAGGTAATTTCATATTGTAGTCATGTAGTGGTCTAGGGGTGTCATTGAGAGATAAAACATGGTCAATGTGTGTCATAGGTGATTAGGGGTTAATTAATTTCATTTTATGTGTCAAACACTTTTTCAAAATGTTTCATAAATTTTTATAATGTGTGAAAATCATTTGCTAACTTTAATGTGTTAAAAATGAGTGAAAATGTGGGTTTTAGATAACATTGATGTTTTTAAAAGTTCACTAACCTTAAAATTTATACAAGACACATTCCAAAAGTATTGGATTAGTTAATCTTCACACCTATAAGAGGGATAAAAAAAAGTTAGATTCTTGATTTTCAAAACATGTTTGAGAAATTAAAAGAAGTTGTATAGATTATTCATGTCATGTGAATTTGAAAACATTACATAGGTTTCTTTTGGTATTCTATAGGTTATAAAAAATCTTGGAAGTAAGTTTCAGATCCAACAGTTGCAAAAAAATTGTTCTCTCTCTCATTGTCACATTTGTAAGCTCACATAAGAAAAAATGATTTAAATGGTATGGATATTAGAGAGAAGTTGGGAGCCTAAAACTTTGGGAATTTGTTCTATTCTTGGTCAACTTAAAAATTTATGCATTGGTCCTTAGATTCATATTATTATCTTTATGAATAATCACTATGAAGTGAAGGGTCTAAAATCTACTAATCAACCATGATAGTGATCTTTTTGGATCTTTATATAAAAAATTGTGAAATATAATCTACATTAAACTAATTGTAATATCTTCTAATACATTTTTAGATACATCTCATGCATTAATTTATCTTGGTGGCACATGTGGATGTCCTTTATATGCATGGTTTGAAGTAACTAGTAATTTTTCTATGTTGTATAGGTTCTCAATGTGGTATGATACATTTTAATTATTCTCAATTTTCCCATAGCATGTTTTTCAATCCATCATTGATATCTTGATCATTTATATATTCCATACTAGTCTCAAGTGGTTGCATCTCCCTTCACTATCTTGGATTGTGTTTTCTATGCTTACATTCAATAGGGTATTATGATGAGTTTGATATGTTACTTAAAGGAATTTTAGGTTGTTTTTTCATGTTATATTTATTTATACAATAAGTAAAATGGTCTTTGAGTCATTATAGTTCTTTTTGTACCTTTAAAGTCCAAGTTACAGTATCTATCTTCCACATACCTATAGGTATACCATTCCGATAAAATTCATGTTTTTAAGGTGTTATAAAGGTTTAAAAATAATCATCATGGTGGTGGTTAAATTTTAAAAATAGATATATAATAATATATATATCCAAAAAATTTAAAATCTGAACTGAGTTGAGTAAATGACAAGCTAAGCCTAGAAATAGAACCTACAAGACTATGTGTAGACAAATGATAGTGGAATGTAAAGAGATTGGAGTTTTAAGGATTTAATAATTATTAAAACATCATAAAAATGGAACAAAACCATTTGGAACTTTGAGATTATTAATGAATAACCAAAAGGAACTCATACACACAGTTAGACCTTGGAACACCATCTATAGCCAGTTGAAGAAACATGTCTTGAAAATTAAGGTTAAAATAAGTTTGGAAAGATGAAAATTTTTAATAGAGGATTGATACATCAATAAAAATTAAACAAAACCTTTGAATATCTTAGGAATAGGTCTGGAGACCTAGGAATGTTTAAACACTTAGACCTTCTTATGTTGCCACCTATAACTACTGAGAGAAGGATTCATCATGAAAAGTGATGTTCCATAGATTTTGGAGCCTTAAGTAATTGAAAAGGTCTATAGGTGTCAATAATATAATAAGTAAGTTTTGAAAGGTTTTAGGTATTGATTCTAATGAGCTAAAATGCCAAAACATAGTCAAACTATCTTCTTAAATGTCACATACAGCTAGTCAAGAATGGGCTTTAGATAGTACTTATAATGGAAGTTTAGAGTCTTTATGGTAGTGAAAGGACCTAAATAGAAAAATAAAATTATGTTAGATAATTTTAAAATATTTTATGTTGGTTTTAAGACCTATAAATACCTATTTATAGTCAATTGCTCAAACTAAATGTACAAATAGCCTCTTGAAGACCTTTATTTGAGATAATGGAAATGTAGATGAGTACACAGAGAGTTGAAAATATTTGATAAGATACTAAATTATATCAATACCTATTAAATAGTTTTATATATAGTTTAATGTCTAATAAAGATTCATATAACACCTAAGTTAGTAGTCACAACCCCAAAGGTATATACATAGACAAACATAGACTTGTAGGTCTATTTAGATAACTCAGGGTCTTCAATCTTGAGATTGGTGTTTGTGTATGATTTGAAGAAAAAAATGAGCTTTAATTTATTAGGACATTTTAAAAAAAAGGTTATAAATAGGGGTCACATGGCCTACATGACCTATCTTAGCCTTGATACACACATAGGCAGTTAAAAACCTATGGTGATGCACAAAAGATAGAGTGAATACCTCACCAGCTTAATGAAATAATACAACTAATAGACTAGTTACTAGATCTTCAAGTCAGGTGTGCTACATCAGTGTTTCACATGGAGGTAAGGGAACATAATGTAATATTAAGAGGGATGTCAGATGACCTAAAAATAATACCTACATAGACCCATGTATACACCACATGAGACTTATAGAGATTTTTGGTTATACGTATAGGTGTAAAAGGAGGATGGCAATGAGAGGGATTAATATTCACAAACAAAGATTAAAAACCATGAATACACATGAAACATAGAGCATGAAGAAAGTAAATTAGTTTTTATTAATCCCAAGGTCTAATGAAATATTATAAACTTGAATATGCAAACATTTGTTATACTAAGAGAGGGATATTTGGAGGGAAAATTTTTCTAGCATTATAGTTATCAAAAGATGTCAACACTTTTACAATAAAAATCAAGGTTTATATAGAACTTGGTAAGGCCCTACATGATCAATTTTCCATTAGATGTGGTAGGTAATAACTTGATTTCATATCCCCAAGGGTTATCTAAAGTGGATAGGATAAATGAATTAGGTCTCTTAGGTATCAATTTAAATTCCTATCGACCACCCTATGATGAGTCAAGGCTTAGGGGAAGATGCAAATCCCAAGGAACTAGGATAAGTCACCCTTCATTAATTGAGGGTCTTATTTGAATCCTCAGATATATTAAAAAAATTAAATTCATAATCAGTGTTCAAAGCTCATGGTTGGTTAAGATCATCAAGATTTTTACAATAACTACTATAAGCTATACTTATACAACCTGTATCTGACAATTCAATCATTGAACTAGTTGGAATGTTACTCATGGATCTATGTGTTCATCTAAGAATGAAGGATGTTTTTTGTAGCCAAAGGTGGTATGTGATTATGTTTTGACAATTTGATATACACCATACATTTAATTTTTTTATTCAATTCCCTTGATGTCCAATAAAGTTCAACTACCATCCTTATTTATAGTTGCCACATTCAATCCACCTGAACTAGTATATTGATGTGTGTTTATTTAGGTTCATATTTGGGTTATGCCTTATCATCTTACATAAATAGTGGAATTATTTTTTTCCTATCTTTTGGGGATAGGGTGCACATTGATCTATACATACTTCCTTCTTTACAAAGTCTTGTATGTAAATGCATGCAGAATAGCTAAGTACATTTTATTAGTATAATTGCTATATTGTAAAGTGTTCTAAGAGAGATATTCTATGGAAATACATAATGGCCCAAACTACTTCTGCACCTAGTCTCTTCTAATTTTCTTCATAGTTTTTGCCTTCATCTAGAACTTATACTAGTCTACAAAGAGAAATCTACGTAGTTAATATTGTAGTCTACATTTTACAAGGGTGAAGATGTGAAAATATACAATTTGGTATGGGAATTCACCATTTGAGTGTGATGAAGTATTTAAATAAGAGTGCCCAAAAAAATTTGAATATACTGAGTGCATTTTTCATGATTTAAAACTATTCCCTATGCACTTATCTCTTTTTTACCTTGAAGTTAAGGAGACCTATACATTCTGAATTAATCACTATGCTAGTTTTCAATCGAGGATATTTATATGGGGTACACCTTAGGAACTAATTATAGGCATGTATTAACACTTATTTGATGTGTGAACCTAAGTTTATTTATGAGTGAGGGATCGATGAGAAACATCTATGTGCATACCTTTTTTTAGATAACTCAACAATATGCAAGTTTGTAACTTATTATCTGGTACTTATGAATTCAGTGTCAACTAAAGTGGTGACATGAAAATTCAACAATGCCTTGATTAGAAGACCTAGGTTTTTGAGTAAAAGATTGATTTTAAGAACTTGTGCACATGACATGAACTAAAAACCTACAAGGTGATAATGAACCCTAACATACACATGTGGCTATTATAGAAGAGAGTGTGTATCTTGAGCCAGATAGAAGCATTGAAACTAGGACATAAGTGTCATTAGTAGTGTTCATATATTAATAATAGTATCTAGGCTAACATAAAGTTAATTTATAGAATACAAAAAATTAAGGTGGGACATTAATATATCTTATTCTATATTTGTACCGTTCATATCTATCTACACATCATTGAATAAGTTAAGTGCTATTTCTATTTTATATTTCAACTTTTAGAATATTGTTTAGCATTGTACTTTTTATATTTACCATATTTATTTCATTCAATATATTTATTAGGATATTGTAAATTTAAATTCCTTTAATTGGCCTAATTTTAGAATAAATTATTCCATAGTTGATTAGGCTATTCCTCTTAACCCTTAACCAATCATCCCAATGAGGTTCAAAAATTTGGATTGATGAGGTGTTGAACATATGTTTCCAATCGATAATTTTTTTATTTGTATTATGTCACTTTAGATTTATACTTCATACATTAAATGATTGTAGCTAGTGACTCTCATCGATTTTATCTATTTATTGCCATTGTAAATTTGTCTAACATTACTCTAGAGAGTTAATAATCACCAACTGACATGACTTCATTATTATTTTTCCAATGGGCGTATCCAATTTAGCATACTTAATTCCTTGCTTATAATTAGTGATTTTATAAACCACATGAGGATTTTTAGGTGGTGGTAGATTTATAGTTACAAAAGTATCACCTTGAATTTTTTTATAAACCTTAATATAAGTTTGAAATGAAGGAATTTATTGAATAACAATTGGGTAGGTGAAGGTTGAACACAATTGTTAGGTGGTGATATTCTTAGAGAATTGGGAACATTGAGAACGTGGTCTTGATTTTGATCAAAAGCCATGAAATACAAGGTAGTATTATAAAAAATCTAGGAGAATCAAGATCAATAGGAGATGGATAATGAATAGTTTGTGATGATTTTGGAAATTTATCATTCTCTTGTTGATTTATCTTTAAAAACATCTTAAATTTTTGATTGACTTGAAATTTTTACCAGCCATAAGTATCTTTAGATGTTTGTATTTGAATTGAATCTTCATCATCTTAATTTTTGTCCACAATGGTTTTTATTTTCAAAGACTTAGAAGTATAATATGATATAATTTTGATCCTCTCCCTTTTATTTATTCCATATGGCTTGTGATCCTTAAAGGAAAGGTTTCCATTTATAGTGCATTCAGATATACTCTTTTTTAATTAACAGAGGCTATGATCAATAGTGGTTTTAGTTTTATAATCAAGTGATATATTTGAAATTTAAGATATTATATATTAGGAATTAATATTGAAGGTGTTTAATTGTAGGAAAAATAAAATAAAAATTATATATCATATGCAACTCCTCTTGGCATGTGACACCAAATCAAAGGAAATTTTTAAAACATGTCTTTCTAGAATAATCTTTGAAATTACCATTGATTTTTTCCTCATAGTTATCCCAATAGTCTTCAATGTTTATGTTATTTTTATATTTGGTACCAATAATTATTTTAGTGAATCCATGAATATCAAATTCTAACCTTCAATTAAATGGGTGTTGAGTCATTTTTATCATCTCAACATCATTTATCTAGAATTATTCAATGAATAACATCTATATTTCCATATTGAAATTGTGAAATATACTCTAGAGCTATAATTTTCTATCAAGAAGCCATGTACCTCAGCTAGTTGTGGAGATAAATCCATTGAATCCCACTTAACACCTATGTGTTTTGGAAACTTATAAGGAACATAATATAAACTGAATAATATGATATAAGAGAAGGTATGGAATTGGAAAAACCAACTACCCTATTATATAGTTGTTGTTGTTTCTTAAACTAAGAACATTTTGTTGAAATAATTATCCAACATCTTAATCATATTAAATAGAAAAACATCATTCACACACCTTAAGTGTTTATCACTTGCCTTGATTTTGAGTTGAAAGAAGAAGTTGTATACTCTATTTTAACTAGAAACCATGGTTCCTCTAGTTTGTAAGCCTAGGAAAATTATTATTATTCCAATTCTAAGCATAAAATATGAGTTCATGTAAAAATGGCATGTTTCTCTTACGTTAATGATTTTTTTGTGTATAAAATGCCTTATGATAGATGTCCAATTAATGATTTCTTCCCTTTGAGGATGATACATATAAATTCATACATGCCATATGTAAAGTATCAAGCAAAAGGGGGTATAAAACACTCTACTAATAAGATTAATTATGTCATTCACCTCATCACAAAGATTACCCCTAGGAAAAGTCTTTGGAAAGATATTCACTTTAGACAACCTATTCTCCATCTAATTCTTGTTCATGAATTTTGAGAATTTGATTCGATTTTAATCCCAAAATCATTGGGAAGTGTTTATGGTGATTTTAACATTTTATTCAAATTATATAATTCATAATATGTCTTAATATACTCAGGAATTAGCTAAAGAATAGGTTCATTGTTAGAATTGAATGATGTGTGGCTTTTATGGTCATAGAATTTTGCACATGCCTATATGATTTATAGACATTACATTAAAACAAGAAAAGTTGTTACTTAAAGCAAATGACTATCATATACCCACCTTTTAAGTAATGTTCTTCCTTCAAATTTAGAACTTTCATTGAATAGATACATGTTGAGGTGACCAAGGTTTATATCAATGATATCCATGTAATTAAAGTCCAAGGAATAATGTGGCATAACTTCTTCAATTTTTTACATATTCATTTTTTTGGATGTATATATATGGAAATAGAGAAGATTAAAATAATGAAGAATAGTCAATGTATAGGGTTTGAGGCTTAGAATGTAATATTTAAAAAAGTTTTTAAATTTAAATTACTAAAACAATGTTAAAAAAATTAATTAAAAAAATGAGAAAAAAATCACAATTGATCTGGAAGAAGAGATTTTGTGAAGAATTTATCCTTAGCTAGTTATTCATCCACAAACAATATCAATTTGGTATTTGATAAGATGTAATCACTTGCATGAAGTTTGATGGTGTTTTGGGCTTGAATAGTGTTAAATACTAGTATGTCATCCTTGAACAGCTTCAATGTTTTATTTTCTCCTCTAACTTTTGTTTGAGATTTAATTTTTCATTTTCTTTGGCATCTTAGATGGTTGACTAGTGTCTTATAATGTGGATAATAATTGAAAGGCATTCCATATCTATTTATAATGGAATCTTAGAAGATTATAGTGGCTGTTATAAAATTTGTATCGTGCTTTAAAAGTGAAAAACATTCTAAAATTATGTTAAAACATGATTTTGTCTTTACAAAGGGTTTATATAGGATAAAACAACATAATTTTTTTTGGTTCTTATTATTATGCAATCACATTAACTTTGTATACACAAGAAGAACCTAGATGGAATTTTATAGTTGAGATGGTAATTTGATAACTTTGTATGTTTGGAATAGTAGTTTTAGATGGCATCACACAATTATTATAATTGGTACCTCACAAGTTTATTTATTTTATTTACAACCTATCAACTTAGCTTGGAATCATTTTTGGTTATTGATTGTTATTTTGGCTTATTTGGCATTAAATTGCTTTCACTTTAAGGCTTTTATTTATTACAAAAGATTTTTCGAAGGCTTGAATCAATTTGTATGTTTTGAAAAACTTGAAAATTTTATTTTAAATGGTATTGGACAACTACATGGTGTTTACACACAATATTTTCAAACTTTTATCAATTACTTACACTCTATATCTTGTAATAACCCATTGAGTATAAATTTCTCTAAGTGCACACCTTGAGGGGTACACTAGGAAAGGGGTGGGTAGACCATTGGTGAATTGCAAGATTATTGTCCCCTTTTCAAATTTTTATCTACATACTTGTCTCCTAAAAACCTTATCCTTAAGCTTATTCTTCTCTATTGTACCCCCTCTAGTCATTTCCCACATTTTATCCTCCTCTTCCTCACCTTAATCCCCTTTTGTCAATTGGCTATACTAGGTTGACTAGGTCGACCCTATATAGGTTTGGGTGATTTTCACTTAGGAACTAGGTTGGATCTTAGTTGACCTAGCTCATGACCTAGTGAATAATTGTTTGAAATTATGCTAGGTTGACTGGGTCAACCCTATCAGCCAAGATTTTTAGAAGGGTTTAGGGTCAAATATGCTTATGTATACAAGTTAATTTTTCCATTATTTAGAGTAGAGAATAAGTAATAGCTATTACACATCTACTTATTGACCATTATACTTGAGGAGAAAACTTAGGGTTTCATACCTTTTTTGGAGATATGGATCTTATCTTATGTAGAAGTATTTTGGATGCATTGATAGGTTGTGTATCTTAGAGCTGATTTGTCTTCGTTATCCTTGCATACCACAACAACCTATTATAAATCACCTTGGCTAAGGGAGAGATTGAGGCTTGATGGGTTCGTATTCAAAGGTAAGTATTCCTAACTTTATTCCTCCTTTGTAAGAGTAGATAGATATGCATTTGTACTTATCTTCCATGGATTATGATTACTTACCTATTGACATGAGTATATGTATCTTATGTATGTTTAATTTTATTATTTATAAACCCTAATTTGTGCCACAATATTTGGTGATCACTAGATTATATTTGCTTTACTTGTTATTAGTTTAGTGAGATATCAAAACATAGGACTCCCTTAGGGTTATTACATGATTGTGCTTGACTGAAGGCTTTGGAAACCTCCATAACATGGTGTATTATGGTAAGATATACTCTAATCAGGTCTAGTGGATCTACATATTGGTCATGTTCTTACTTTACAAATGTGTCTCCAATTGGGAGTACATGGTATGATCTATCTTGTTTGAGTTAATATTGATTTATAAACATGATGTATTTATGATTACATACATTTTGGTGAACCCAATTTGAATCTAAACTTTGCATTATTTTATTTAACTTATTAAATTATTTTATCATTTTTGTTATCATATATTTGCAATACTAGGTTGAATGTATTGGCATAGTTCTAACTTCTATGCACATGTTTAACATACACTCACATCAATATGACTCTATTCTATCTATGTAGGGTTTTCACCAAATTCAAGCTACTAAGTTAACCTAGTCAACCCTATACATTTTTAGGAATCTAATTTAGCATAATATGTCAACCTAGTCAACCCTATATATTTTCAAGTTTTTAGCAATAGGATCTACAAAGTTAGGTTGACCCAGTTGACATAGTTAACAAAATTTGCAAGTGCAAATCAAGGTTATTTAATAGCAATCTTATTTTTCTCTATATCCTCCAACCCACCAAGGTTCCTTACTATCCTTATTTATCATTTCTATCATTTATTATAGTTCTATTTCTCATAGTTTTTAGTCTTTAAAACTACCTTTATACAGTTAACTAGGTTGACGCTATGAACATAGTTTTATATTTTATGTTCTATCTAGAAAGCTAGGTTGACTCTGTCAACATAGTTCATTGTTAGAACCTTGCTTCTATAGTACAAAGGTGACACTTTTTATCCTATTATATATTCTCTGCATACACTACCAACTAAATTGACACTATACTATGTTTTAAAGTTGGAATTAACCCTTATATGCTAGTAATTAGCTCACACTTTCATTTTTTGTTTCTTACATGATTAGAATAAATCACATAGTCTAATTAGGTGTTTTTTAAATATACCATTTAGTTGCACTATTTTCTCTTTTATGTACATACTACCAAATCAAAAAATATTTAAAAACATTTTAACAATTATCTACCCAAGGCCTACCTACTTGGATTTCGTCACCAAGGGGGAAGCTGAATTGGTTTTTTGGCCAAGTATAAACATGTGGTTAATGGTATATTTTTGTTAAGCACCTGACACCCTTATCTATGTGGTGTGTGAATTGAGGGGATAAGACCCAATACCGAGTTGCTATCATTACCAATATATATCCCTTTTAGCCCAAGCATCCTAAAACCATACTTATATTGCTTTCTAGTTCCTTGCTTATATCCAACTTCCTATTACATCTAAAATTGCATTATAATAATATAATAGCATTTATGTTGACCACTTAGTTAGATTTTACTTTTCAAGTTGACTACTTAATCTTTGCTCACTTGTATGTTGTATTGTAAAACCTACATTGGCCAATATTGGTACAAGGTTTTATGATGTGTGCCTCAATTGGATCAAGTTCATTGACCTAATTGATTGTGTGTTTCCTTTCATTTATTTCTTTACTAAAAGTAATTATAAAATTATTCTTGTTTTAGTATACAGTCATTTCTATTGTAAAATTATATTATAGGCTATTTGTTTTTCCTATTTCCTATACTAGGTCAACCTTATCAACTTTGTATAATTTATAGCCTCTATTGCCTATACTAGGTCAACCTAGTCAACTTTGTATAGTTTTTAGGCCATTTTTTAATAATAGGTTAAACCAATCGAATTTGTACAATTTTCTATCACTTTTTATTTCCTTGATTTTTGTATCTCTCTTGCCTTGTTTAGTTATTATCTTTCATCATGAAATGTATATTTGAAGACAATACCGAGTTGAATTCAATAGACATCATGAGTTTTACCAAACCTCGTAGGGTCTCCCATAAATAGAGTCAGGATCCTCTCTTGGATGAGATTAATGTTCATATAGCCACTCATACAATGAACTATGAGACCCCTCCTCATTCTTATTCATAGGGTAATCCTCTATTCTCATTTGAAGATCAATCTAAATTAGTGTATACCCCAAAAATGATCTTATTTATCTCCAAATTTCCTAACCATTAAGGAAATGATCTCTCTATCATTTACCACCTCATGACTAGTGGTTAAGTTGAAGAGCCTCATTCACCTTGTCCCACATTCTCACAAGGATCTGGGGGTACTAGTTTATTTTATTCTTAGTCTCTTCCCTCTATTATGAACCCTTATCATACCATGACCTCTTCTTATTTAAATTATTCCACCTTCATGCCTAGTATATCTACTAACATGGTAGGTTCTACATCTAGTGGGCCTCTCCCAAGACCCACCCTCCTTAACTATTCCACTAGTGCATTATTTTCTACCCAAGGTAATCATGCTTATAGTGCTTCCTCTTCTCATCCCGTCACTATTCCATATTTTTACACACAAGTGAATTTTGCCTCTAGTGCCTCACATTTTAATAGTTCCTCTCAATATTCTATAAATATCAATAGTGGTACTCGAGCCACTCCTTCCAACACTAATGCTTCAAGTAATGCTAACAATGCCAATCAAACCCATCAAATATTATTATAAACACTTAATCAAATGAATACTTTTCAAGATCATAATATAAATCAAATGATGAGAATGAAAAATAACTTTCTCCATCTTCTAACCCAACCTCAACCAATGCCTTGGGGCATGCATAATCAAAATGTTCCCCCTCCTCCTCTTTGAGATTCACATGGCAATCTCATTCCTCAACCTCCTCTTGTAAAGAAGACAATTAAGCATATTCAAAATGAGCCTCTTACAACTCAAATTGCTAATATTAATATAGGATGCATCACCCCTAAAATTTCTTATAATGGGTCAACTGATCCTACTCTTCATCTCAAAACATTTAGAAATATCTATAAAGATTGGGTTAAATTGAATACCTTTGCTGCTATCAATATCTTAGCCAAAAATCTCATGGGTGATTCTTTAAATTGGTATAATCAACTTAAAACTAATTATATTACTAGTTTTAAGGATTTATTAAATGATATAGTCCAAGAGTTTTAAACTAGTGATCTTCCTAAAAATACCTTGGCCCATTTTATCAATTGCAAGCAACTTGAAAATGAAATTGCCCAAGCTTTTGTTAAAAGGTGGAAAACATTTTACAATAAATGTGAACATAACATGGCCAATGATAACCTTTTCATCTCTTTACCAATGTTCTTTTTCCCAAGTTGCAATATTGAGTCCACATTTACTCTCCACGTACTTTAGAAGAGGCTATTAACCAAGCTAAATGTTAAGATTTCCTCATGCATCAATTTGAGTCACCCCAACCTTCTACGAGTACTCATTTTTTAATTAAAAAAAATTGCATTACTACCAATAATGGTGTCAGAGACTCTTATGATACCTATTGACATTTTTTTAACCTTGTAAGTCAAAATATCATGCCTACCATTTCAAAATGTACATATCATCCTAGTTTGTTTTGTGAGTCAATGAATTGATCTTAAAAATTCCTTAATATGATTATTGGGAACTAGATTATCTTAGCACATCATGAAGGAATGAATAGGTCAATTTGTTTGTGTATGTAATAGGTTTACTTAGGAACTCAACCAAAGTTGAAGAATTACATGAAAATTACATATTTTGTTCCAAGATCATCCCCTACAAGTTTGGTGTCTTGATGTGTTTTCTATCTCAAGATATAAGCCTTAAAAAAAAATCTAGTAGTGTGGAACGTGTTGGGAAATGTCAAATTAAGGCCACAAAAAATAGCTATTTGGATTCAAAAAATCCTTAAAAAGCTTCATGTTGAATGTGGGACTACCAAGTGTCACATTTTAGAAGGTTGAGATAAAGATCAACGTAGGGCTACCAAGTGACACAATCTAGATACAAATCCTACATCAATGGCAACAATGAAGGTAAAAGCCAAGAGACCTTCAAGGAAATCAATAGAGAAAATATAATCAAGTTTGAAAGGGCACAAGATAAATACACATGTTTAGATTTACAATGATCATATAAGCAACATTGTGACAAGGGGGTGCCACATAGGTAGACACATCAGATTAAAGGATTTTTCCACCCAAGCATGTAAATGTGAGATCAAATATGATTTGGGTTACCAGATTAAACCTTGAAAAATTATGGGATGTCATTAAAGCTTAGCTAGACCTCTCAAAATATTTTAGACGTAAGTTTTACATCTTGTTCATAATCAATTAACCCTAGCCTATGGATATTCATCAAGTTATAACTATATGAAAACTAATAAAGGAATTGGTTTTCATTTATAGTACACCTATGTTCAGAGTTTGGAGTGATGGAAACATGGTGACTGTGAAAGGAATGTTAGAAGGGACACCAACAAATGGGTTCAAGTGACTTTTTGATAGTGTAAATGACATATCAAGATGAAGCATAGTGATATAGGCTCATTAAAAAGATGAAGATTTTGATGGTTAGAGAGTGAAATTAGAGCATTGAATACATTTTTAGGGTCTTTAGGGGATTTTCCATTTTAAGTGTATCATGACTCATCATCCTTAACAAGTTCTTATATTCTTGTCCATTTTTAAGCCAATGAGAAGGCTTGAAAGTTATTTATAACTAATGAAAGTTAATTTATAGAGGCAGGATTAATGCTAATCAATTGAAAAGTGGCTAGGCCTTATTTATTGATTTTTATTTACTAACCTCCCTCTCTCTCTTCCCCTTTATTATATATCTCCCATTTATCCTAAAATAAAAGTGAATCTTATGCTTTTGGATTTCTTAGGGTATGCTAAGATTTGTATTGCAACACCTATTTAATGTAATAAAAGATTGAATTCCTCCATTCATAAGCCAAATTGAAGTGTGTTTCTTGAATTGATTGATGTGGTTAAGTGAATGCTTTCATTTAACTCTGTCTAAGTTTTCTCACCTTTATGAAGTGTTTTTTATCTCTCACATATCATTCTAAATGCCATAGATTGTTTTTTGATTGGTTTGAAAGTGGACAACTACCCTCCCATGCTATATTAATAACTAGTCAGTTCCTTTTTGTGAAATACTTATGTGAAATATGATTAAAGAGTGACTGAAGTGATATTCATAGGTTTGAAATATCTGATAGTGTGTTATGTATAATTTTAAGTGTTCAAAATATTAGTGAATCACCTCCTTTTACATGTTTTCAAAAAAAATTGTCTCTTTCTCTCCTTTTTCCAAATAAGAGATTAGTTTAGGTGATAAATCCAAGAGGAAGATATAATTTTCTAAAGGTTCAACCTCACCATAGGATACCCATATACTAAGGTTATTCCCATTTTGTGGCTTACATGGAGAGCTCCTAAATAACTCCCTCCAAGGGTGAAAATTAAGATCACAATAGTTTATAGCATGCCCGATGGGACCATTCTACTTAGCATAGCTAAAGTGTGGAGATGAGGAGAAGTATTTTTATAGTAGAAGAAGACATCCATCATCATTAGAATCTAAAGATTCTTTATATTGTAGAGTTTATAACATCATTTAGGCAATACTCTCATGCCAAAGGTTACCATAAGGTTAACTAGTAAAGGTATTCCTCTTGTATTCATTTAATTGCCTTCTACTTCATATAAAAGAGTAAGGTTCATTAGGAAAATACCATATCATCAAATTAAATATTCATCTCTTGGTCATCCTATTGTCCTAAACAATGCAATCCCCACTATCTAGATGGCCATCAAAAATCAAGTGTTTATTCCATTCAGTAGAGGTAGTCCACTCAATTTATCCCATTTCTATGACATTCATATGTCTACTCTTAAGAGTATCCCATTTTTCTTAGGATAAGATCAAAAAAATCCTATTGAGCACATCTAAGATGTTGCGAACCTTTGTTTAGTTAATAATGTTGTTTAATATAATGTAGCTATTAGACTGCTTGTTACTTTCTTCAAAGGAAAAGCATTGCAATGGTATAAAAACCTCCCACTAAATTCCATTATTACCTAGGATTAATTAGGTGTAGCCTTAGGCAATTTGAGGAGAAATTTGATCACCTATCCTTAGTTGAATAACTAATTACCATAAAGAAATATCCTCATAAGTTCATGTTTTATTTTAACCTCAGATTCTAAAAGATATGGACTAGGATACCTATATTGATTAGATAATCCATATAATATTCCTTATTTTACTATCTAAAAACCCTCAACTTTGATATTAGTGTGATGATACAATCAATGGGTGGTGTTACGTTGTTAGATGCTTATGAAGTTATAATAAGAGCAGAGAACATCTTGATACAAGCTGGTAAGATATATTCAATGCCTCCAATTCATATATTACTATAATTAAATTCTATATCATCCCATAAAGTTCCTCAAATCCCTTCTTTAGCTTCTATTCCATCCCCTAAAGATCAACTTGCAACCCTTTCTAGTCAAGCTAGTGAGCTTGTAGAGTTAAAAAGTTTGTTACAATATTTTGGGAATGAAATAGTACAAATAAAAAGATATAAATATTAGGATAATAGGCCTTATAAATAACCAAATTAGACAGCCTATCAGCCTTTTAGAGATCAAAGGCCTCCTTATCAAGGGTTCAAATAAAATAAACCACCCTACCAACCACAAAGAGCCATAGCTCAAGCTAAACCATATGAAACTCTTGATCCTAATTAACCTTATAATTAAAAATCTATTTTTCCCATCCAAAATCAAAATGAATTGATGTATGATTTAGGTTGGTATACATTTAATTTAATAATGCTCAAAACCAAGCCTTGGTATCACAAAATATTACTATGCCACATATGACACAAGAAGAGTTTTCTCTTAAATGGAGTTAGTATCAAGAGACAATTTTGGAATCACAAAGAGAGACTCAATAGGTTCAAGGGTAGCCTGATGCCATTAATGTGAATTATAAAATAGATGATCATGTTGCATTCAATTAGGGTGGTGCGACTAGCAATATAATTGGTCAAGTTACAACTTCGACTAGAGAAAAAAGAAGAGCCATTAATGAGGATCAATATGTGATTAATGCTTCAAGTACTCTTAATTTTGTTTTTGATAGTCCCAAAGATCAACTTTTTTTCCCCCAACACAAAAAAAATCAAAATATAGAGGTTAGAAAGGTTCATCAAATACCTCTAGTTCATAAGTAACCAATGGTTTAGAAAGTATAGCCAAAGATTAGTGGGGATCAATTCAGTATAGTGGATCAAATCAATAATTATAACATAAATATTAACATGTGGGATTACCTCTCTATTCTAAGACAAAATGATATAGTCATTCAAGAGCTTTCAACTCTTAGATAGTCTCTAAAACTGATTGAGAAAGAAGGTATTGTCTTAAAAAATTTAGACTAACCAACTAAGAAACAAGTACATCAAGTATATAAGATGTTAAATGTGGATGAAATTAAGTTAAAATCAATAAAACTCATCCTTTCTACCTCTCTTTGATATTTGGTGACACTTTGGTTCATAAATGTATGGTGGATAGTGGAGCTATTAACACTGTTATGCCTAAATAAATTACAAAAAAGTTTGGTCTTATTTATGAACCAAATACCAAAAGAGTGTTGCAACTAGATGGACCACCAATAATTATAGTAGGAATTATTAAAAATTTGAATTTTACACTTCATGCTTGTCCCAATTTTACCATCCAGTAAGATGTAGTTGTGGTGGACTTAACTCCTTACTTTTCCATGTGTTTATCAAGAGAATTCACCTCAAAGATGGAAGGATAATTATTAGTTGATTGGACATATTTAGTTTTCATAGCTATATATGGTACCAATGTAATAGTACATTCTAAACCTATTTCACTATTCTATTTGGAGCCATATATGCTAAGTGTTGTGAACATTAATTGTGTCATCTTAGATGAGGAGTTAGAAACTAGTGGAGTGAAAATTGAATCACCTTCATATGGAGTTTCAGATCTATTCCTTGATGAATAGGCATCTAATTTACATGATCATGATCTATATAATCTAATTTAAGAATATGGACTTGGTGTTTATTGACTCCATGAGAATGATGCACCAATTCTATCCATGATGAAGGATGATGAGTCTAGTGATGGTCTATGGCAATTATACTTTGATGGATCAAGGAATAAATATGACACTGGGGATGGAATGATGTTGATTTATCTAGAATTTTTTTTTATTTATCTTCTATTAAATTTCAATTTGGTTTTTCAAATAATGTTGTAGAGTATGAAACACTAGTTCATGGTTTGCAGTGGACTAAGATGATGAAAGTCAACACCTTGCAAGTTTTTGGTGATAATGAACTTGTAGTTCACAAAGTAAGAGGTCTTAATGTATGAAAAAATTTATTGCTTAGATATTATAAGCATAGGGTGTGGGACTTACTTAAATATTTTTAGGCTTTCAATATTCAAGTAATACCAAGAGATTATAGCAAACATGTAGATATGTTGGTTACCATTGGGGCACAATTTAATATCCTAGATGATATACAAAGTGAAAAATTCAATCACACATTAAGGTGGTTGTGAGGTTCTCTATTTTAGATAACCATGAGAATTAGCAAGTATTTGAAGATGATAATCAAATTATTAGGTTATTACAAGAAGGCTTTGAGTTTTCCTTAATAAATTAATCAAAGTTATTGCAATAGTATGGTGATTAGATTGTGAAATTGAAAAAAAATAAGTTTCCCAATGGATTGGTCATGATTGAGAATATTTTTAGTGGTGATGATGAGCTAAGAATGGAAAATTCATCTTGTCAAAAAAGGAGGAACACTATACCAATGTGGATATTATAGATGGTAAGAACTTGAAGTTGGGTAAGGTATGCATTCCTTCATAAAATGAAGATTTCATTGAATTATATGCAATATTTATTGATTTGTTTTCATGGAAAAATAGTGATCTCAAGGTATTTTACCCAAGTCTAGCTTAACAACCATTGAGTTAAAGGCTTAAAGTAAACCAGTGAGACAAATACAAAGGCATATCAATCCAAAGCTTGAGCATTTGATGAGAGTTGAGCTTTATAAACTCATAAAATCAACTATTATATTTCCAATCAATAACTTAACTTGGGTGGAAAACCTTGTTCCATTACAAAATAAAAATGGTGAGATTAGACTATGTGTTGACTCTCATGATTTGAACAAGGCTTCCCTTAAAGATCACTATCCATTGCCATTTATGAAACAAATTTTATAGCTAGTTACAGGTTTAGAGAGGTTTTATTTGTTGGATGGATATAGTGGCTACAATCAGATTTTGGTCAAGGAAGAGGACCAATTCAAAATAGCCTTCACTATAAAGTGGGGGACATTTACATATATAAAGATGCCCTTCAGTTTATCTAAAGCTTGAACAACATTTTAGAGAGCCATGGATATGGTATTTAAAGACCTTTTTAACACATTTATACTTGTTTATTTGGATGATATAATATTTTTTCAAAGAATGTAAGTGATCACATGGTTCACCTCAAGCAAGTGTTTGAAAGGTGTAGACAATTTGGGGTGTCTCTAAATCCAAAAAAGTGTGTCTTCTTAGTTCATGAAGGTAATCTCTTTGGGCATGTGATTTCAAAACATGGTTTGAGTATAGATCCTAAAAGGATAAATTCAATTCTTTCACTTTATTTACCCAAACACAAGAAGGATTTACAAAGCTTCTTAGGGAAAATCAATTTTATAAGAAGATATATTTCAGATTTTATCACTTTAGCTAAGCCAATTACAACCATGCTAAATAAGAATCAAAATTTTAGTTGGTCCAAGGAAAAATTAAAGAGTTTTGATGTGATTAAGAAAGCCATAGCTAGTTCTCCTATGCTCATAAATCCATATTTCATTAAGGATTTCATTTTTTATGCTTATGTTAACATGGATACCATTTCAAGCATTCTTATGCAACATAATCATAAGGATTTAGAGTAGCTAATAGCATTTTTTAGTAAAGGCTTATAAGAGTATGAAATAAGGTACTCTTTTATTTAAAAATACATACTTTTAGTTATAATGTCTCTCAATAAATTTAGATACTTATTGTCTAACAATAAGATACACCTAATTGTTGCCCATCTATGTATCAAGGAGTTTCTCTTGAAAAAAGATATAAATGACAAAAGAGATATTTGGATAACTAAGGTAATGGAATATGATGTGTAAATGAAGATCAAAAAGTTGATTAGAGGCAAAGGACTTTGTGAGCATCTAGCCTAAGACATACAAGACTCTAATGAGGTAATTTTGGTGTTAAACAATGAAGAAGTTAGAACTGATCATACCTCATCTTCTATTTGGTTTCATGACCTGGTAAGATATCTCCAAGATGGTATTTACCCCTCTCATCTAAGTGCTTCAAAAAAAGATATTTTAGATTTCAATCAATCCCATATATTTTTGTCTATGGTGTTTTGTTCAAGAAAGATATAAATGGCATGTTGCTAAGATGTATAGATCCAAGTCAAACATAGATATTACTTGAGTAGTTCCATGATACACATGGTGGAGGGAACTATTGTTCAATAACTACAACCCTTAATATTATGAGAGGTGGGTAGTATTGGCCTAACATATTTGGTGATTGTCATGTATGGGTTATGAAGTGCAAATAGTGTGCTATGTTTGTAAGAAAAGTGAAACTTATAGCCCTACCTCTTCAACCAATAATGGTGGACCAGCCCTTTATCCAACGGGGGTTGAAATTTATTGGTATCATTAATCCCATTTCAATTTTAGGACATAAATGGATACTAACTGTTATAGATTACTTCACTAGATGGACAAAAGAAATAACATTGAAAAAAATAAATGAATCCAATGTTCTAGATTTCTATGAAGGTTTACTTACTATATTTGTAGTTCCTTAAACCATTATGTTTGACAATTTTATGGCCTTTATGGGGATTAGGATCAACCAATATGTTATTCAACTTGCTTTCTTTCTTATCACTTCATCAAATTACTATCTACAAGGTAATGGTCTTAATGAGTCCACAAATAAGATCCTATTAAAGATCATAAGGAGGACTATTGAAGATAATCAAAGGTCATGGTATCTCTATTTGAAATAAGATCTATGGTTTGATATGATCAACTACACAAGATCAATATCCAACCCCCCATACAAGATGGTATATGGTAAGGAAGCAAGATTACCTATTTCTCTTGAGTTTTCTACTTTAGAACTTACTCATAAACTTGAGTTATTGGAGAATAAACCAAAAAATATCCAATATGCTAATCTTATGGAGATATAAGAGGTTTGAAATCAATCCATGTTAGCCATGAAAACTTACCAAGCACAAGTGAAGGAGAGCCTTTGACAAGATATCTTCACAAAATTTCAAAGAAGGAGATTTGGTCCTAAAGTGGGATGAGGATAGAGCTAAACCAAGAAGGCAAATAAAGTATGACTCTCTTTGGAGTGGTTCATACACAATCTATAATTTCAAATCCCACAATGATTTCCAACTTGAAAATATGGATGGCAAAGGAGCTTCCTATCCTAGTTAATGGGATACATATGAAACATTGCTATTGAGAGATAAGCTCCTTGTGCATAATTAGTTGCTTATTTTCCTCTAAGTGTTGTTGTAACACATTAGTTTATTTGTGTTTTATCCCAAATAAGTGATTTATTTGCACACTTTCTTTGTTTATTTTAGTTTCCCTATTTTATGTGTTTCCTTCCTTGTTTTGGTGGAATTATTATCTTATTTTAGGTCAAAAAGGTTTCTTGTAGTCATGGATTAGATTTATCATTATTTATGAGCCCAAAATTCATGTAAATGTTCTAGTTCTCAATCATAACATGCATGATTCCCAGATGAGTCAACAAAATGCTGACATTTATGAGGTCAAAATGCCACCCCTACCATTTTAAACTTTGTGTATCATGTCAGTTTGTCTTGTGAGTTAATGAATTGGTCTTGAAATTCCTTAATATGATTATTAGGAACTAGACTTAGTACATCATGGAGGAATGAACATGTTAGTTTGGTTGTGCATTTAATAAGCATACTTGGGAAGTTAACCAAGGTTAAATATTTATATGAAAATGATGTATTATATGCCAAGATCATCCCCTACAAGTTTGGTGTCTTGATGCATTTTCTATCTAAAGATATAAGCCTTAAAAAATAATCTAGCATTATGGAACATGCTGGGAAACATCAAATTAAATCCATAGAAAATAGCTATTCAGATTCAAAAAATCCTTAACAAGTTTCAAGTTGAACGTGGGACTACCAAGTGTTATATTTTCAAATGCTTAGATAGATCAATGTGGGGTTACCAAGAGGCACAATCTAGATTCATATCATAAATCAATGACAACAATGAAGGTCAAAGCCAAGAGACTCCCAAGGAAACCAATGGAGAAAATTTAATCAAGTTCCAGGGAGCATAAATGAAGACAGATGTCTATATTTTCAATGATCATATAAGCAATAACATGGTAAGGGGATGCCACATATGCAGACATGTCAGATCAAAGGATTTTGCTACCTATGCATACAAACATATAAATGTGAGATCAAATACAATTTAGGTTACTAGAGTAAACCTTCAAGAATTTTAGGATGCCATTAAGTCTCAACTAGACCTCTTAAAATATTTTAGACATAAGGTTTACATCTTGTTCATAATCAAGAAACCTTAGCTTGTAGATCTTCATCAAGTTATGACTATATGAAAACCAATAAAGGAATTGTTTTCATCTATAGTAAACCTATGTTTAGATTTTGGAGTAATAACATGGTGACTATGAAAATAATGTCAGAAGGGACACCAAAAATGGGTTTAAGTAACTATCTGATAGTTTAAAGGACACATCAAGATAAAGCAATGTGTTACAAGCTCATTAAGAAGATGAAGAGTTTGATGGTTAGAGACTGAAGGTGGAGAATTTAATACATTTTTAGTGCCTTTGGGGACTTTTACCTTTTAAGTGGATCATGACTCATCATCCTCAACAAATTCTTGTCTTCTTGTGTGTTTCTAAGCCAATAAGAGGGATTTAAAGTTATTTGGAGCTAGTAAAAGTTAATTTGTAGAGTCAATATTAATGCTAATCGATCAAAAAGTGGTTGGGCCTCATTTATCGATTTCTATTTGCTCACCTTCCTCTCTCTCTTACACTTTCTTATATATCTCTCATTTATACTAAAGGAAAAGGGACTCTTATGATTTTATCTTGCCCAGGATAGGCCAATATTTGTACTTCAACACCTATTCAATGCAATAAAAGACTAAATTCCTCCATTTTCAAGCCAAATTAAAGTGTGTTTCATGAATTCATTGATGTGGTTAAGTGAATATATGATTTACTTTGCCTTTGTCTAAGTTTTATCACCTTCATGAAGTGTTTTTTAGCTCTCATAGGTCATTCTAAGTGCCATATATAGTTTGTTGATTGTTTTATAAGTGGATAACTTCCCTCCCATGATAGATTGATAACTAGTTAGTGCCTTTTTTGTGAAATACTTATGTTAAATATAATCAAGGAGTGACTGAAGTGATATTCATAGGTCTAAAAGTATTTGATAGTGTCTTATGTATAATTTTAAGTGTTCATAATATTGGTGCATCACCTCCTTTTACATTTTTTCATGAATTATTATCTATTTCTCTCCCTTTTCCAATAAGACATTAGTTTAGATGATAAATCTAAGAGGAATCTAACCTTGTTCAGAGGTTCAAACTCACCATAGGATACCCACATCTTGAGTTTATTCCTATTTGTGGCTTAGTTGGAGAGAACATGAAGAACTCCCTCCAAGGGTGACAATTAAGACCAAAATAATACCATTCACATTATTCAATATATTATTCCTAACTAGCTCTTCCTTCTCAATAATACACCAATCCTTATTTATCTTCAACTAATACCATTAATATTCACAATCCTTTATCCTCGGCTAAATTACTAAAATGTCTACCTAGGCCTCTACCATGAGAACTTGATCCCACTTGTCCTATGAAATCTTGGTATGATCCCAATAAGTTTTATTGGTTTCATGCTAGTTGGGATCAAATTCATAATTTAGATATGGTTTTTCTTCTTGGTCCTAATTTTTATCATGACTCTATCATTTGAAAACATCAACAAGCCTATGACACTAATTTTAAGGCTCATAAAACACATACAAAATATCAAGATTTGTATTAAGTTAATTCTCATTTGGCTATCTATCAATACCCTCTTCCTAATCACCAACCTAATCAATATACCCAAGACAAGCCCACCCCTTCCACCAAAAATTTATAAAGTCTTGTTGACCCTAATCCTAAAGAGAATGTGGTTAATATTAATAATATGTAAAAGGTGGTTGATTGTATTGACCCTCAACCTATCTACACTCCTCCATTATCTCACATATTTTGTGTTATCCAAGATTCTTCTTAAACTCACTTAAACAAGTTGGGGAAATAAGACCTTATAAATTTCAATGATCCAATTATAATTCCTCCCTTGGATAAAAATTTCCATTATATTTCTACCATCCCTTCATCTTCTTTATCTCACACTAATGACACTCTAACTTCTATCAACACTTCTTCTACCGGTTCTCAAAACCAACCTAAACTAAGCGCTTCATATTCTCAACATAATATATAACCTTGTTCCAAACCTTATCCTTCTTATCAACTAAAATTCTAATGTACTTAGGCTCCTCCTTTTTAGGACCTCTTTTAACATTATGCACCTATTTACAACAACCTTCTTATGGGTTATGATGAGTGGGATCCCATCATGGAACTCACTAATCTCCCATCCCAAATTTCATTTCTTGAGCTTATGAAGACATATCTGCATCATCAAAACCATCTCATGCAACTATTATTTGAAATGAACATTCCTCATCCTCACCTAGTATGATGTAATTCAACCTTATTTGGATCTAAAGATAGCATATTACAATAATGTGAAGAGATGTCCATCCATGTTGAATAAATAATGGACACTTCTCTTTCCTTAAAATTTCTCATCACTTTTATGATTTTATATGAGATTTTGCTTCATGTAGATGATCCTCCTTTATTCATTAGTGTTCAAATTGGAAATATCTAAGTCAAGTATGCCTTAATTGATGAGGGTTCTAATACCTATGTTTCTTCTCTTGATCTTATCCAAACCCTTAGATATTCTAAATGCAATCTCAAATCCACATGTAACACATGCTAAGGATACGATCGAAGGCAAATGCCTCCTTTATGATATGTATGGCTTCCCATTACCATACCATGTATCACTATTTGTGTGAAGGTGATGATATCTAATTTTCATTTATCTTATAACATCTTTCTTGGTAGGCCATAGACTCATTGTATGAGAGAAGTTGCTCATTTCACCTACCAATGCATTAAATTCCCTAAAAATGGAGCCATCTATAGAATTTAGGGTGACACTAACCCTTTGATTTTTGAAAAATTTCAAGACTATCTTATCTTCAAGATTCCTACTCTTGAACCATTGCCTAGTGTTTTATTTTATGAGTCTCAATGATTCAATTTTACCATCAAATCAACTCAAGGTTACAACGGTCATCCAAAACTCATTGGGAATATTCCCTCTAACCTCTTAGATTCTAATGAAGATGAACCTAATGAGATAAATCTCAAGATTAAAAATTCTGATCTCTCACCTTATCTCATCTCTCAAATTCTTGCTTCTTTATAGCCTCGTTCTTTCAAATATCCTTATGATGATATCCCCATTGTCTTGACTAAGACTCAAAATTCCATTTATCACACCTCATTAGATGACAATGTCATCCCTACCTACGTCATTGATCTTCACACACCTAAATACAATAATGGTTATACCTTAGATGATCCATTATTATGTGGTCTTGTATAGGCCCATGATGATGAGATTATCCATTATCATTCCTCTTTACTTTAGTCTTTTTTTATATCTTCCCATATTCCATAATTTATTATTTTTAGTTTCAGTATTTTTCCTTTTTATTGAAAGGTAGAAATGGTGTATACCCTTCTAATTTTTAAAGAACCACATAAGAGTATGGTTATAGATCATGATATGATTGGGCCTTACCACTTTACTAAGTAATCTGACTCCTATAGCATGCTTATCCATGAGATGCATTCAACCCTCCCTTATGTAGACCCTACCCTTCCCTTAGTAGAACCCAATTTGAAGCCCATTCTTACTCTTACTTTATCTAAGTCTATTCTTGCTTCTGATCCCATCACTCCTTCCATTAAGCCCAGTCCAATTCCTTCCCCACCATGACCTTCTCTCAGAGATGGTTTTATTCCTTTACCACATATGGCTCCATTACCCACCAAATGGGCCGATGAGCCTTCCCAAACTCCTTCAATTATTATTACACCTCCCATGTATTCTTTTAATCATATCTTTCTTGATAGCCCTCCTCAACATGATCTATCAAGTATTCCTACCTTTTTTATTGAGGAGATTATATTTGAATTATTTCCCAATCTTCATTGAAGATAGATTAGACATTAGTTATAGCTTGACTCCAACTTTGTAGAGGCTTTTCAAATGTTATGAATAATTTTTATGGGAAAATTTATCATTATTTATGAACACATGCATGGTGTTCTTACATTTTAATTTTGGATTAGATGTGTGCTCCAATTTTATCTTTATATATTTTTTATATCATTTGACATTGTGTTAAATTATTATTTATCTTACATGGTGAATTTTATTTTTCACACTCTATATTGCTTATACTGTCATTTATGTTTTCTTATGAATGTCTTATTTATCATTTCTTTTTCTTTTTCTTCTTGAGTTTATTTCCTAAAACTCCATTATTTCATATTCATGATTGTTTGCTTTCTTATCTCTCTATACATGAATAATTGTCATTATGACTTAGTTATACACACCTAATTCCTTTTAGTTATTCCTTTTATACCATGTGATTAGTTAACAAAAAATTAATCTCATTATTCTCTCCTTTCATCGGTTCACTTTGGATTTTATTTTTCCCTTTATTCCCTTTTTTCAAATTAAGTGTATACATGGTTGAGACTTGAGATAACATGCTAGTTCATTATTAATCATAAGTGTTCTAGTCAGCCTTGTCTTCGGTCATTTAGCTTCATTTAGCCTAAGCCCAAAGCTCATTCATGTGTGTCAATTTATCTCTCATGATTGGTCATTACAATTAAATATAGACAAGAAATCTTAAAAATCCTAAAAACATTCAAAATCCAAATCATCTAACAAAAGGTAATGATACAAAAGGCAAAAAAAATTAATTTTTTTAAAAGTCCAATCACACTGAAAGATATGATTCAAAGTGCATCTCCTTATTCTAGTCAAATATCAAACTCCAAAGTTGGCCTCATAATATATCTGAGGTCTATTGGGGTGTGGTAAGCTATTAAATAAGAAAAATATAGTAAATAATCTTTTAATGCTACCTACTTTCTCATGCAAGTACCCAATATTTGTAGTAGATCAACAACTCTGTAAGGGGTCTTAAAGAATAGGGAATACATTATGGGAAGGTAGGTCCATTTTAATTTTATTGTACCAATTTAATTTCATGATTTGATATTAGTAGCATTCTTATTTTCATACAAAGCTTTGTGTCTATAGCGAACATGTTTCCTTTGTACATTGATGGTCACTAGTCACTTAGTATCTTCTCATATCCTTAGTATGCCTCATGTCTCCTAAAGTATTCTCATAAGGTGCCTAAGTTATGATTTTTTTACATTCCCTTTTTCAATCCCTATATTACTCACATTTCCTCTTAATAAATATTATTTTGTTCACTGATCACTCCCCTAAGGATTCCATTTGTGAGTTACATTATAAGACCATGAATAAGACCTGGCCTTCATCATAAATTACCACAAATTTCACATTCCTATTACTAACATCCCTGGTTACCATATTTTCACATTTATTCAACCCCATTGGTGTTCCCTTTGTGAGTTATAGTGTAAGACCATGGATAGGACCTGGCCTTCCTCACAAAAAATTCCAATAATCCAAGTCATAATCAAAATTACATGTGTCAAATATGAGATAAGATGTGATTGATTATAAAGCTACACATCATTTACATGCTTCCCAACTTGATTTAGTATGTTTTATGCTTAATTAATTTCTATTTGACTTTTATCTTCTTATTTTTTGATTCCATGTGAGAATCCAACCATTTTTTGAATTTTTTTCATAATTCCTAGCTTGAGTTAGTTTGATAAATTTAAGACCAGATTTTGCCAATTTTGTTTTTCTCTTATACTTCCCCATGTGATTTTGTATGATTGAATGACTTAATTTATTTGTTTTTATAACATTTTTTATCCTTTTACATGACTTCCATTTTATTACATTATTTTCATACTTCCTGACATGATTTAGTGTGATTTTACTTATTTTAATTTGGTTCCAATATTTCACTTGGTTTTAAAACAAAACTTTTTTTACCATCTTGTTTACCACCTTTTTGGTTCTTTATAATTAGTCATTTTTCTTATCATTACACATTTACCAACTTAAAATAGTGTTTAGTACATTTTTGATTCATTGTATTTTACCAAGTCTTTTTGCTTGTTTATTTTTAACCATGCATGTGTCCCTACATAATTCTAGAAAAGAAACCACAACTCATATATTTTCCATAAAATATTAAAAAAAAAAATACATGTCATAGAAATAAATATATCCAAGCATTAAAAACCAACAACCATAATGAAAAAACATACAATCAACATTTAAGCTACCAAAAAGAGTCTTCTATATATATATCATGAGTTTTAATACAATAATACAACCATATATAAAGCTCTAACTCTATGGCTAGGCCCCATCCTACCCATCTCGTGGCCTAACCACACTACCCATAGATGCCTTAGTCTGAATCCTTCAAATATAACACTATAAAGAGGTTGTCTAAGATCTTAGTCCTGATACCTACCCCTATAGATGAGCCACCTAAGCCTATAACTATGCCAAATAGGTCAATGTCACTAGATTTTCCACTCTCTCCTAGGCCTATACTTAATCCCATCTATGTCATGATAGCTAGATGCATAACTCTCTCCTTAGCTAGGGACTACCATGCCCATGCCTCTCTTATACCCACATTTACCATTGGTTGTATCCCCTTTTTGTGTGCTCATAACCACCTTATATTTATTCTAGCTATTTTGAACTAGTTTGCCTGAATTGGGGTAGATAGTACCATGGCATCCTCTAATGTAGCTAGGTTGTATGAGAACAACACCTCATCTAGGATAGCATAGAGTGATCCCATCACTAGTAAACCCCATTTAGTCTCTTCATCCTATATAATACTTGAAAAAATCACACTAGATATATATTAGATCACTGATATACATCATAATCTATCTATCTCCATTTTATATCAAATAATTTAAATAATAATTTAACCATCTCTTATTTTACTTAGTTGTGTGTCACCTACCACTATCTCACCATCTGCTCAACCTCCAAACATAGTCTCCTCATCTGAGCATCCTCCAAGAACCTCATATATCATTCACCACCCCAAAAAACCATAGAGTTTCCAATCACACCCATCTTAGGATACGATTGAATGGTCTTTCTATCACCCAACTCTACCCTAGCCTATCTAATAGGTCATCTAAGATGTCTACTATCTCTATTCTCTATTGCCTCCATTGATGCCATATATGTGGTGGTCATTGATCCTCTTACTATAGATATGGTGGTGGTACCTATAACACTCTTCCCTCCACATCCATCACATATCACTCTACTGCTTATCATGATCGACCAATTTATGGCATCTCATAATGTGGTCTAATCTCTAGCCTAGCAACTGGTGGCCCTAATATTCCTCTCCCCCATGGATATCTCATATGTTGGGCCCAAAATTTGGAAACCACTATCAATGCCATTGGATGAGGCTATCCCATCTACCTAGTACATATGCCACAAGATGTGGTTCCATCCACTAGGTATAGTGCCTTGTTACCTCTATCCATGCCAAAATTGGTGTAACTATATCTCAGCTAGGCTATATCATAGAAATTTTACCATAAGGTTGACATATAATATCCAATTATCTTATCGTTTATAGTGATATCATGTGGGGCATGGCCCATGCTACCTAGTCTTATCTCCATCTCTGAGCTCGAGGTAACCTAGTAGTGACTACAAGGGGTAACCCAACTAGATAATACATGGGGAACTTATCATATATCCATGCCATAAAAAATATAATTAGTACCATATACTTTTACCCTCTAGATAACAATCCATACATGTCATGCATGAGTTATACCTAGATGATAGATCCCAATTCATATAACACCCTTTGCTCTAATATCGTCTGGCTCAAGGCTATCATTAATAGTGGTACCTTACCATATAAATTATGAAACAACACCCATATTGTCATAAGTCCTATCATATCCTTATGAATATATAGAATCTGCAAGGTATCTACATCAAACATACTCACTCTCAATCTAGGGTATATCCTCTCTGAACCTATCACCCATATGGCTAGAGCTCTCCTCTCCTCTTGACTATTTGGCACTCCCTTAACCATGGGTGTACCTTATAAGGGTAGTCCCAAGATGACATGCACATATTATAAAGTGATACCCACCTTTATGGTATCCCCCTCCATCTCCTACCTAAACATGTTAGTCAACTATTCTCAGGATCCCAAGAACATGACTAATAACTCTAAACTCAGAGGAATCCTACACGTCTACCATGCCTCTTAGGCCTAATGAGATCAATCTAGCTCTATTATCAATATACGATCATTCCAATTAGTCTAAAATCCATGATGCATCCACTAAAAATCAAAACCTCAACTATCCTTGCAACCATAAAACAACAAGAGATGTATTAAATCCTCCATGTCATTTATAATCAAAATAAATTCTTTTCAAATTTTAACAAAAATAATCATAATTTGATTTAAATTATTCATTATTATAAATTGGATCTATTATTAGCCTAATTATCCATTTTATCCCTCACACAGTTATTCTAGGCCCTTCTAGCACTATTTTACCCTATTACACACATTTTTGTATTATTTTTGGTCCCTTGGTCAAACACTAGTTTGACCAAAATTTCCTTATTTTGACTTGGTAACTTACTAAACTAAGTCAACTCCTCTATTTTCCACCTCTTAATATTAATTTGTCATATTGGATTTTTCTACTAGGTCAATAAAAATGTACTAAGTTGATAGTCTGCAAAACACACTAGGTCGACACATACCTACTAGGTCAACATTGTGGATTTTACCAATTTTCATCCTACTAGGTCGACCTAGTTGTTTTTACTAGCTAACCCCTTACATTTTAAAAAGTAATTTCCTTCCAAAAATTATTACTCCAAACCCTTCAAACCCATTTCCCTACTTGGTTTTTCCTAGCCTTATCATCTTTTTTGGGTTCATTTCAATTCCTAGAAATGCTTTAAAACACAAATGTCTACAAAATCACTTAAATCCAATAAAATATTCAAAAAATCACTTGAGATTCTCAGTTTCTTACTTGTGTTGCACCTGTTATTATTTCTAGGGGTCCCTCTTGTCTAACCTATCATCTCCTTGCCATCTTAGCTCTCTTGGTCTCAATGAGCTCTTTTTATCTCCTTCACAAGTCAAAAATACCAAATTATTTCCCTTTGACCTTATGTAAACCTAATTTTCTAAAATCTTAAATCTTTCAAATATTTTTCATCAGATTCCTTATTTTGCATATATATTTATTTTTACTATTCCATTTTTTAAACCATAAAATATTTTTTAATAATGACAATGTAGAGAATAATTTCCACTACTATATGCCTATCTTCCAAAATTTTCAATTTTTAGCAATTTTTGGCACTAACTCCTACAAGTTTGCCTAATGTTCTTCACATTTGGTTTCCTTCACTTCTCTTACAATCTAATTATTTATATAAAACACTAAGGTAAGTAAAGGTATGTGTTTTTCAAAATTTTCCTTTTATTTATCTTATTTTATACTTACTGCACTTTATTTAGCATCAACATTATGTGTTATCATGTTCTATTTCCTAAAGTACCATCCCATGTTGCACTTACATGACACATGATGAGATTAAATTGGGGCATATGTATACACATAATAATTGCAATATTTTATCAATTATTGACACTTTATATCTTGTATAAACCCATCAAGTATCAATCTCTCTAAGTGCATGCCGTAAGGGGTGGGCAGAGCATTGGTGCTTCAAAAGATTATTGTCCCTTTTGCCACTTTTTATTTACACACTTGTCTCCTAAAAAAATTATCCATAATCTTATTCTTATCTATTTTACCCTCTCTATTCATTTCCCACATTTTATCCTCCTTTTCCTCACCTTAATCCCCTTTTGTCAATTGGCTATACTAGGTTGACCCTGTATAGTTTTGGGTGATTTTCACTTATGAACTAGTTTAGCTCTTGTTTGACCTAGATCATGACCTAGTGAATAATATTTTGAAATTATGATAGGTCTACTAGGTCAACCCTATCAACCAATATTTTTCAAAGGGTTTAGGGTCAAATCCACTTATATATACAAGTTCATTTTCCAATATTTAGAGAAGATAAGAAGTAAGAGCTATTGTGCATCCACTTATTGACCATTCTACTTGAGGATAAAGTTTAGGGTTTCATACTTTCTTTGGAGATATGAATCTTATCTTATGGATAAGTCTTTTGGATGCATTGATAGGTTGTGTAGCTAGAGATAATTTGTCTTTATCATCCTTACACACCATAATAATCTCCAAAGCACCCTGGCCAAAGGAGAGATTGAGATTTGGTAGGTTCATCTTCAAAGGTAAGTGTTGGCCAATTTTGACCTACACACAAAACTTTGACTAAATTAATTAGTGTTGTGGGAGTCTTGATGTAGAGTGAGAAGCTAAGCAAACTTACTAATGGGGTAAATAATCAAATGTTTTAGAGGTAGATTTAAAATTGTAAGGAAAGGGTCAAGAATATTCCCATGGCATTCATGGAATTAAGGGTGCATAGAGTAGGTTGTAATAAAGTCCCAAAGGTTATTTAAAGCTTTTATATATAAAAAATAATAGGAGCAAGTTTAAAATAACCAGATCATCATGGTACGTCATGTAGGAATAAATAGATTATTATAGTTTTACATTTGATAAATTCACTTTGGAAATCAATAGAATCAAAATAATTCATGGACATGATGATTTTCGCCCCATAAACATCCTCTACAAATTTTGTATCTTGATGGTTTTTCTATCTCAAGATACAAGCCTTCAAAGTTGAACTAACAAAATGAGATTGCATAGGGACAGCAAGTTAAAGCCATGTAAAGTATCCATTTGGATTCAAATGTTCTTGAAGATTAATGTGGAATTGACAAGTGGAAAGATCTTGATATCTTAAGTCTAAATCTAATGACACGTGGGAAATCAATGAAGTCAGTAGGTTCAGGAAGATAAATGGAGTGCATTTAATAATATAAAAGTGGATCAATGGTGAGTGAGAGGTCAATAATCCAGCAAATCTTAAGAATGACTGCAATGCTACTAAGTGTTAAAACTATGATAACTACTAGGTAAATTAATTACACATGTTCAAACCATGTAAAATAAAATCGATGGTATGCATAAGGTCAAAAAATCAATGTTCCTAAAAATGAATATGAGGCCATCATGTGGTGTGAGCAAAAGAATGAGGTGATACTAACTATAGGGTATAATAATTGAATGAGGAGGTGATAAATGGCATAATTTGGGAAGCCTAGATTAAGATCAGTGGATAATATTACAATTCAAAGATAGGAGACTTAAAATGGAGAACAAATACGGTCAAGGTCAAACTAGAGAAAATACTTCAAAGGGGATATGTCACCATTAGAGTTTAGTTGAACACCATTAATCATGAAACACATCCATATAGTAAGGGTTTTTTAATCAGGAAGCTTCATCACCATTAAATCTTAGACAAGACCTTTGATTGATGATTTATAACTTGTCAATTGATTATTTAAAATTTTTAGGATTATTTCATGGCTATGTTCATTGCTCTTTTAGAAGTAAGATCCTCATGTATATTGATTTTTAATCCTATAAGTTTTTAGTGACATGAGAACTATAGGAAAACTAATAAATGAATTAGTTTTAAATTTATAGTAAATCTATATTCAATTTGGAGTAGGTATAGATATAAACAAGGTGTGGAAGAGTGTTTTATCTTCCAAAATAGTCATATCTTCAACAAAATACTATGGATACCAAGAGAAAATATGGTCATGGTTCTGTTAGGTTCAAGATATGAGAATTTTGTACTCATTCATAGGTAAAGTGGAAGATGACATAGAGTCCCAAGATGAAGATTTGGTGATTTGAGAAAGCAGATGGAGAATTTCATAGATTTCTAGGGTTTCTAAAGGCTTTTATTCATAATAGAATCATGACTCATCATCTTTGGCAAACTATTATTCTATAGCGTGTTGCTTAACCAATGAGAAGATTCAGATGCTATTAGGATAAATAAATGATATTTTTTCTATGATGTATCAACCTTGATTTGATAAAAACATGGTGGAACATTCATTGAAAGGTGGTGGTAGTTCATTTAATGATCTCAGATGGTGTGCTCCCTCTTTCTCTTCCCTTTTCTCTTATATAACCTATTTTCTTCTACATTGTAGCTCAAATTTTTGAATCTCTCAAGGAATATCTAATTTTAAAGAGAAAGAGACTCTCATTTTATAAGGATATACATTATAAAAATTTATAATAACTAAATCTTGATGCAATAATATGATTTTTACTTATCTCTTGCCTTTGATTAGGGTTTCAGTAAGCTAGTGCATGATGATCTTGTGAAGGTGATTCTTCCTAGGCCATTATCCTTATTTATTTCCTATTCTAAGGTGTTTTTAAGCTATTATAGGTATATAATTATGTTATTTTTCCATTAATGGATGCTTAGTGTGAGTTTTTGAATTCCTCTTTGATTTCATTCATTGCTTCCTGAACCTAGTTAATGAAATACTTATGCAATCAACTAGTTTATGAGATTATGTGAGCTAGTATTATCTTATGATAATTTAGTGTGGGTTCAAGAATATGTGAGTCTAATTTAAATTTGTTGCATCACCTTTTATCTCTCTTAATAACCATTTTACCCCTTGTCTAACCCTTTTCATAGTAGAATCATTAGTTTAGGTGATCCATCAATAGGAAGTCAACCTTTTTTAGAGGTTCAACCTCACCATAGGATACCCATAGCCTGAGGTTGTCCCAATATTATGAATATAATAATGGGATCCTTAATAAATCATCTACAAGGCTGTAATTCCATGCCATAATAGTTTATGGCACACCTAGTGGGACCATACATTAAGCATTGAGTGAAGAGTTTTGGTGTTATCTTCATTTAATCAGCCTTTAGAGGCATGAGTGAAAACATCAATGATGAATCCAAGTACTCATCAACTAGTATAAGAAACCCAAGTGCCTAAGTAGTAGTATCTGGTAACTTTAAACAACATTTAATAACTAGTAGTAGAATAATACTTATTATTTCATGATAAAAGTGACTAAAAAAATAAATTTTAGAGGTATTCCTCTTGAATTTGTCAAATTACCTTTGAATTTAGTCAAAAGGTTAATATTTTATAATACACATCCATATAAAGGGAACTTTGTTCTTATATAAATTTCAAGACCTACCTTTACAAGAAGATCTTTGTTGAATCCTTTCATAGCCATGACAACCCATAAAGTTATTCCTTTTATGGATTTAAATGTCTAAAGTCCTTTAAAACTATAAAAATATGATCCTATTCTAGTATTATCTCTTAAAATAATACCTTATTTCACTAGAGGCCAATCTATAACCCCTTCAAAACACCTTATGAATGTAGCTAATTTTTTTAGTATTCATAATGTTAATGAGAAAAATGTAGCTACTACATTTTTAGCCATCGAATTCAAAGGTAAAGCTTTAGACTAGTATAAAAGCCTTGTTTCTAATTCCATAACATCATAGGACTATCTAGGATATGCATTGTGTAAGATATTTGAAGATAAAAGTGATCATTTGTCACTTGCAGAGTAGTTAACCACAATTAAAAGGGATCCTCATGAAGTCATGTAGGATTTCAACATAAGATTTCAAAATACAAGGGATAGGATTCCAGTATCTATTAGGCATACTCCTAAATTTTCTTTCCTACACTACTTCAAATCCCTCAATAGTGATATTACAATAACAATCCAATCTATGGGGGGAAACACTTTACCAAATGCTTATGAGGTGGTAATTAGAGAAGAAAATTGTCTAGTTCAATATGGTAAGCTTACACCTACACCACCAATGACTTCATTTCCTAAGATCCAACCATATCCTATCTCTATTCCCCCCTTAATGTCATTCCTCCTATATGAATAATTATTTCTATACCTATGCCAAAGTAAGAAAAGGCTTCCACTAGTCAGCCTAGTGATTCCCAAGAACATAATCATTTTCAAGAACTTGAGAGTATGTTTCAATCCATGGGAAATGAATTAGTAAATTTCAAGAGGAAGCATGCCCAATTTATTATTCCTTATCATGCCTCATATCAACCTCAACATAAATATTATCAAGCAAATAAGCCACCCTATAAAGGAAACTTCCAAAGTTAAGGGTAAGGTCAAGGTTAAGGGTAGCCTAATTATGTTAAGAAAAATCATTATAATCAAAATGATGCAAGTACCTATAATACCCTAGTCCCTATCCAAAACAACATTACTCAAGAAATGAAAGTTACTATTCCTTGGAATCAATCTTTTGGTCAATCCATTATCCCAAACACTAACTTCAATCAAGATTTCAATGACCAATGGTAGTAGGTTTCTAATTATGGGTACAACCAAACTATTATGGCTCAAAGCGCATAGGTACCTATAATGAAAAAAATATAAGAGACTCAACAAATCCAAGAGCATAATAAAGGAAAAAATTAGTTGGATGCTACCATGGTTAATTATGATCAAGAAAAATATTATGCATCCAATTAGCAAGCTAGTTCTAGCCAAGTATATATCCCAATAGCAGCTAATATAAGATTTAAAAGAAAGAATATGGATGTTAACTAGTAAGAAATCAAAGAGATTCCTACCATTACTCCTTTACTATAAAATCTAAAGGAACCTAATACTACTCCAAAGGTCCCAATAGATCCAAAGAAATAGAACCAAGGGAATGCCTTGATGCCCCAAAACTCATAAATTCAAAGTACAATTATGGCTCCTAAAGCACAACCAAAGGTTGGTGGTTTACCCATCAACATTATAGAGCAAATTAAAAATTTCAATGTGAGTGTGCCAATTTGGGACATGATCTTTATGCATGGTTAGGTAGATATCCTTCAAGGAGGATTATCAAAGATCAATGTTGCAGACAAGTCACCTAGTAAAGAGAATGTAGTTCTCACGAATGCAACCAAAGGACCAAATTAAGGGTATTTAAGTAAGATGATCAAACCTCATCCCTTATACATTTCTATGATCATTGGTAACTCTCTATAGATTAATTTATTGGTAGATAGTAGGGTAAACACTTTAGTGATGCCAAACCCAACTATAGATTAGCTTGGTTTGAAGTATGATCCCCAATCTAAGGGAGTGATGTAACTTGATATATCTTCCACCAAACCATTTGGTATCATTAGAGACCTCAAATTTTCCATACATGATTGTCCTAGTGTCTTAGTGGCTCAATATGTGTTGATTCTAGATGTGCCTCCTCTTTTTCACTATGATTATCTAGAGAATTCACAACAAAGATTGGAAGTTATCTAGTAGTAGATTGGTCATACATGTCTTTCAAAAAAATGTATGAGACCAAGGTATCCATCAAGGCTGAGCCTATTTCATAATTTTAAATATAACCTTATGGCCTGATAGCCCAAACATCAACTATACCATTATTGATGAAGATGAATTCAAAATTAGTCAACAACTAAACACTCAACCTGAGGAAATATTAGACATGTTCTTGGATGAATTATGGAATGACAATCAGCTAGTTGACCCCTTGAAAAGTGTTGAGGAAAGAGACATGGGTGTCTAATAGGATATTGAGTCTATGACATCCCTCATTAGACATCAAGAATACTCTAGTGGTTTGTGTAAATTATTCTTTGATGGCTCAAAGAGAAATCATGAGGTAGGTGTAGGAATAATGTTAGTGTCCCCTTCCAATGATACACATTTATCTTTTTATAGATTCCAATTCAATTACTCTTGTAATGCAACTAAATATAAGGGTCTTATCCATGGAATCAAATGGGATAGTAAGAGAAGAATAAAAAAATTACAAGTGTATGGTGATATTGAGTTGATAGTTCATAGAGGGCCAAAGTGTCATAAAGAATCCCTTTATGAAGTCCTACAAAAATAGATTGTGTAACCTAATTGAGGATTTTGAATCCTTTAGCATCCAAATAATACCAAGGAACCAAAATCATTATGCTAATAGATTGGAAATTATGGGAGCTTAATTTGACCTCCCAAATGAATTGAAAAAATCCAAAGTGCAGCCACATGTTAGAGTAGTAGTAAGACTATCAGTGCTAGACAATGAAGCTCATTAGTAGGTCTTTGACAATGAAAACCAAATTAATTAATTATTTTAGCAAGAATTAGAGTTTTCCTCATTAAACCAATAAAAATAAAAATATCAATATGAAGATCAAATTATTTAACTAATGTATAAAAAGCTTCCTAAAGGGATGATTACCCTTGAAGGTCTTTTCCATGAGGGTGACCATGTGAGAAAAGACAAGGTAGTTATGTCAATTAATGAGGAGAACTATGAAAGAGTTTTGTTCCTTAAAGATAAACTCCTAAAGATTGGAAAGGTTATCAATAAGGTTGCAAAACATGATTTCATTGAGATTTGTAGAGAATATGTAGACATCTTTACTTGGGAATATAGTGACCTAAAAAGTTTTGATCCCAAGATAACCCAACATACTATATAATTGAAGGCTAATGCCAAGCCTATCGGTTAGGAGCAAAGGCCTATCAAACCCAAAATAGAAGAGCTTATGATGAAAGAGTTGACTAAATTGATTGAATCTAAGATCATCTTTCCCATTAAGCACTCCTCATGGGTAGCCAATTTAGTGCTTATAAGAAAGAAAAATGGAGATATCAGACTATGTGTGGACTTTAGGGATATAAACAAGATCTCCTTAAATGATAACTATCCTTTACCATTCATAGAGCATCTCTTTTAGATATTTTCTAGTTCAAATGCATCTTTCTTTTAGATGGGTATTCAGGTTACAACCAGGTCCTAGTAAGAGAAATAGATCAATATAAGACAACCTTCAACATAAAATGGGGCACATATGCTTACCAAAATAAGAATTTTGGATTATCAAATTATAGGGCAACTTTTCAAAGAGAAATGGACATGGATTTCTAAGGATTATTGAATTATATGGTACTAGTCTTCTTAGATGACATCATAGTTTTCTTCAAGAAAGCCAGTGAACACTTAGATCACCTAAGGTTGATATTTGAGAGATGCAGAGAGTATGGGATCTCTTTAAATAATAAGAAATCTGTGTTTGTTATTTATGAAGGAAAACTCTTGGGACACATTATCTCAAAGTAAGGATTAGCCATTGATCTTGATAGAATAAGTGTTATCTTAGCACTATGTTTACCCAAGCACAAGAAAGGAATCTAGAGCTTCCTTAGAAAAATAAAATTTATGATAAGTTTTATACTTGGTTTTGACAACTTGGTCAAACCTATCACTACCATGTTGAATAAGATCCAAGTTTTCACTTGGTCAAATGAAGGTAAAGTTGCATTTGAAGCTACCAAGTAGGACATTGCTCAGGCATCCTCGCTTATAAATCTTGACTTCTCAAAGGATTGAATATTGTAGATACCAAAATTATGTCACACACACATATGTAACTCCCTCTATCAAAACCACCTTTGATCCCTATTTCAATAATAATAATTAGCCTCCCTAACCCATGATTTTACCCCTCACATATTTAATTAATTTGAAATATATAATTAAGTTAATTAAAAATCCCTTTTGCCACCTTACTGAGCCACCTCATCCTAAGACTAATTCTCACCTGATGACTCACCTCAAGACTTAGTCCCCTTATCCTAACTAACCAAGGCTTGTTCTCAACTCAAAACTGAATTCCTAATCAACTACATCCTTCTTAACCTCCTATTTTTACCATTTTGTAATGGGTGCCACACTTGGCATGAGGAGCAATAGAAAACTAGCCAAAAATAGTAGTTTTACCTATTTTAAGGCCATTGAAATTGATCAACCCATGACCGATGTTGGTGGGATCACCGACATTAGTTATATAAGACAAACTCCAACCTAATGTTTAAGTTAGCAAAAATCAAGAAAATTCACTCTTATTTCCATCCAAGCTTTTGACATTCAAATTTTGGCCTCTTGGCTTATTGTTTTTGATAAATTAAGGTGGAAAACTAGGGGCTGAACCCTATACAATCAAAAAAGACAAGAAGGAAAACAAACAAAAAATTCCTTCAGAGAGACGATGGCACAATCGAGAACAACAGACAGAAACAAAACACAAGCCACGTGAAGACTAGAGTTAGAGAGGTTTCTGCTTACATAACTATTGATTTGATAAGATCATTGAGTTTCTCATTCTCTACATTGTCAGCATAACTAGTATTACCCACCACTTCTAGCATAGACATGTTCAAAAAAATTGTATTACAAAGCCCTTTGGTGAAGACCTTCTCCAACTTCTAAATACAGTCCTTCAAGGCTCCAATTTCAATTTTCCCATCAGTCTCATTCTTAGTGCCCTCACCAGCTTCTTTGACATACATTTTCCCCTTATTATCAGTAGTTCCCATAGTGTCAGCACCTTACTCCTCAGTAACCTCAAAATCCCTAGTAGCCTGCTTCCCTCTAATGTCCTCTAAAATTTCCTGGATTTCTAGCTCCTCATACTCTTCCTCTTGGGTTGCTTCTTCTGAAGCACTTTCTGAATAATCAATCAGTCTGGCTTTCGAGGCTAGTTTACCAGCAATCTGCCCCGACCTTTGCACTCCATAGGGGAATCCTTATTAATTTTTAAAGGCTTATGAGATTTGCCACCTTAGCCCCCGTGGCCCTACCGAAATTCTTGTGGGTCCCTTTTGTAGTCTCTTTAATATTTTCTTCCTCTTCATCAACCTTTCTCTTCTTACCCTTCTTGCTCACAAAGGAGCTAGGGGTATCAACAGGGGTCTTTTCAGGGTCATCAATATGCCTCATTGCTAGCAAGTCATCTCTTTTTGAATGATCTCCCTAATGTTTAAGGGAATATGGACACCTTGTTACCACACCCTCCAACCTAAAAATTGCTGCCCAAGGTTGGCACAAGCATCAGCGACCCTGTTGCCTTCTCTGTAGGTATGGGAAATCTCAACTTTGAAAAACTTTTGTAAAAGAAATTGGATATCAGTAATGATGTCTTTTAGCTTGATTCCCACATTTGAATCTTTATTAATGGCATCTATGACCATCTTAGAGTCTCCTTGTATATTCAAGTTCCTTATTCCTAGGGATATAACTAACTTTAGTCCCCATAGTAAAACCATTGCTTCAGCATAGTTGTTGCTCTGGCATCCAATTCCATCAGCATAGACAACAAACATCCATCCTTTATCATTCCTTATAATTCCTCCTCCACTAGCTTTACCATCCAACTTGGATGCCCCATCAAAGTTGAGTTTCATCCAGTTAGGTTTAGGGGGGATCCATTTAGTATTAAGTCTCTATAGTATTTTGGAGTTATTATACCCAGGGATCTAGTTTAAAACCTTCCATTTGGATTTCAATTTGAGATAGGGGTTTCTCCAAAACATGAATATGAGCTATTGTAACACTTTCCATAATGGTCTTAGCAAAGGAGTTAAACCCCTGAGAAGCATTTCTAGCAGTGTCCCTAAAAATTTTGTGATTGTGTTCTTTCCATAAAGTCCAACTTAAACATGGTAGAGCTTGCTTCCATAATTCCATAAGCTAGGGATGTGTGAAGGTTGGGTTCTAGCTGAGAATTACTTCTTTAAGGTCAGAATTGTAAACCCATTCAATACCAAAGTTGTTAAGTATTGTGCCCCATAATTCCCAGGCAAACTCACAGTGGATAAAGAGGTGTGAAACTAATTCCTCTTTTGAACCACATAGGAAACATCTATTAACCAAAGTAAACCCTCTCTTTTGAAGGTTATCCTAAGTAAGGATTTTTTTATGAGCAGTAGCCCACCAAAACATGTTAATTTTTGGAATAAGTTTATGATTCCAAACCTTTTTCCATACATCTTTATTATGAGCTTCAAGAATGAGTAGATGGTAAGCATATTTGACAGAGAATTATCCATTCTTATCTGGCCACCAATATTGTTCATCCTCTTGGGGAAAGAGAGGGATTCTAATCTCTTGAATGCACTGTTGGATCTCTTGAACTCTTGAGAAAAGCTTAGGCTGGTGCACACAACAATCCAAAAGTTTTTTCTAGCTCCTCATCCCATTGTTATTTTCCATATAATCACTGACCCTATCTCCAAAAAATTGGGTAGTCAAGTAAGCAATCTCTCCATAGTTTCCCTATGTGATGAGAGCCTTGTCCTTTAACCAGATATCATCCCAAAATTTAATATGTTGACCATTTCCAAGTTTCCATCTAATTCCTTGTTTGAGAAGGCTTCTACTTTTTAGCATTTTATTCCATATCATAGATCCCTGGGGTAATCCCATTTGTTGAAACAAGTTAGAATAATCAATGCTATGCATGTATTTGACATACATTATTTCCCCCAAATCATTGTTTTTATGGATCAGGTTCTAACTAAATTTTGAGAGAAGGGCTTTGTTCATGTTCCTGATGGACCTAATATTAAGTCCACCATGAGATTTTGGAAGACACATGTTTTCCCATATGACTAAAGACATTCTCTATTTGTCTTCCACTCCCATCCATAAAAATTTCCTTTGGATCTATTCCATTTTCTCAGCAAAATATGCAAGAATTTTAAAAAGAGATAGGAAGTATGTAGGAATACCTTACAATGAAGCTCGAAGAAGTTGTAGTTTACCAGCACTACTGAGTAGTTTCCCCTTCCAACCAAGAAGTTTCCTCTGCATTCTTTCTAGAATTCCATTCCAAAATCTAGGAGATACCTCTTTGACTGAGAGTGGGAGACCCAGGTAGGTAGCTGGTAGGCCAACTTTAGCACATTCTAATATATCAATGATTATATGTCTAAGTTCATTATGAGTGTTGAAGAAATACACATTGCTTTTCTAGAAATTTATCCTTTGTCCCAACTCTCTGGCATAATTATTTAAGATATTCTTCCATCTTCTAGCTTCAATCATTGATGAGATGCCAAAGAAGATGGTATCATCCACAAACTTCTGTACCACCATAGGATGAAGGGAGGAGGTAGGTTTGATGCCCACTAGCTTTTTTGAGGCTATATCTGCTTATATGTATCTTCCCAGTGCCTCAGCCATAATGATGAATAAGTACTGGAAGAGAGGGTCTCCCTGATGAATTACTCTCGAGGACAAGAAAAACCCTCTAGCAATACCATTAACCAGTACTAAGAATTTTGTAGAAGAGACCACATTCCATAACAAGTGAGACATTTTATCATTAAACCCAAATTTTATGATCACTTGGAATAGAAAAGTCCATGAGACTCTATCATAAGCTTTAGAAATATCAAGATTGAGAGCCATCCTAGGGATTCTGATCTTATCCATGGAGTGAATAGTCTCATGTGTGGTGATCATAGCATCAAGAATTTGCCTGCCTGAGACAAAACCTTTTTGAGCAGGAGAAATAATTTTGTCTAGCAAAGGTTGAATCCTCATGACCAACATTTTAGTACATAACTTATACACAGTGTTGCATAGACTAATGCATTGAAATCAGTGAGGTGTGAAGGTTGTGATTTTTTAGGAACAAGTACTATGAAGTTATTATTATCTTGTTTCAAAAGTTTACTTGATCTAAAAAAATCATGCACAACAGTCGTGAGGTTCGCTCCTACTATCTCCCAATATTCCTGAAAGAATATAGGAGGAAAGCCATCAAGACCTGGAGCTTTAAAAGCACCCATGGAGAATAAAATAACATGGACTTCTTCCTCAGATATAGGCTTTAACATCTCTAGATTATCTTCTTCCATTATCAAATAGGGGATTTTATCAATAAATTGATTCATAGGTCTATCAATTCTATCATTATTATTTTATTCCATAAGCAAATTCTAAAAAAAAGCCCTAGCTTGTTCCCCTATTTCATTATCCTCAGTAATAATGTTGCCATTATCTAGGACAAGCTTAGTTATTGAGTTGGCTTTCCTATGTTTCATAGCTGAGAGATGAAAAAAGGTAGTGTTCCTATCCCCCTCTTTAAGCCACTGAACATGAGATTTATGTTTCCAAAAAACCTCTTCTCTTTCCATAATATTCTTCCATTTTGAAGACAAGATATTCTCTTCTTCTAAAGTGTCCTCAGAGTCATCCCCTTGATCTATCAGTTGATGTATATCCTTGAGTTTTCCCACTATATTTTTCTTCTATTGGAAGACCTACCCAAAGCTATATCTATTCCATCCATAAACTTCTTGTTTAATGTGCTAGAGTTTCTTGACTATTATGAACATAGGAGTACCTTGAATAGGAATTTTCCACCATTAGGCCACCATTTGTCTAAAATCTTTATGTTTGATCCACATAGCTTCAAAATGTAATGGGGAAGGTCTAGAATGTCCCTATTCTCTCTAACTGAGGAAGATTGAGCAGTGGTCAGACATGGTTCTAGGGAAAGCCTGTGCCTGCATATTATGATAGTCTTTCTAGTTGGTTGATATAAGAAATCTATCTACTTCAACCTGAATCATTTGATCTCCTCTTCTTGTATTGGTCCAGGTAAAATTTTGGTTTTGTATCTCTATGTCCAATAATCCCCAATCATTGATGCATTCAACAAAGTTGAACATGCTATCTGAGTAATCCATAATTCCACCCTATTTTTTAGAAGGGTATATAGGAGTGTTAAAATCTCTGGCTAACATCCATCTAATGTTCTAGGGATTATTCCTAAAACTTCTCAGGTCTATCCATAATTTCTATCTCAAAGCTTTGTTATTCGGTCCATAGACATTGATCAATGACCAATTCAAAGATTTCATAGAAAAATTGGTAATCAAGAAGTGCTTATTATAAGCCATAAGAGACCCCTATATTTTAACACTATTCCACATAGTGACAATCCCCCCTGAAGCCCCTTCAATAGGACTAATGCAAAAAGCCACCTTAGGCCATATATAGGCAACATTTTTTGTAAAATTCTCCTCATTCATCTTGACTTCTTGGAGTAATAAAATATCTAATTTATTATCTAAAATGAAGTTTTTAACCTCAAACTTTTTTGAGGGACTGTTAAATCCCCTTAGGTTCCAAGATAATATTCTCATTTAGAGAGTTTGGGGGGTTAGGTCTCTAGTGTATTCTATTTACCATTGGCAATCTCCCTAGCAATCTCTCTTTGTCTTGTTTCTCTTAGGGTTGGCCTCCCCTGTTTGGGCTCAGTGCCAGCATCTATATATTTTTTACCTTTTTAGTTATTTTTCTTTAGGGTAACCCATTCCTCCTATTCATTACTGCCACTTTGTCCTGTTACACCTATTGCTAAGTAGTTTCCTACTTGGTCTCTGACTTCCAGAGCATGGAAAATGTCTATATTTAGCTATGGGTATGCTTCTCCTTTAGTGGGACTTTTTGGAGTTACTTCTTCCTATCCAACTCTTGGAAATTTGTCTTCTTCATTGACTTCCACTATCAAAAGGTTACCTCTTTCTCCTTCATTAGACATATTAGTCTATTTTTCTAGAGGGTTGGTTGTGTTAAATATAGCCTTCTGACTATTAGTTGATACTATATTTTCCTTTGGGACAACTTTTCCCTCACTACTAGTGATATCCTCCTTTCCCATCTCCTCCTCTCCCTTTTTTGTGTTGTCAAGATTTTCCACATTACTCATCATTTCTTGCTTGATGTTCTTTCTGTAATTGAGATCCTGATCCTCCCCTTCAATCTGGGAATCATCTTTCCTCCCCTTTTGCTTTATTGGGCATTGTGTCATTAAATGTCCCTTTCTCTTACATATTTGATAGAAAGTGGTAGCATTTTCATAAGTGATCGGCTGAGTCCAGGTCCCATATTTGGATTTTAGCTCTATGGTCATAGGGAGAGTCCTATTTATTTCAACATTGACACAAAGTCTAGCATACACACTCTTTGACTTTGTTTAGTTGTATGATCTATAGTGACATATTGGCCAATAGAATTGCCAATAGCTGTGAAAATTTTTCATCCCAGAATTCCAAAAGGAACCCTGGCAGTCTTACCCAAGCAGGAGCAAACTTATTAAGGTCTGAGTTAGGATCAAATCCTGGTTTCCACGAGCATAGGGAAAGAGAATGTGGGCCATACAACCATGGTCCTCTAGCAAGATTAGTGATCATGTCCTCCCTATTTATAAAACTAAAAAGGAATAGGCCTCTTTCCATGGCAGTGATTAAAACACTACCCTTAACTTTCCACCTAGATAAAACCCATTTCCTAATCATTTTGATACTAGGATGGAAAGAAAAAAACTTACCTACCAACGTAAGGTCCATGGATGCCATGATTTCCTCCACCAGATCATCTATGATATGCAGGGTTGTGCCCTCTAAGATAATATGGAGGCTCATCATGCTTTTTGAGGGGCACAACTTTTCACCTATAAGTGCCTTCTTCCATTCGTTGGATGGACTATTCACTACTAGATTTTTGAATAGATCCCCAGAGGCATTGCCACTAGTAGTGTCCTCCATTGGATCCATGATCTCGTCGGTCACACTCAGGGGGCCCAACTTGGTAGAAAAAACTAGTTTCAAATGTTGTCCACATGCAGAACCAGTTTCAAGCAAGTAATGTGCAAGGCATAATAACCTAAAAAGTGGTTATATTTTTATCTTGTTGTCTATGAGGGATGGTAAGGGTTAATGATAATAAGGAAAAAGTGATTATGGATTATGAGGGATGATGGCATCTTGGCTTATTGTTATCTTGCATAAGTCAACCTAGATTAGGAACCAAGCTCTTCAGAACCTATATCATCTAATTTTTCTCTATTCAGGGCATCAGTTTGGACTACCTGATATGAGCCATCCATCTGGCACTTATCATTCAGTCACCATTATAGCTAAGTATATCACTTATTCTATAGGTCTTTTAAGTAATTACATTACAATCATTTCATATTTACTATTCATTTCTTTATGCATTCTTGACCAAACCCTTGTGAAGGAGTTATAAAACCTCCTTGCTTTTTTATCCTTGATCTAACACACCAAACCTATGACCAGATCCACCCTAATAATACTCTCTCTCTCCCAACCCTCCAGACCTGACCAAAACCATTTCCCAGACCTATAAAAGCCTTCTATAAGCTCCTAGGTAATTGTTTCCCCTACCGACCTCAGAAACCTAACTGACATCAATCACCTTCACCCACTGACCTCGATAGCATATCCGATATCGATCACTTCCTAACTAACATCGATGACTGTGGATTTCCTAACCTTCCAAAAACCTACCCAAATAACTTATAAAATATAAATAGAACATACCACCTGCACTCTATTACTTTTTACTACACTTAGGTTGTGAATAATGGTAACATTATCCCTCTTTTACTTTCTCTTTACCTTTATTTTATTCATTTATTACTCTTTTTTCTCTCAAAAGTGGACTGTCATCTCTAAGGAAGTTTGACACTTCCTAGAACAAGCATGTAGCTTGGCATCCCACTCATTTATCTACTAACAAATTTTTTTTGGTAGTTCTCTTTTACTTTTGGGTAGTCCTCCCAAACCAAAAAGGAGTGCTTACCATGTTTGGAGATGATGTGAAAAGTAATCTAGGTTCATTCTAATCACTTATCCCTATCATTCTTCTCTATTTTTCTTTACAATTAAAATAGACAAATTTTAGCAAAACATTTATGGCATACCCGATGGGACCCTAGAGTTTTCCTTGGGTTCATTTCTTATTTTAAGCATTCATATACATGCATTATAGTGAAAATTTTATTTCTTAAACTTTCTCCTTATTTTCTCTTTTAAAATGAAAAATTCAACATTTTAATTTCTATTTAAAAGCATTAAACTAAAATTTCTTCTTTTCTCTTTGCCTTTAAAATTAATTCACCATTTTTATTACTATTTGAAAGAATCTCTTCTTTAATTCTTCTTGCATGCAAAATAGGATAGTGAATTTCAATCTCTACTCATATTTCATCTTTATTTTCATTCAAATCTAAACATTTTAGATTTGGGTTTAAAACTTACTACATTTCATTATTTGCTTGTTTCATATATTATCTCACTTAGTTAATTACAAGCAATATAAATGAATTGTAGTGCACCTATGTTACACAACCAGATCACACTCACAAAAATAAACATCTAGAATCACTTGAGAAAAGGTCTATCAAGATTTCATCACCTAGTGGATCACCTTACCCTACCTGGCTATCCTACTTGGATTTCACCACCAATGGGAGAACCCACTTCATTCTCTGGAGGAGTATAAACTCTAGGCAGAAGGTATATTTTGGCTAAGTAGCCTAGCTTGGCTTCAGGTCTATGAAGTATGGGGAACAATCTCTTATAACAAGTCACATACCTAGTCTAACACATATTTCCTCTTTACCACTAAAATTAACCTAAAACTAGCTCTAGATTGCTTTTTAGTAACTTTGACAACTAGATTTTCTTCTCACTATCTGATTAAGGCATAAGCTAACATGAGACTAAAATTAATCTCTAGGAGTTAATAGTTGTTGGCTGTATGTTTTTTTTCTAATTTTCTATTGCCTTCTATATTTTGGAGTTGGTTAGGATGTTTTCCTATTAATTCAAAAAATCAACACTATTTCTAATACTCAATTTGTATAACCTGTTATATCATGTTTTTTGTGTGTTCTTCCCTCTGATACAAACCTCTTCCATCCATTATTTTACCTAGTTTCTACTTTTGGGTTTATAAAACTTTGGATTTACCATATTCTAAGATGTCACAGTTATTGACATTGGTTAACTCTATCGATGTCAACAAATTTAGCTACCAAGATTGCTTAATCCCATCGATCTTGAAAAACTTTTACTACTAACATTGGTCAAGTGATCGACATCAGTGACTATGTAATTTTCATTTGTTTGAAACAACAAGATGAAACAACCCACTTACCTACACCCAAACCTACTTTTTCCTTATTTTATCACTAATACAAAGTAGTAAAACTATTTATACTTCCTCTTGCATGGTATTGATGTGAGCTCAAGCCAAAATTCTTGCTGATTATATAAGCTAACAATCACTTTCACCTTCCCTTATTATTTCTAAGTCTATCATGGAGCATACTTCAGATATAGAGTATACTCCAAACCCCAAAAAAATTCTCATTGTGCCTAAAGGATATCAATATTTTACTAAATTTATTGATCAAAATGTGGTATCCCTTTAGCATTACCTTGCCATGAGCTAAACATATAATTCTTTGGGTAACCCAATCTATAGTATGACAACCTCTTTAATGGAGACAACTTTAGTTTCAGTTACCTCCATTATTTTCCCCATGGTTACTCAAACCACCACTTTGAAAAACAACCCAACCATAAATAATGTCCAAATTTTAGCATTGTCAACTGCCTAATCCCACCTAAACCCTGATGTGACTTCCCTACTTTCACAACCACAAGTAGTTCAGTCAAGTCTTACCCCATTCCAAAATTTGGTGGTACCTATTCCATCTACTCTCATGCTTATAATTACCTAAGTTATAACTCACCCTTCATCCAGTTTAACCATGCTAGTAACCCAACCTATAATAACAACATCCAATCAAAACATAGTCTCTAACCCAATGGGACAAGCCCCTTTTCTTTCCACCCCCAAGCCTATGACTCATTATCTTTATGTTTACCCAACATAACCTCATCAAGCTATGTCATACACTACCTCTAATTCCTATCAAGTTCCTTATAACTTAGGAGGTATCCCCCAGACTAATCCCCCTCTAGACCTCATCAAGATGCTGATGGACAAGATGTCTAATCTAGAGACATCTATTTTTGGTTCAAAGAATGTGTTATCTTATGATCAGAAATGTAATGAAACCATCCATCCTTCTGTGCCTATTTTTCCTTATCCAAGCCAATGGGAACTCCTAAAATTTATTTATTTCTAGAGTAAAGAGGACCCACAACAACATTTACAAGAATTTAGACATGCTTGTTATTTAATAGGGCATGATCATGCGTTACTACTTTGCACTTTCCTTATGTCTTTTTTAGGTGCTACCTTAGATTGGTATAGCTCTATAACTTATCACTCCCTTTACTCATTTACCCAACTCTCACAAATATTCTTAGACCATTTTTCTATTAAATTTTCTAAGAAGGTTTCTATTACAGACCTTTATTCTATTAGACAATTTGATTATGAGTCTATCACTAATTTTATATCTTGTTAGAGAGGATTGATCAATCAACTCTTGTTCTCCTTACTCCAACATGAGCTTATTGAGCTCTTTTCAAGGGCATGTGTTGAACACATTTCATCCACACTCTAGGTACACAATTTTTACACATTGATGAGGCCTCTACAATGGCACATAAACTCAAGATTCATGCTATAGATAAAGGAAAAGTCAAGTTTCATAGTAAGAACCCCAATTTAAAATCAAATGACTCCTCCTCTTCTAAAAATTTTCCTTCTAACCAAAAATATAAAGGCTCCACCAACATGGTAGTTGTTAAATCAACGTCTTCCACAACCATAAGCCAATCTAATTCCTTGACTTCCCAAAATCTAACCAAGTACTTCCAACAATGATATGAATTAAGACAATACATCCCCATTAAGGATTCATATACATCCATTTTGGAAAAAATATTTCAACAAGGTATCATAACCCTTCCTCAAATCAAACCTCCTATATAGTTTTACCCATCCCATCTTATTCCAAATTGGTATAAGGAAGATGAGTTTTGCAGATACCATCGAGTTAAAGGCCACAATTCTAATAACTGTAAGACATTCAAGAACATTATTCAAGATATGATTGATAAGGGTGATCTCATCTTGGATAATCCTAATTCACCCCCTAATAAAAGTATGGATGTGTTTAAACATCCTTTTCCTAGCCATTCACTCAATCAAAATATTATTTCAACCATGACTAACCTAGGTGATCATAATATCTATACACTTAATGTGGTCTTTCCTTTACCTCTAGTTCAACCTCCCCCTCAATAGAAGACACCCATTTTATCGGCTCCTCCCCCATAGTCAATGGCATTTTTTTTTCCCATTCTTCCTCCCCAAGTAGAAGAGCCTATTTCACCTATTCCACTCCCACATGAGGAAGAGCCTCCTTTACCACTTCTTTTTCCACTAGAGGAGCCATTTTTACCAGTTCCCTTTACTCCAATATTACCTATCCTCTTACCACTTAAAGACCATGCCTTGTCCATTCCTCAACCACATTTTGAAGGGAACATCATTCTTATGTTATACCCCCTTAAGGAACTTTCTTCACCTACCTCTCCTCCACTGATAGAGAGTAGTATCCCATCCACTCTACCTTTACACTTAGAAGAGTTAGTATTAACTACTCCCACATTGGATGAGAGACCTATTGTGCCTACTCCAATTATATCAATCTTACCCCTTCTTTTACATATGGAAGATCATAATTTACCTATTCCTTGCCCACATGTTGAGGGATCAATAATACCTATGGTTTACCCCCTTGATAAACCCTCTTCACCTACCTCTCCTCTACCCATAGAAGACCATGACTCCTCCCTTGTCTCTATCAAAGAATACCCCATTGCGGTTCTTTCTTACCTTTGGCCTGAAGTAGTAGAGACCAATAATTTCCCTCTTTCCCAAACCCCTTATCCTTCTAAAGACACAACATTAAGGCCTACATCAACTTCATCTAAACCCTTCTCATGGTTGGTGAAAGTCTAGAATTTCTTGACTCCATGAAGCTAGATCAAGTATATTTTGAGACTGACTTAAAAATCCTTATCCAACACAATGGGTGTCAACCTTTACTGCTAACTCTCTCACTAACCTTTACCCCAAGGTCTTTGATAAAGTTAGAGCTTCTTCACCAAAATCACCTAAAGCTCATCCATCTATGTTATAAGCCTCACCTTCATAAACATCTACTACATTAAAGTAGATTAGGCCTTTAGGCGTATGCCCTATCTCTAATTTAATTCATCCATAGGTGAAATTAGATTTAACTCCTAAACCACAAGTTGGAGTTTCATGGCCTAAACTACAAACAAATGTTAATATTCATATATATCATCAATCCTTCCCTCTTCAACCCTCAAATTTACTATAAATTTTAGGACCACGCCCCTCTACTTTAGTTGGAGTATTCCTGACCTAAGAAAAGCAAAAGCTTAAGTTACCTCCACTACTACTTTTGCCACCTAATAGGCCTTTCACATCTAACACCATGATACCTAACACCAAGAAAGTGTTAATAAAACATGTAACTACACCACAAAAAAATAAGGCACCACATAAAATTACTCCCGTGACTCATAAACAAAAGAAGGTCTCCACTCTTATTAGCACAACAAATGTGAGCCCACTTGTAGGCTCTTAGAGATTTTTCCTATGTCAATTATTGCTATATTTCATAGTAATTCTTCCTCCCATTAAGCCTTATATTCCTCTTGGAATGAATCCATCTTGGTTTAATGATACATAAGTGTGTTTATATCATCATTCACCTAGATATGATATTGAGAATTATAAATCCCTCACAACAGTCATTTGAGAACACTGTGATGTAGACGGTCTCTTTGTTGATACTCCCATTAACCTTCCTATTATTCCACCTCTGGAATCCATAACATCTCCTAATATTCCACCTAAATTCAAAACCAAATATGTGGTCTTACCCCCTTTTCCACCTCCTTCACCTATATTTTAGATCAACACAATTAATGTGGCCATGTGCTCAGAAAACCAAAAGGATAAAGATAAGGAAAAGGTCACTGCTCCCTGGGCTCTTCCCTTCACCAAAGAAACTCATTTTAATCCCAAGGTTTGCATCTTCGGGGTCCCAAAACTAACATATTTATATGTTATTCAAAGTTTGATGGTGAAATAACTTCACTAAATGCCTATGAAAATGTCCTTGTATGAGTTAATCCAAAACTCATCCCAACACTGTCAAGATTTTATTAGTGCCTTGCAAGAAATTGAGGTAAAAAATGATGATCCCCAACCTCTTGCATATTTGGCCAGCTCTCTTAATTCCATCTCCCTGATTTCCTTTAGTAATTCAGAAATTCCACTTCAACACCTTGAATATCAAGATTCTACCCTTTTTATTACTACATATATTGATAAAAACCCATCTCAAGAGAGTCATAATCAATGGGGGAGATAGTATTAATATTATTTCCACCCATGCCTACAAAAAAACTATCCCTCCTTGAGAATTACATGTCTCAAATTGATGTGGTACTCTATTCCTTTAATGATACCACAACTACTATGGTGGGCACTATTATCTTACATATCCATGTAGGTCCTCACACAATTCCTAAACTCTTCTATGTTGTAAAAGGAGAGTTCTAATATAACATCCTGCTTGGATGACTTTGGATACATGCTATGGAATTTTTACCCTCAACTTTGCACCACTATCTCAAGTTTGATCATGATAGACAAGTGCATGTTATAACTGTTGATGCAGTGGATTGCACTCGGGGCAAGAGGCTGAGTTCCTGCCTTCCACACGCAACAATGGAAACTCCCCTCTCACTTGTGGGACCAGTTAAGCTAGAGGGGAGAGTCTCTAGATAAGGGCTAGCTCATTTTGATGTATCTTTTAGGCCCTAGTTTATCCTACTGCTATGAAAAAGGGGGGGATGAAAAGGGAGAGAGAGATTCCAAAAATAGAACCTAAGCCTAGAAAATGAAAAGGTGATACACCAGAAAAGCTTACCCACCCAGCTTGAATATACACTTTTCACCAGGAAGAAGCACCTATACAATTCATCTAAAGTGGGAAGCTCTTCTACAATAGTCAGCTAGGGGTCTGTAGAGATACAGGGAGGAAGGAACTACTAAAGGTGTTATGAGACACACTTTGACAGCCTATTCACATGCACCTATATTCTTGCTGTAGACACTTCTGGCAGACCTACAGAAAGGACTTCACAATGCACTAGACATGCTATGATCAATCTATGAAAGAATGAAATACAATGACTTAACACAATAGATGAAAGTAGACATATACTTTAAAGTTCAAGTCCAGATGGAGTTTACAATGCTAAGTCCTGATTCAAGGTAAAATCTAGCAATGCTCTGCCTTACAAGCCCGATAGATTTTTGGGCAGAGTTTTGACTTAAGGCTAAGAGAGTGGATCCTTATCAACTAAGAAATTTTAAAATATATAAAAAGAGGGGAAGAGAACTTGGCACTTCCTTGACAAGATTTTGGTGCTCTTTTTTCAAGTGGCCCATGTGCATTCTGAACCTTGGGAAGAGGAAGCCATCTGATTGTCGGCTCCTGCTTTGACTTTGGCATTCCACATTAATGTAAAAAAAATGGCCATGCCTCTTTCCTACAAATAGACTATGGTTTGTCCCCTCATAAATTCCAACTAGAGAAAATAGGCCACATCACTCATCTGGCAATAACCCACCTCCTCTTTGCCACTTGAACTGCTTTGTCTCTTTCTGCACCTTGTCTTCTTCCTGATTTGTCTCCTTCTACTCTTTTAGCCCTCGAGGGTGATCTTTTGGTGGGTCACTATGTTCCTTGGGATCCTTTCATGGTTTCCACTCAGGCAATTCAAAAGCAAATGGCTATTTCACCGTCTTAAATTTGATGTTCACGCACCTGTCATCACTGGACTTTCTTTCGGCTTCCATACTTCGGCCTTTTTTCCCACGGGTATTTTTTGTGGGTTTTTTGCTTCAGGATTTTTCCCACAAAAAAAAAGTTTGAAATAATTGTCCTAGTCTTTGTTATTCCTTGGCTCCTTTTCTTTCGGGTTCTTTTGGCTTTTCCTTGTGCTGGCAGCCTTCCTCCGAATTCCTTCAGACTTTTTGTCTGAAGGAATTCCTTCAAACAAAAAGTTTGAAAGAATTCAAAACCTTAAGTAATTTTTCATATTTTAAATACTTTAGCTACCTCGAAGTGTTCCCTACCCTCTATAAGGGCTTTTAGACTCAGAACTACCCTCTGCAAGGGCACTTGCCCTTCAACTTTGGGACGCGCCCTTAAAACAAGCCATTGAACCAGCTGCTTGAACCAAAAATGGTTCAACAGTTCAATGGTTCAACACTGTGCACCACCCCTTATTGAACCAAACTTTTGAACTGTTCACTTAAACCAGCCATTGAACTAATCCATTAAACTGGTTCAATGGTTCAACACTACGCACCGAGCCTTTAAACTGAGCGTTGAACCAAGTGATGAACCATTTGATTAAACCTACCAATGAACCTTATGTTTGAACCAAGCATTGAACTAATGCGTTAAACGAAGCCAAAGCATTGAACCAACTAAATTGAATGAAGTGATGAACCAAGACCGATTGAACCAAGGCATTGAACTAGTTCAATGGTTCAATGGTTTAATGATACCAACCTTCTTTGTGATTTTCTTCAGACAAGAGCCCAAAGAAGCCTTTATAAAACCCATAACTCTTTGAACTGATCCTTCATGTGCCAAAAGACTAATCTACAGAGTCCATAAAAAAACTTCTCCTATAGAGTCTATAGAAATGGACCTGTAAAGTCCGTAGAAATTCCCAGACTTGTGCAAAATCAAAAATTAAATGGCCTAAAACAGTAGGGGAAGAAGGGGACCAATTTTTGGCCTATTGGGTGAAAAATGGTCAACAAATTGGCAACTCCTAGGGGAAGCATGCCTAATATGCTTAAAGACCAGTTACCTTATAGTCCATTAGGCACAGAGTTAGATGCAGCTTTGAAGAAAGGTTAGCAACAGCCTAAAAGATCCAATAATCAAACATGAAGCTTTTTACCACACACACAAAGTAAAACACACACAGGGCTAAAAACACTACTTGTGAAAATTACACTTAGGGAAAGTAGGAAAAGAAACTAAAAAAATACTACTATATTCAGCTAACCAGGAATGTTTACATCCCTCCTGGATCAAAGGGAAAATTTCTTAAGTCCCCTCCTTGGCAAGAAGACTTATAGTGCTAGACAAGTAGCTGAATGAAAAGGAGATTTGGTGACCTACTCCTCTTGCCTATCACCTGGATTGGTTGGTATCCAAGTGGATCAAATTCAAACATGCTTCCAACAAACATGTATTCCTTTTATTCCTGGAAGATTATTGAATGCTTGTCCTTCATGCTGGTGCATATCACTAAGAAATCTATGGCTATCGGCTCACGACCATAAGCCCTTTGATCTGTATAGTCCCTCTACAACGCATCATGGTTTGACCTATTTCCTTCTACTTCATTAAAGACTTTATCAGACTCATCCTCTGCTTCCTCTTGGCCTTCTTGAAGAAGGGTGACTATGGTGATGTCTAAAATAGAATCACAAATTGATTGCTCATCTCACAGAACATCACCTCTCTATTCAAAAAAATCTTCTTCAAGGCTTTCCTCAAGGGACACCAGCTTCTCCTTTTCCTCCTCAAAGATCAAGATCTCTAGATGTTCAAAAATACTCTCTTGATCCTCCTACAACTCAGGCTCCTTGGCATAGTAGTCCTCCTCATCAAAACAACAAGGAAGTTCATTAAACAAAGGGGGAGAGAACTCACCATGCTTATGTTCCTCCTCGTATTATTAGAACATGTACATGTATACATGATCTGTGTCTTCTCCACTGCTAATGAATTCTTCACAAGGAGCATCGATGATGATTTCTTCTTCATTTTCACTCATGATAGCCTCTTGGGAAACTATAGATTGGATCTTCTACTCCTCACTCACCTGTAGAATAGGTTCCTCCTTGAGAAGGGGTGAAGTGAAAAAACCATGTGGAAGAGGAGGCAATCCTTGAGATAGAATCAAATGATTCTCCTCCTTCCACTTAGTCAGCACTTCATCTATATTAGGTGTGGCCTGATATCTCTCTTGGAAACATGTAGATGGGGTGTGTTCAAACATAGAATGTGCCATTGGGTCTGAACCATCCATCACACACTTGCTGAGGAATCTCTCTCTAGATTCCAACTCTATAATTCTCCAGGCCATATCCTCTTGGAAGGGCCTTTCTTGGAGGTCATAAGAATCATGGGTAGGAGTAGCTTTATCTTCCTCAAGGTCTTGAGCAAAACCTTGCTTCTTCTCTTTCCTACCCCATGATTCCATCATTTCCTTCCAAGTCAGGAGTGTACCATCAGGGTGAAAGATCTCAAAATTAGAATTTTCCCTTTTGGTTGAAGGCTAACTAGGAGGGCTGCTTGAGGGGATTACATGAATGTTTTGAGCTTGATAATGGTAATATGAAGGAATACAAGGCCCATGATTTTGTGCAAAGGAATTATACATATAAAATGTGATTTCTGTTGGCACCAGGCTGCTTAACCAGTTAATTCAACTTAGAGTCACCATTGGTGTTGATGCAAAAGCCTCCAAAGGCTGGTTGGTTGTAGAACACACCAAAAATTCTTCAACTCTTTGGACAAAACCTATCCTATTGGGTCCCACTAGGCATGCTAAAAATTGTTGATGTAGTGGATTGCACCTGGGGTAGGAGGCTGAGCTCCTACCTTCCACACGCAACAATGGAAACTCCCCTCTCACCTGTGGGACCAAAAAAGCTGGAGGGGAGAGTCTCTAGATAAGGGCTGGCTCCATTTGATGTATCTTTTAGGCCCTAGTTTCTCCTACTGCTATGAAAAGGGGGGGGGGATGAAAAGGGAGAGAGAGATGCTGAAAATAGAACCTAAGCCTAGAAAATGAAAAGGTGATACACCAAAAAAGTTAAACCACCCGGCTTGAATATACACTTTTCACCAGGAAGAAGCACCCATACACTTCATCTAAAGTGGGAATCTCTTTTGTAACAGTCAACTAGGGGCCTGTAGAGATACAGGGAGGAAAGAACTACCAAAGGTGTTCTGAGACACACTTTGACAGCCTATTCACAAGTGCCTATATTCTTGTTGTAGACACTTCTGGTAGACCTACAAAAAGGACTTCACAATGCACTAGACATTATGTGATTGATATATGAAAGCATGAAAGAAAATGACTTAACACAAATGAAGAAAGCAGACATATACTTTAAAGTGCAAGTCCAGATGGAGGTAAAAATGCTAAGTCCTGATTCAAGGTAAAATTTGGCAGCGCTCTACCTTACAAGCTCGAGAGATTTTTGGGCAGAGTTTTGCCTTAAGGCTAAGAGAGTGGATCCTTCTCAAATGAGAAATTTTAAAATATATAGAAAGAGGGGAAGAGAACTTGGTGCTTCCTTAACAAGATTTTGGTGCTCTTTTTTCAAGTGGCCCATGTGCGTTCTGAACCTTGGGAAGAGGAAGTCATCTGATTGTTGGCTCCTACTTTGACTTTGGCATTCCACATTAATGTAAAAAACATGGAATCACCTCTTTCCGAAAAAAAAATTGTGGTTTGTCCCCTCATAAATGCCAACTAGATAAAATAGGCTGTGCTGCTCATTTGGCAATAACTCACCTCCTCTTTATCACTTGAACTGATTTGTCTCTTTCTGCACCTTGTCTTCTTCCTGCTTTGTCTCCTTCTTCTCTTTTAGCCCTTGAGGGTGATATTCTAGTGGGTCACTACATTCCTTGGGATCTTTTCATGGTTGGCGCTTAGGCAATTCAAAAGCAAATGGCTATTTCACCGTCTTAAATTTGATGTTCGCGCACCCGTCATCATTGGACTTTCCTTGGGCCTCCATGCTTCAGCCTTTTTCCCCACAAGTCTTTTCTATGGGTTTTTTACTTCAGGATTTTTCCCATGGACAAAAATTCTAAAAGAATTATCCCAGTCTTTGTTATTCCTTGGCTCCTTTTCTTTCAAGTTCTTTGTCTTTTCCTTGTGTTGGTGGCCTTCCTTCAAATTCCTTTAGACTTTTTGTCTGAAGGAATTCCTTCAGACAAAAAGTTTGAAAGAATTCAAAAACTTAAGCCTTTTCACATCTTTTAAATCCTTCAGCTACCTCAAAGTTTTCCCTACCCTCTGCAAGGGCTTTTAGACTCAAAACTGCCCTCCATAAGGGCACCTACCCTTCAGCTTTGGGACGCTCCCTTGAACCAAGCCATTAAACTGAATGATGGGACCAAAAATGGTTCAATGCTTCAACACTATGCACCACCCCTTATTGAACCAAGATTTTGAACCATTTACATGAACCAACCGTTGAACCAATCCATTGAACTAGTTTAATAGTTTAACACTGCGCATCGAGCCTTTGAACTGAGTGTTGAACCAAGTGGTTAAACCAAGTGATGAACCATTTGATTGAAACTACAATGAACCTTGCATTTGAACTAGGCATTGAATCAATGCATTGAACCAAGCCAAAGCATTGAACCAACTAAATTAAACCAAGAAATGAACCAAGGCCGATTGAACCAAGGCATTGAACTAGTTTAATGGTTCAATGGTTCAATGATGCCAACCTTCCTTGTGATTTTCTTCAGACAAGAGCCTGAAGAAGCCTTTATAAAACCCAACACTCTCTGAATTGATCCTTCATGTGCCAAAATACTAACGTATAGAGTCCATAGAAAAACTTCTCCTATAGAGTCCATAGAAATGGACCTACAAAGTCCATAGAAAACCTCATTGTTGAGTTCATAGAAATCCAAGCTCTGCAGAGTCCGTAGAAATAAACCTGCAGAGTCTTTAGAAATAGACCTACATAGTCCATAGAAATAGACCTGTAGAGTCTATAGAAATTCTTGGACTTGTGCAAAATCAAATATGAAATGGCCTAGAATAGCAGGGGAAGAAGGGGACCGATTTTTGGCCTATTGGGCAAAAAATGGTCAATAATAACCACTAACCCACTTCTATTTAAAACATGCAACATGACTTATAGTCCCAATGATGTTCTCATTCCATTTAAGATATCATCTTCCACATATGATATTTTTAAAGCTTCCACAAGCTCCACTACCCTAATTACACAGATATTGGCAACACAAATTCCTAACAAGGATCCCATGGAGGAAACGTTTCAATGTTTTTCACTCAATGAATATCATTTGTTGACACTTGACATGTTTTATACTCCACAAGAGTATGGAAAGCTCCACATGCACCCAAATTATGATACCTGCATTAGGATGGTCATCCTTTATCAGCCCCCTAACCTTCAAACTAATTTCACATATGGTGGAATTGATCAGGCTCCCACTGTCGGCAATCCATCTTCTTTGCCACAACCATTTACCTGTGACTTGTATTTATTGAGAAAACCTAGATTTGATCACACCTATCTCTATAGGTGTGCTTAGAAAGGATTCTATTTGGGTTGTTATGAGTAGGGTGTCCATACACCTATTCAATATCCTATTAGAATAACCATTATGATTGCTAAAAAGATGCATGGAGTGGGTTATGATGAACCAAATAAACTCACCAAAACTTCCCAGTTACCAATTATTGAAGAACCAATCTCTCCCTCTCCACCTTCTTCTCCACCATCACCTATCAAATCATAGGTATCTATACCTCCTAATTTTTTCAATAAATGTCATCCATTTAGGGCCTCTCACTTATCAATAGGGTAAGGAAACAAGGTCCCTTCCTCTTGTTCATCCTAAAATAATTGATGAATACTCTCTCACTATTAACACTATCCAATGTCAAGATGATGATGCTATTCTCACATACATAGGTTTAGATGATTATTATATCTAATGATCACTCCCATCTAAAATATAAGCTATGTTAAATGAATCAACCATTGACATCAATATGCCCTCTCTCAATAACCCTCACATCTTCAAGATTGGCCAATCTTTGGATTCCTCTAAGTAAGCTGATTATGCCACATTTCTTAATAATCATAACAAAGCCTTCACTTGGTATTATAATGACATGTCTGCTATTGACCCTTCTATCATCACCCATAACATTATCACCAATCAAGATGCTAAACCTATTAAGCATAAGCTTCACAAAATACATCTTCACATTGCTCTCCTTATCAAAAAACTCCAACACCTCTTTTTTGTTAACTTTATCTAACCCATCGACTACCTATAATGGATTTCCAATATTGTTCCTTAAATCATATTTGCAATCTACTGAGGGAATCCATATTTGCATTGACTATCATGACTTAAATCATGCTTGTCCAAAAGATGACTTCCCATTACCAAGTATCATCTAACTTATTCGATCTAACAACCAACCATGAGAAGCAATCACTTATGGATGTGTTTTATGGATATAATCAAATCTTGATCACTCCTGAGGATTGACACAAAACAACCTTCATTACCCCATGGGGGACTTTTTATTATCAAGTCATGAATTTTAGTCTAAAGAATGTTGGTGACACTTATCAATGTGTTATGACTTAAATCTTCCATGATCTCCTACACAAAATTATGGAAGATTACGTGGATGACTTAATCAGTAAGTCTAAACTTTTCTAAGATCACTTGATGATTTTCAAAACCATATTTACTCATCTCCTCTAATATAACATTTAACTAAACCCATAAATATGTGTCTTTGGTGTTCTTTTTAATAAGATCTTAGGTTTTATAATTTCTCTCCATGGTATTGAGCCTGACCCTATTAAGGTTAGAGAAATCCTATAGATGCCTCCACCTACTAATATCAAATAAATCCATAGCCTATAAGGCAAACTTTAGTCAATCTATCACTTCATCTCCCAACTATTAGATCATTGTCAACCCTTTCACCTTCTCCTAAAAAAGGATGTTTCCTTCCATTGGAATATAGATTTCTAAGAAGATTTTGATGTACTCAAAAAATATCTCCTTTCACCACTAGTTCTTATTCCACCTAAGGAAAATCAACCTTTCTACCTATATATCTCTACAATAGACCATTTTATGGGTGCTATGATTACACATCGAGATGACCAACATCAAGAATAGGTAGTTTAATACATAAGGCACAAACTTATTTATTATGAGACTCGATATACCCATATTAAAAAACTTTGCCTCACGTTGGTCTTTTCTACCTCCAAGCTTTGACATTATCTCCTAAATCACAAAACCTATGTGGTCACCCATACTAATCCCCTAAAATACATGCATTCCAAGCCATATCAAAACCAATGTTTAGCTAAGTGGCTCATGCTCCTTTCTAAATTTGACTTAGAATTCATTCAACAAAAAGTCTATTAAGGGGCAAACAATCACTGACCTGTTAGCTACCACCCCTTTTCTTGACAACCAACCTTCAAACCTCAAATTCCCTAATGAATCCATCATAATTCTTTCCATCAATGACATCTCCTATCAAATGATGATGTTCATTAATGGGTCTAAATGTCAATATGGTAGGGGTATGAGCATCATTCTTATTCCTATAGATGGTGAGCCTATACCTTTATCATTTTAAACTAGATTTTTAATGCACTAAAATATGGCCAAATATGAGGCTTTGATCTTAGGACTTAAAATAGGTCTCTTCTAGGGTATCAAATCCATAACTATTTTTTGTGATTCTCAACTAGTGGTTAACCAAGTTAATGGTTCCTACCTATGCAAAAACAAGATTCTAAAATGGTATAAACATCATGTAGATATGCTCTTAGGATCATTTGACTCTTATCTCTTACAAATTATTCCTTGATCTACAAATAAGTTTGCTGACATAATGGATTCACTTGCCTCACACATACCCTCTTCATCCTCTTGTTCAAAAATCTATGTCACCATGCATCACTTAACATTACCCTTATATGCATCAACTAACATCCTCTTTATCAAAAATGTAACATCTAATCCACATGAATTATGGTACAAGAAACTCATGGATTACCTTTCCTTCTCTATTACCCCTTCTGTTCTCTCCAATAATGGGAGACACACCTTCATGAAATGTGTCATTCATTATACTATCCTAAGGGAAATTCTCTACAAACAAGGTTTTGATGGTCTCTTTCTTAGATGCCTCACTAGTACTGAGATTCCCTTCATTATTAAGGAGGTCCATGATAGGATTTTTTATGGACCATTGAAATGGTCATGCAGTTGCCAAGTATATCCTTTGACTAAGCTATTATTGGCCCACACTCCATCAAGACTATGTTGATTATGTTCAACATTGTGTCAAATGTCAACATAATGTTAACCTCCTTCACATTCTAAATTAGGCATTACAAGTTATCAAAGACTTATGGCCCTTCTCCCAAGAGGGCTTAGATCTAATCAGGGAGATTAACCCTCATTCCTCCCTCTATCATTATTTTATCATTACTTCCAATGAATACTTCACCATGTGGGTTGAGGCCATTCCCCTCATCTTCACTATGGATGACAAAATTATTGAATTTATCAACCATCACATCATCTATCATTTTTGTGTCCCTCATAAAATTATAATAGATAATGGAAAATCTTTAAAAAATAAGACTATCTAAAGTCTTTATGATACATTCAAAATTAAGTTAAGCTTCTCATCGCCATATTATCCACAAGTAAATGGATAGGTAGTAGCTTCTAAAAAAACATTGAACAAAATTCTAATGAATATAGTCAATGATATAGGCAAGGATTGACACACGCATACATTACTTTTGCTTTATGGGCTTACCACACTAGCATTCTAACCCCTAATGGTGCTACACCTTTTTCCTTGGTATTATGGGATGAAGGTTGTTTTTCCTCTTGAGGTTCATATTCCTTCTCTTTGTATTTCTCTAAAAAACATACTTACTAATGATGACTTTCACCAATAATGTTTGGCTCAACTCGAATTGCTTGATGAGCACCATCTCATAGCCCTCAACCACTTCTAAATCTATCAAGAACATATCAACTGTGCTTTAAAAAAAAATCAAAGAGTGAGATTTCAATATTGGAGATCTCATCTTACAAGAAAATCAACATGTGACAAACATGGAGAAAAGAAAATGGGGTAAGTTTGCTCTTAATTGGCTTGGACCATATATCATAACTCACAATTATGGATCATGAACTTATCACTTATCTTCTCTTGAAGGAAGGCTAAAACTTGAGCCTTTAAATTCCTTATACTTATGACCCTTATTTTATTAACCAAGCATCACTTCACCTATTGTTTAACTTGAGCTCATCCCTTGAGCACCCCTATTACATTCATCTCCCTCTTTCTTCACCCTTACTCCTACACACCTAGTTAACTTACAAAGTGCTATGGTTTTGAACTTAAAGTGGAAAAATCCTAAGCCTCTATAGTCTTGTCTATGACTAAAATCAAATAACAAATTTAAAAAAAATGAACAAATGGGATATGTGATAAGTTATAAACTCTCAAGTCATGATTATCAACATAGATTGCTACATAAATTGAATGGACTTTAAAATCGCTTAACACAAAGTGAACATGACACTTTTATAAACACAAAATGGTCTAATGATGCAAAGCATGAACGAGGCTCATATTCTTGATCCTATTTATGTTATGATTATGGTCTTTGCCAATACACGAGCATTCTACCTCTTTATTTTCTCATCTAAATCACATGTCAATCTTTCTACTGAGATGAAATGTTATACAAGCAATATCAAGCCTACTCCATTGATTTTAAGCATACACCATCACAAATATGGATTTTTTTTGAAATAAACTAACATATCCAACTTATTCATTTTAAGCATACACCATCACAAATATGGACAAATGTTAAGATGAAACTAACAAACCAACTATATATATATATATACCATCACATATAAGGGAAATGCTAGTCTAACTCAACTAACATGATCAACATCAAAATAAAATTAACATAACATTAACATAATCATCTACATAAATATCATCATCATAATCACAATAAATCCATCTCAAAATCACAATAAATGAACATCTCATATATATATATATATATATATATATATATATATATGCTTATAATACATGTCCATCAATACATCATCTCTCTCTAAAAATATACATCTCTCATCTTTAACTTGTAGACCAGTGTACATATAATATAGATAACCAAAAAGGGAAAACATTGGCACTCAGAGTCCTCAAGGCTCTCCACATGGTCATGAAGAAGTAGTGTCATCACCACTTTCCACCCATCTATGTCTATGTGAGCTAGAATCCATGGCACGTAACACAAATCTCTCTTTCTCTTTGAACTTAGAATACATCTAAATTTTTAGGAACTCCCTAATGGCCCTATCATAATAATAAATCTCATCAAAGGTATTAGTATATCTCACTAGAGATATGGTTTGCAGTAGTCCCATCACATCAACTGGATGTTTGGATTGTACTAGTCCCTATGGTGGAAGAGGAGGAATAGCCAAACTTGATGATCTCAAACTATCCCTCTCCACTATTAGTGTAGTAACCTAACCCTATAACACCCCAACCTAGCCATGTAGTATCCCAACCTAGCCCTCCAATGTCTCCACTTATCCCTATAAGGCTAATACATGTGCCTGAGCTCTATCTCTAGCCTATACTACTGTATCCCATGCATGTATGGCTACATCTCTCTCCCTCACCACACCTTGAAAATCTAGTGGTGGCCTCCTAACCTTAACCAAAGGATGAAAACATGCCTACCAAGCCATATATGCCACTATACATCTTAGATCAACTATGGCCAACCCTATTAGTAGCTCCTCAAAATCTAGCCCATCTATCTCCTAAGGCAAAGGTAGGAGTGCCTCTATATGATCCCTCCTATATCAAGGGAAATTAGGTGGTACATCCTATTGTAGGCTAAACTACCTCTTAACCCATGCCACATGTACCATCTCCAACTCATCAGCTCATCTCCCCCTAACCCATAATGAGCTCTGTAATCCAACAAGCTATTGTGCTTATCCTCTAAATATGGGTTATGTCAGGTAGGTTCTCCATAATATATCTATAGGGATCAATCCCTCTATCATGTTCCCATAATAATAATGATGTACACTACACCATTTACTTAGGTCTATGCCATACCATCTCTCCATCATCTAAAACCAACCCTAAATCCATCTAGAATCATGGTAGGTAACCCCAATGGTCATGTCACCATGATATGATCATATGCCCAAAAATGGAGTAAATGGATAAAACACAAACTAAATCACTGATGTAGTCTCAAAACCCATATCTCTATGTACAGCTATGCCAAAAACACTAGTCCACATGTAAAAATAGTGCACTGCTTAACCATCTATGCTAGAACACCCATCAATGAAATCAAAAATCTTCCACCATATACATTTAGTAATGCATACATTGTGATCCCTATCATCATCAAGATGCTAAGTCAATTTTACTCCTCATCAACCATATACAGTGGCTTGTAGGTGAAACTCACTAAATGATAAGTCACCTCACTAACATGCTCACCATATAAGGCCACTATGTGCATATCATTATCCTATTTCAAGTATGTGAAGAGATTCTCACCTTGGAGTGACAACTGTAATATCCTTTATACATCTTCTTGCATCATTGTCAACTCTTTGATCAATAGATGGAAGGTATTGATGGTGTGATCCCACCTCTTGATCAGTGTTATCATCAGGCTCACATATTTGGTGACTACAATATTATCACACTCCTAACCCCTAACTACCATATGATCCTACTCATCTGGGGTGATATCCCTCCTAAATCACATCAACATCTTTGATAGGTGATCCCATAACATCAACTCTAGCCTCACCTGCATCCATACACACATAAATCAAGTCACACACTTTCTAATATAATCTATCACCACCTTTTTTCCCTTTTATCTAGGAGAACTACATTGGTCTAAGGCCCTCCATCGGGCTATGTAGGTAACACTTAGTCAACACAGGGTCTTCTAAGGTTAGGTCAACCATATACCCACCTAACTAACTACCCTAATCTCTTCTCTCTACCATAGCCTTCACTACCTCTTTCTCTCTACCCTAGGATTAACTACCTTTTCTCTCTCTTCCTTAGGCTTCACTACTTCTCTCTCTCTACCCTAGGCCTAACTTCCTATCATAACTCTAGGCCTCATGACCTATATCCTTGACCCTTAACCCTATGCCTTATATTTTAAGCAATAGGCCTCGTGACCTATCTCAACCTACTTTTTTTATCCATTTCCCCTAACACACTTTTAACCATACCTTAAATCTTTTTCCCTGGACTTTGGAATAACTACATTGGCTTGAGGCCCTCAATCAAGCTATGCAAGTATAAATCAATCAACATGGGGTCTTTTGAGGCTAGCTCAACCATTAGGTTACTAGACTACTTCAATTGGGGATTCAAATTGACCCTTTCTCCTATTTTATGGTTCTTCATACTCACGAAGGTTAGTTTGTATGCTAAGATTATTTCTTGGTGTCAATTGATGTTGGTATAAACTTGCCTATATCAGTGTCATGTTGGTCAACATTGATAGACCCCACTAACATTAATGACTAGTTCAGCCCTAGGGATGAATGACCCATCCCCAAAAATTCTAATTTTCACCTAAATACTACCCAAATCCCTCCCAACTTACCCTAAACCTACCCTACCCAATTTCCTACCCCTCTACTACCATTATTTTCCCTCCTAACTCTCAAATTAACCTACCAAAGCAAATTAACCAATAAACATTCAAAACCAAATCATAGAGACCCTTAACTCATCTCTCTGTCTCCTCCAAGTTGGCACAACTGGCTCTTGTGATAGCACACATCCCATTGGATCCCCTCCTAGCTTGGCCATCTTAATTGTAATCAGAGCTCTAGTTTTCTCCAATCAAATGTTTCAAATGAGTTTGGTGGGCTACCAAACCCCATTTTGTTAGGTTTGGTCTCCCACTGATGTTGACATATTTGACCTAATCTATTGATGTTGACACTTATTACCATTGATATCGGTAACCTTCCACTAGGCTGCCAATATGAGTAATAATTACTATTGACATCAGTAAAATCATCAATGTTGACACCATTGGATCAATGTTTCCACTAATAACCCTAAATTTTTAGACTTTACCCATACTCTAGGGCAATTTAGAGATTACATATATCTCCCCAACTACAACCACTAACTTAGAGATCACATATATCTCCCCAACCCTGACAATCACCCTTGGAGATCACTTAAATCTCCCCCACATTAAATTTATCTAGAGATCATGAATATCTCCTCACTCATTGACCCTTTTTGCATTGCTTGTCTTAAAAAATTATGCTATTCCACTATAGTTGGCTATTATACATACACATGTAAATTAGGTGTTTTAGATGGTGACCAAGCTCATCTTGTCACTTGAAATATTTTTGTGTTTTCTAAGGGCACTTCCTACCTCAGATACTTGGGACACAGATCATTAGAGCTATAACTTTATTTTTTTGACCTTATCAGGTACCACTTACAAGCCATGCTTTGGTTAGTTATATCTAAGTCCTCCTTAACCTTACCTATTCTTGACTTTGTTGACTATAAATCATAGTAGTATGCATAAGTAGTGATAACATGTTCTCCTCCACTCACCTAATTCACTTCTTATCAAATCGGTACCTGATTACAATTTTTCCTCTATCATTTCCCATTTTGAGAGGGGATACCTCATTCAATACTTGGAGAATCTAACTGATATTTTTGTCTTACAACTTGTCAGTGAAAATTATAATATAAAAATGGGTAAATGTAGACACCAAAATTATGTCACACATATGTGCATAACTCCCTATCTCAAAACCCCACTTGAACCCTATTTCAATAATAACAATTCCCTAACCCATGATTGTACCCCTCACATATTTAATTAATTTGAAATATATAATTAAGTTAATTAAAAACCCCTTTTACCTCCATACTGGACCGCATCATCCTAAGACTAATTCTCACTTGATGATTCACCTCAAGACTTAGTCCCCTTATCCTAACTACCCAAGATTTGTTATCACCTCAAAACTAAATTTCTAATCAACTAAATCCTTCTTAACCTCCTATTTTTATAATTTTGTAATGGGTGGCACACTGGGAATGAAGAACAATAGAAAAATAGCCAAAAATAGTAGTTTTACCTATTCTAAGGCTACCAATATTGATCAACCCATGACCAACATCAGTGGGATCACCAATGTCAACTATATAAGCCAAAATCCAATATGATGTTTAGGTCAATAGAAATCAAGAAAATTCACTCTTATTTACATCCAAGATTTTGACATTCAACTTTTAGCATCTTGGCTTACTATTATCTTGCATAAGTCAACCTTGATCAGGAACCAAGCTCTAAGGACTAGTATCATCTACTTGCTTTCTCTATTCAAGGCATTGGTTTGGACTACCTGATAAGAGCCATCCATTCAACACTTATCATTCAGTCACCACTACAACTAAGTATATCACTTATTATATAGGTATTTTGAGCAATTACACTATAATTATTTCATATTTATTGTTCATTACTTTATGCATTCCTAACCAAACCCCCATGAAGGAGTTATATATCCTCCCTACTTGTTTTTCCTTGATCTAACACACCAAACCTCTAACCAAATATACCATAATACTTCTCTCTCTCTCTCTCTCTCTCTCTCTCTCTCTCTCTCTCTCTCTCTCTCTCTCTCTCTCTCTCTCTCTCTCTCTCTCTCTCTCTCTCTCTTCTCTCTCTCTCTCCCCTCTCTCTCTCTCTCTCCCCCCCCCCCCTCTCTCTCTCTCTCTCTCTCTCTCTAACCCTCTAGAGCTAGCCAAAACCATTTCCTAGATCCAAAAAAGCCTTCTACAAGCTCTTAGGAAATTATTCCCCCTATCGACCTGGGTAACCTAATTGACATTGGTCACCTTCACCCATCAACCTTAGAAACATAACTGATATCAGTCACTTCCTAATTGATGTTAGTGATTGTGAATTTCCTAACCTTCCCAAAACCTACCCAAACAACTTCCAAAATATAAATAGAACATACCACCTACACTATATTACTTGTTGTTGTACTTAGGTTGTGAATAAAAATAACATTATCCCTCTTTTACTCTCTCTTTACCTCTTTTTTAGTCATTTATTACTCTTTTATCTCTTAAAAGTGGACTGTCATCTCTAAAGAAGTTTGAAACTTCCTGGAACAAGCACGTATCTTGGCAGCTGACTCATTTATCTACTAACAAACATTTTGTGGTAGTGCTCTTTTACTTGTAGGTAGTCATCCCTAGCTAAAGAGGAGTGCTCACAACATCTGGATATGGTGTGCAAACCAATTTGGGTTCATTCTAACCACTTATCCTTATCATTCTTCTCTATTTTTATTTAGACTTGAAATAGACAAATTTTAGTGAAACACATATTGTACACCTTTGCCAATTTTGATAATATCTCAGCTATGTTGATGCAAAATAATGGTGAAGGATTTGAGCAACCAATTGCATTTTTTAATTAAGGGCTTGAGAGGTATGAGGTAAGGTACACTTTAATATAAAAATAGCCTTGAGAAGCCTAAAAAAGTTTAGACCAATACTCTCCATTATTAGAATTCATCTAATGGTGTCTCATATTAGAGTGAGGGATTTCCTTCTTAATAAATATTTGAATGAAAAAAAGATAGGATGGATTACCAAAATCATGGAATATGACATGGAGATCAAGGTCACAAAGCTAGTCAAAGGCAAAGGATTATGTGAGCATATGGTTGATGACCTCCATGAAGATAAAAAGTTTATCTTGGTAACATAAGACAACTCACAAACAAGTACACCTCTACCTCACACCAATTGGCTCTATGATATAACACATTTCTTGCTAACAGGGGAGTGCCCTCAAAGTTTAAAAAGAGTAAAAAGAAGGTATTTTAGACTCTAGTCCATACCTTACGCATGATTTGATAGGTTTTTTTTCAGAAAAGACCTCAATGGAGTGCTTCTTAGATGCATATATGATAATCAAGTGACAAAGATCTTGGAACAGTTTCATGATGGGCCTATAAGATGCTATTTTACTCTAAGAACTATAACAACAAATATAATGAGAGATGGTTATTAATGTCCTATCCTTTTCAAGGACATTTATGAATAGGTAAGGAAATCTTAAAAATTTGCTCTATTTTGAGGTAAACAAATACTGATAGCCCTTTCCCTCAACCTAATTCAGGGGGAATAACCCTTCATGTAATGGGATTTGGAATTCATAGGAATAATCAATCCACCTTCTAATGTAGGATATAAATGGGTGCTCACCACCACCGACTACTTCACCAAGTGGGTGGAGGTAATTTTCTTGAAAGAAGCAAATGAAATATAAATATTGGCCTTTTTTGATATCATAATAACTAAGTTTGCTATACCAACTACATTAAGTTTAGATAATGCCTTAACATTTTTTAGAATGAAGACACGTGAATGGGCACTTAAGATAGGTATCTACCTTAGTGCATCCTCAAATTACTATCCCCAAGGTAATGGACTAGTAGAGTCTACAATTAAGAACTTGATAAGGATTATCAAGAGAACCATGGAAAAAAAATAGAGGGTTTGGCATATAAAGTTAAGGACAGCCTTGTGGGATGACATAGTGACTCCCAAAGTTGCCATTGACAACTCACCATTTATTCTTGTATATGGGAGGGAAACCAACTATCCATCTCTCTTGAGTTACCTACCTTGGAGTTATCCCATCAGCTTGAGTTGATGGGAGTGAACGTATAAGCGTGAGGATGATAAAGCTCATGGAGCTTAAAGAAACCATAGATATTACAATGAATACATTAGAGTTACATCAAGATCAGATCAATATATACTTTGAAAAAATATATACAACAAGGAACTACAAATAAGGGGACTTAGTCCTCAAATGGGACTTAAATAATGCCAAACTAGGCAACCATACCAAGTTTGATAGCTTATGGAGTGGTCTTTATTTGATCCATGGATGCCAAAAACATAATTCTTTTCATCTTGACCATCTAGATGGAGAGGTATTACCCATCCTAGTTAGTGGCATTTATTTAAGTCCTTGTTATTAGAAAATTTTATAACCATGATATAATATTGTACATATTAGGGTGGATTTCATGCTTTCCTCTAAGTTCCTTGTGCATATTTCCTTTTAGTTGCATGTTTCCCTTTCAATAAGTGACTTGGGCATAGTTGTTATTTTTTTTCCTTTTGGTCCTTGTTGTTTCAAGAGGAGGTTTTTTTAGAGAGCACCATCCTTGTTTTTAGTCTCTTATAAATTAGAAAGAAAATACTTGAGATTCCATGCCCAATAAATAGTTTAAGGCTACTAGTCTCTTACATAATAGACATGTAATCCAAGGACATCACAAAAAATGTTGTCCAATTTTGGCCTACATAAAAAACTTTACCTAAATTAATCAAGGTTGTGGGAGTCCTAATGTAGAGTGAGAAGATGAGTAGAGTTTTTGATGGGGTAAATGATAAAATAGTTTGAAGGCAAACCTAGAATTGAAAGGAAAGGGTCCAACAGGTTCCAATGGATTTCATGGAATTCAAGGTGCATATAGTAGGTTGGAATAAAGTCCCAAATGTTATTCAAAGTTTTCATAGATCAAAAATGATAAGAAGAGGTCTAAAAGAACCAAGCCATCATAACACATCATGTAGGAAGAAATAGATAAATCTAGTTGCACATTTGATAAATTCACTTGGGAAGTCAACCAAAATCAAAGAAATTCATGGACATGATGATTTTGGCCCAATAAACATCCTTTGCAAATTTTATATCTTGATGAGCTTTCTATCTCAAGATACATGATTTCAAAGTTGAAATAGCAAAATGAGATGTGTGCAGGGATGTTAAGTTAAAACCATGTAAAGTATCCATTTAGATTCAAATTTTCCTAAGGATGAGTGCAAAATTGACAAGTGGCATGATATTATGAGCTCAAATATAAATCTAATGGTGTGTGGGCAATCAATGAAGACAGTGGGTCCAAGCAGATCAATAAAGTGTATTTAATCATATAAAATCAAATCAATGATGAGAGAAAGTTCAAAACATTAATGAATCCCAAGAATAAATGTGACACTACCAAGTGTCATGACTATGGTAACTCTAAATTAAATTAATGGTATGTATTTGAACTATGAAAAAGAAGATCAATGCTGTACATAAGGTTGAAAAGTCAACATTCTTAAAAATGAATGTGAGGCTGCCACATAGAACAAATAAAGGAACCAAGTGGTATTGACTACATGGCCCATTGAATGAATGAGGAGTTGACAAATGGCATAATTTGGGAATCCTAAATTGATATCAATGCCAACATTAAAAGTTGAAGCTAGGAGACTTCAAATAGAGAACAAATATGATTTATGTCAAACTAGAGCAAATTCTTCAAAGGGGATATGTCACCATTAGAGTTCATTCAATCATTTTTAAGCATGAGATGAAGCCATATAGTTGTGTTTGTTAAATGATGAAGCTATATCTCTATTAAAGCTTAGATAAGACCTTTGGTTGATGAATTAGAACCTATCAACCTATTCTTTAAAAGTTACAAGATTATTCCATGGTTATGTTCATTTCTCTTTTAGAAGGAAGATCTTCATGTGTAGTGAATTTTCATCCTATAGGTTTTCATTGACATGACAACTATATGAAAACCAATAAATTAACTAGTTTTCAATATATAGTAAATCTATATTTAGGTTGGAGTAGGTGTAGATATAAACAAGGTGTGAAAGAGTATCTTATCTTCCAAAATGGTTATATATTTAATAAATTAGGTACTTATGGGTTACCACAGAAAATATGGTCATGGATCTATCAAGGTCAAGATATGAGGATTTTTTCCTCTTGAATAGTTTAAGTGGAAGATGTAATAGAGTCCCAAGATGAAGATTTGGTGGTTCGAAAAAGTAGGTAGAACATTTAATAGATTTCTAGGGTCTCTAAGGGTTTTTATTTTCATAAAAAAATCATGATTCATCATCTTTGGCAAACTACTATCTTTTAACATGTTGTAAACCAATGAGAAGATTCAGAGGCTATTGGGAAAAATAAAGGCTATTTTGTCTATGATGTATTAACCTTGATTTGATTAAAAGGTGATGGAGCATTCATTAAAAGGTGGTGATAACTCATTTAATGATCTAGGATGGCATGCTCCATCTCTCTTCCCTTTTCTCTTATATCTCCTATTTTCTTCCACATTGTAACACTCTTAGATTTTTTACTCTTAAGGACTCTCTAGTTTTGAAAAGCAAGAGACTCTCATTTGATAAGGCTAGACCCTATCAAAATTTGTAAGAACTACCTCTTGATGTAATAAGATTATTTTTATCTATATTTTACCTTTGATTATGGTTTCATTAAGTTGGTGCATGATGATCTTATGAAGGAGATTTTTTCTAGCCCATTGTCCTTCTTTATTGCTACTTCTAAGGTGTTTTTAAGATATTTCAAGTATAGAATTATGTTATATTACAATTAATAGATGATTAGTGTGAGTCTTAGAATTCGTCTTTGATTTCATTCATTTCTTCCTAAACCTAGTTTATGAAATACTTATGCAATCAATTACTTTGTGAGATTGTGTGAGCTAGTATTGAATTACAATGATCTAGTGTGGGTTCAAGAATATGTGAGACTCATTTAAATTTGGTGCATTACCTTTTATATCTCTTAGTAACCCTTTTCCCACTTTTCTAACCCTTTTCCTTAAATAATAATTAGTTTAGGTAATCTCTCAAGAGGAAGTTGACCTTATTTAGAGATTCAACCTCGCCATAGGATACCCACAACCTAAGGTTATCCTAATATTGTGAATAGAAGTAGGGGAGACTTAATAAAATCCTCTATAAGAGTGAAATTACATACCACAATAGTAATTATTCCTAACTTTTTTCCTCCTTTTTAAGATTAGATAGATATGCATTTGCACTTCTCTTCCATGCAATAGTATTACATATACTTTAACATGAGTATATGTCTCTTATGCATGTTTACTTTTATTGTTTCTAACCCCCAATTTGTGCCACAAGATTTGGTGAGAACTAGATTAGATTTGATTTCCTTGTTATTAGTTTAGTGATATATCAAAACACATGACTCCCTTAGGGTTATTATGTATTTGTGCTTGGATGAAGGCTTTGGAACCCTCCCTAATATGGTGTATTATGGTAATAAATCCCCTAATCAGGTCTATCATATCCCCATATTGGCCATATTATTGCTTAACAAATGTGTCCCCAATTAGAAGTGTATGGTATGATCTATCTTCTTTGAGTTAGGATGAATTTATAGACATGATGCATTTGTGATTGCATACACATGGCATCTGATAAGTAGCTTAGATGGTAGTTTAATAGCCTAAAAATGTTACTTTACCTTTCATTTTTTCTTAATCATAAATCTATATTTATCTTTGAAATTTTAATGGTTATTAACTGAGTTTGGCATCTTCAGTTATTTCTATTGGAAACTTTAATGGTGCCTCAAGTTGTACTATAAATATCTGTACACAAACATTTTCTTTATTCACTCTACTATCTCCACTTTGGCATTTAATAAAAATATACATAATGGAAATTTGAACAATTATTATGATAATTATAAAACATGCATATTGTATAAAATTAGAGTAACAATTTGAATGGCATTTCATGTTTTAAAAATATATATATTTGGCATCCAATGATTCTTCCTTTTATTAAAAAAATCAAGCATCCACTTATAATTAAATTAATCAACGCATCTATCAATTTCTATAAAAATATGATGTGGGTGATGAATAATTAATGAATTACAAAACTTAATTAAATAATTATTCAAAGTGGAGTTTGAATGAGGATATTTTTAATTATTTTTCTAATTTTAACTCAACTTTGTTATTCCTCATTAAAATATCTACAACAATAATGCTCATTAAAATTTCCACTATGATAAAGTTCATTGGAATATCCACATTGATAAATGAGTATAAAAAACTCCATTGCTAGAAAGTTCAATAAAAATTCTATTTCAATAAAGTTCATTTAAAACTTTACTTTGATAAATTTCGTTAAAAACTCCATTGCACCAAATTTCAATTAAAAATCCACTACAAAAAAGTTCAATAAAAACCCCATTGTGATAAGACTTAATCAAAAATCAATTTCATTTTTGCACAATGGTGATATGGGAGAAGGCTTTTAACTTTTACATTCTAATAATTATGGTATTATCCCCAAAAAAATTCACTTTCATCATTAATAATGGAAATTTTAAAATATTATAGGAAAAAAATATCTATTGCACTATGAGTGCGAAACACCATGAAAACTCTTTGATTTTAATATATTTTTAAAAATTCCTACCTAGAATTCCACTTTGACATTTGTTCATCTAAAATTCATCATAGTGATTTTAAAAATTCACTTTGCTAATCAATAATTTTGATGCCAAAATAAATAAGTACCAAATAATATCAAATGAAATCCAAGTGAGACAAGTGACAGAGCAAATTGAATAAGCATCAAATATAATGAATTCCAAGTATAATGAGAATGAAAAAATATTATTTAATACCATAAACACCAAATTCAAACAAATAGTGGATTATATAAGTGCCAAACCAAACAAGTGACAAATATCACTTGTATGGATATTGATCCACATGTTTTAGATTAAGGTAAAAATAGGTTTTGAAGGGGCCCCGAAACCCTGTACAGATCAAGAAAGATAAACATTACAAACCGCCAAAGGAGGCAAAACACTGAAAGACAGTGACAAAACCAGGTTTTACAAGGACCTAAAACCAACAAGATAAACCAGTTAAAACTCCCCTGGTTTTACAAGGACCTGGAACCTAAACAAAACTAGGTAAACTACCTGAAACCCTCACCAAAATGGCAGAGGTAGAACCACCTTTCCCATCAGTTAATGAGCAAGGCTCCTCCATAGCTTTAGGTTTATCCATTAATCCCATTTCACGGTGTCGTGGCTTAAACACCAACCACCGAGGAAACAGAGTTTCCCCCAAAACTAACACAAATACTTCACTTACCAGATCTGGATGGCCATCCAACTCAGGCTAGAGATCCAACCCGGGTTCCATCCATAATGCAACAGACCGAAGCAAAGTAGAAAACATGCAAGAAGAAAGATTTCACCATTAAACATTGTGTAAAATGCTCTGCCTAGAATGGATAGCACCTCCAATAGAGAGACTCCACCCAGAGCCATCACCACCACCACCCAACCCCTCCACCCATGAATCTGCAAAGATTTCCCCGAACTCCCAGAGGAATCGCTGCCATGGCATGCTCAAAATCTCTAGAAATAAATCATGATCTACTCAGATCAGGGTTGTGGTCAGTGCAGTAGCTACAAGATAGAAGACCAAGGTAAAGGCTCTAAATCATGCAATAAAAAATGGAATGTTCTACGCCGCGCCTCAGCGTCTAAGATCCTGCCATCAACAGGTCGCGACCTAAACTCCATCAAGCAAGGGGGCAGCCACAGAGGGAGGGTTTTAGGGCCGCATCCATGTCCGTGCGCCCTTCCCCCACGTCTGCGTGCCCTTCCCCTTATTATATTGATACACATGTTATCACACTCACCTATGCATGATTTTTATTGTAAACCTAAATTTATGTTGGTAGGGTACAAAATATGAATGGTTAAAGGAAAAAATTCCAACAATAATGTAATGAAATTACTTATATGTTTTACAATAATGAAACAATATATCACAAAATTAGTAGAAAAATAATTAGATCCATAACTATAATTGATAAAAAATAGAATAATTGATAATTATTATTGAGAAAATTTAAGGGGGAAACATCGACAATAATGTAATGTGTATAATTCATAATATGATGATAAAATACTAACGTATACCTATTTTCACTTGAATCTTGCACCTATTTGATCAATCAACTTACCTAGTAAAACAATGGGATCATCCCCAAGTTGTGGGACCTTGGATCCTTGATATGAACCTTCAAAGAATGTTGGATTTATTCCTAAACTTTGTGCACATAATTTAAGATCAAGTTTAGGCATAAAACAACACTAAAGAATGCCTATCTACAACTACAACTAAAACTATGATTTTTGGTGATGGAAAAGGGAAGAATGTAAACTAAAACCACAAAAGAGGTGATGCACCAAGTCTATAGATCTCCCCCACTCACTCTAATATAATAATAGAGCTTATAAGGACTGATAATTTTCTTACACAATATTAAAAGTAAACCTCTCTTGCATACGTGTTTTGTATATAGGTATGAAAATTAAAACAATACATTAAGGGGTCATCTTCCACCTTAAAAAAGGATATAATGGTGAGTTTACATAGATAATTCCTACATAAGTCTAGTAATACATAGTAAACAACCTAAAAAATATGGTATTCTTGCATAGAGGTGAAGGGAATTAGACAAAAATTAAGAGAATAATTTTCTACATGTAAAGATCAATAATTCATGAAATACACATAAGATGTAAGTAATTGAAGAAGGTAAATTCAATATTTTATTGATTACAAGGTATCAATCCAACATTAAAAGACTCAAAATTATTAGATTTTTTATCATACTCAAGAGGAGGGATCATGAAAAGTCCTTTCTAGTTCTATATATAATAAAATGAGATGAGAGAGAAGGAAGAGTGACAAGGAGACCTTATAAATGCTATTTTTATTCCATCAATCCAACCTATGCAAGATAAGAGATAAGGAAAAATGGGGTCAGTAAGCTCTCCCCAATGCATTAGGACTCTTTAATGAAGATCTTCAAAAAAGGTTGGCATAGTGGTGGGAGAGGAGACCTTATTCTTTGTTATTTTTGTCCTTTAGAAGGCTTGTTGATGATGGATGTGCTCCTTCAGTGCCACCACATTCTTTAAAAACTCTTGTCTTAATCACTGTAACTCACCCACTTCCTCAAGTATGAATGTTAGAGGGAATATATCCCAAGTTAAATTACCTCAATTTTCATGATCATAGAATGTTTAACCTAGAAATAGACCTACTACACCATTTGGATCCTTGAGTTGACTAGACATGACTATTACTCCATGGATGGAGTTACACATTTCTAGGGGCATATTTCAATTCTTCCATACCTCTTTATTATTCTTTATGATCACTTAATCCATTCATAGTAGTTATATATATGTTGTAGGAGCATGTTTTGCTTGAAATCATCTTTGAAGTTTAGGTTAAGGTCTCTTGAAGAGATTGAGAAATTGGTTCATCTTCATATTTTCCCATGAGAAATCCTTAAGAAGCTTAAGAAAATGCCTTTTCATTCTTTGAAAGTCCCCTAATTTACCCTAAAACCATGAAATCAGCTCTTTATAATCCTCATAAAACCCTTAAAAACATGTTGTAGGTCTATAATCTAGGTTTTTAATCTTACATCATCATGGACCATGCCTTAAACCTAATCAAAATTTGTAAATAATTACTTAAGATTTTAGTGAAGTTTGTAAGCATGTTTTAAGGTCTTTAAGATCACACAAGCTACCTCTCTCCCTTAGGAGGCCTTCCAAACTCCATTATTAGCCTGGTGCCTTCTTATTATGTTTAGAATTTTATCATTATGACCTAAAATATTATTTCACTCTTGAAATCATACTAGAAATGTCATTATTTTCATTGGTAGACCTATATATGTTAAATAATGTTTGTAAACCTTAAATTTAACTTTCCATAGCCATAATATTAATCTTTGGATAACCATCTGAGGACCTTGTAGGAGGTTTGAGAAGCTATGGGAATATGTGGTAGTCATATCTCATCATGAATTGCTTAAAGAGACTCATTTGAATATTAAAAAAAAGATTTTTAGACTTATATAAGTTTATTGAGAAGCCTTGAAAACCTTTTGGTCTCAATAAACCCTTGTTCATATGGCTTCAACTTGTTAAATAATCTTCTTAAGCTTAATAATCCTCATAAATGTCTTAAAAATCACACTAAAACCTACAACATTAGCCTACAATTAGTCACCTAAGATTTATAAAGGTTTGCAATTATATGAGAGGATATATAAGGTCTTATAAATTTATTTCTAAAAATCATGGAACCTTAAAAAGAGTTTGTATCTTGCATGAAGTCTAGATCACTGCATTATTTTCCTTGTGTAATCTCTAGGAGACCTTAAGTTACTACAATCTCATTGTATACTTCCTCCTTTTATAATATTAAAAAAACCTTTGAAAACTTATATTTTGTGATCATATAGGTCCTATAAGAGGTTTTTAGGAGGTTTTATAGGTGCCTCTATAATACTTGAACTTGTTATAAGACCTCTTAGGCCAATTTGCAAACTTACAACCTTGGAAGCATGGTTATAATATTATATGTAGACTTATAACTCATAAAAAAAAATTAATTTTAGGCTTATAGTTTTTTTTTTAGGCTCATTAACTCACATATTATTCTTCAACACCATGGAGGTCCTGTTTGACAAACTTGTAGACCTATTTTTTCTTGTAAACACTGTAATCCTACCAGGCCTACAAATTTGCCTAAATTACCTACATTTTTCTATCTTATTAATTAAAAGAGGTAATATTACTTGTTTCTCTATCTTAAGGCCTATAGGTATGCCTAAGAACCATTTTAATCTTTTTAAACCTCATGAAAGTCCTTTGATAGACTTGCAAACCTATCTCTTGCTTGGGATGTTGTTAATTCTGCATGCAACCTTCTCATAAATGTATTGAGGTAATAAAACATGTTACAAGCCTAATTAATCCTTAATAATGCTTAAAAACCTTGTATCAACATTAACTCAACATGAAAACCTTGCATGTCTTGGTTTCACATCAAAAGGATTATATCTCCAAGACTTTAGAATCCTCATTGTAGTCCTATAGGTTTGTCATGTGTTTGCACACCTTACATACCTATTTAGTTTATTTATTATGGTTTGAGGCTCATAGAAACCTATATGTACCATTTTTAAGCCTAGATGAGACCTTAAGAAGGTCATGGAATTGTGGAGACTTAAAAACCTATAAGGTTCCCATTAGATCATGCTCTTCTTTCCAAAACTTGCTTGAAACTCCTAAACCTTGACTTACAGGCTCTTTTAGGGAATCTGAGACCATGTCTCCACTTTGATCAATAGAAAACACTCATTTAAATTTTTAAAATTTAGATTCTTTACTCAACCCTTACTTTGTAGACTTGTAACAAATTGGATATAATTATATAGGATCTTAAAAGATAGTTATAGACCCTTTGATCTCTTTGAGCATGTTTGAGTTTATTCATATGCCTTTATACTTGTTCTTGAAAATGTATTGTAAACCTTGTGAGAATATTGGGGTAAGCTTGAACACTCTTAGACTTCATGAAACCTATTATTACTTTATTCAAACCTATCCAATAAAATTTTAAGCTTAACAAGACCTCATAGAACATAACTCATAGCCTATAGATCTCATTTCCTCTATTTAAAGGCTTACAACTTTATGTGTTTTCCCTTAAAATGTCTATAGGAACATTAGGAAGAACTATCATCCTTAAAAACTATGACCCTAGTTGTAGGATTGAAGGCTCTCTTAAATCTTATGAAGTTGTTGTAGGTATATTTTCTTGAGTTGTATAACATAAAAACCCTTGATGATAGATCTAGGCCTTTACATACCTTCAAAATGATTTAAGACCATGATCCTTCATAATCAATCAAGCATGTAACTTGGTTTTTATATCTTGGATCATTTTTATTACTGAAACTTCTTCCCTTTGAGCTAAAAACATTTTAGAGAAGCTTGTGATCTTGAAACTTCTCTACTTTGAAATCCTATAAAGGGTTAAGATAATGAAAACTCTATTATTTACAATGTTATATTGAAAAATTATTTCATTATTTGGAAACATGATTTAAAACTCTATAAAAACCTCTCTTTGAATCTCATAAACATTTTATAGACCTAAAAACCTCTTGAGATGAACTATATCATCAATAAGACCATCTATCATGATGAAACGTTCCTACTTGGTCAAAAGACCTATAGATGAGTTTTTGACAACTCTATAGCCTTGAAAACTACCTATAACCTTCAATACTTATTTAAAACATTATTTAAATTATTACACTTCATCACCACCTTCATGAAAACCTTAAAAAGGGTACATGAGCTTGTTTTGATGCTTCTTAAGCTTGAAAACCACCCAAAAAATATTTACACAAGTTAGGGTTTTAGATGTGTCTAACATATTCTTCTTAAACAAACATGTTTCTTTCATTCTCCATCAATCTAAACATCACTAATATAAGCCTTTTAAACCCTCTTAACACTCCCCAATACTTACCTTGAGCCATGCACCTATAGGATGAATCTAGGACATTACTAATTTTATAAGAAACACTTTTAACTTTTATCTATTTAGTTTGTAAGCTTATGTGAAGGTTTTAAACCATTTATGGATGACATAGTTGACTCTTTTCAACCCTTATCATTATTCCTTAAGATTTAAAACATCAATAGATGGTTTTACAAACTCTTCTTTCCTATTTTTTGGCTTGTAACTTAGGTGTAGACTTTCCTATCAATCCACATAATTCAACCGTATTCAAAAGATTGTAGGCTACCACAAGATGGTAAATACTAGGTAAACTTAGGAAGAAGGTGGGAGCTCCAACTTATAAGCAACCAACACAATATTCTAGAGATCCTTATATGGCCCATATAACTTAATATCTAGCTTATGATGCCCTTTGATTTTTAGGGAGGATTGCTTGTATGGATGCAAGTCAATAAAAACAATATCACCTACTTGGAAAGTGAACTCATAATGGGGTTGATCAACCTATTATTTCATTGTATTTTGTGATATGTGAATATTTTCCCATAGGTTGTTGAGGATCTGATCTTGGGTTCAGATAAACATGTCAACCACTTCAATTATGAACTATTGGGGGTGTACAAAAGGAAAACTAGTGGTAATTGACCATAGACTGCTTCATATGAATTCATTTTAGTTGAAGTGTGGTAGGAGGTATTACACCACCATTTGGTGAGAGGGATACACTTTACCCACTAATGTTTTTGTTTTGAGGTGAAGCAATGAAGGAAATTTTCTAAGCATTTTTTAAAACTTCTTGAAAGCATTATTTAAATTCTTACACTTCATCACCACCTTCATGAAAACCTTAAAAACTACTATAATCCTTGTAAAACTTCTTAACACTCCCCAATACTTACCTTAAGCCATGCACCTAAATGATGAATCTAGGACATTACCAATTTTATAAGAAACCCTTGTAACTTTTCTATATTTAGTTTGTAGGCTTGTGTGAAAGTTTTAGACCATTTATGGATAACATATTTGACTCTTTTCAACCCTTATAATTACTCCTTAATATTTAAACCATCAATAGATGGTTTTCCAAACTCTTCTTTCCTATTTTTTGGCTTGTAACTTAGGTGTAGACTTTCCTATCGATCCACATAATTCAACCATATTCACAAGATTTTAGGCTACCATGAGATGGTAAATACTAGGTAAACTTAGGAATAAGGTGGGAGCTCCAACTTATAAGCAACGAACCCAATATTCTAGAGAGCCTTATATGGCCCATATAACTTATTATCTAGCTTATGATGCCCTTTGAGTTTTAGGGAGGATTGCTTGTATGGATGTAGGTCAATAAAAACAATATCACTTAGAAAGTGCACTAATAATGGTGTCGATCAACCTATTGTTTAATTTTATTTTTTTCCATATGAAAATTTTCCCATAGGGTGTTGAGGATCTGATCTTGGGTTTGGATAAACATGTCACCCACTTGAATTATGAACTATTGGGGGTGTACAAAAGGAAAACTAGTGGTACTTGACCATAGACTACTTAATATGAAGTCATTTTAGTTGAAGTGTGGTAGGAGGTATTACACCACCATTTGGTGAGAGGGATCCACTTTACCCACTAATGTTTTTGTTCTGAGGTGAAGCAATGAAGGAAATTTTCTAAGCATTTTTTAAAACTTCTTGAAAGCATTATTTAAATTCTTACACTTCATCACCACATTCATTAAAACCTTAAAAACTACTATAATCCTTTTAAACCCTCTTAACACTCCCTAATACTTACCTCGAGCCATGCACATACAAGATGAATCTAGGACATTACTAATTTTATAAGACACCCTTGTAACTTTTCTCTATTTAGTTTGTAGGCTTGTGTGAAGGTTTTAAACCATTTATGGATGACATATTTTACTTTTTTCAACCCTTATAATTATTCCTTAATATTTAAACCATCAACAGACGGTTTTCCAAACTCTTCTTTCCTATTTTTTGGCTTGTAACTTAGGTGTAGACTTTCCTATCGCTTCACATAATTAAACCATATTCACAAGATTGTAGGCTACCATGAGATGGTAAATAGTAGGTAAAATTAGGATGAATGTGGGAGATCCAACTTATAGGCCTTGTAAACATCACTAATATAATCCTTGTAAACCCTCTTAAAACTCCCCAAACTTACCTCGAGCCATGCACCTATAGGATGAATCTAGGATATTACTAATTTTATAAGAAACCCTTGTAAATTTTCTCTATTTAGTTTTTAGGATTGTGTGAAGGTTTTAAACCATTTATGGATGACATATTTGACTCTTTTCAACCCTTACCATTATTCCTTAAGATTTAAACCATCAATAGATAGTTTTCCATACTCTTCTTTCCCTTTTTTTGGATTGTAACTTAGGTGTAGACTTTCCTATTGATCCACATAATTAAACCATATTAACAAGATTGTAGGCTACCATGAGATGGTTAATTAATTTTAAAATCTTCACTAACACCTTGTGACTTACATGCATAAATATAATAGTGTAAAAATATGTCTGATTTTTCTTACAAACCCTATAAAACATGGTTCCTTAGATGTATTATACTATTTCAAGCCTTATTTTCCCCCTTGGGGGTCTTCAATACATCATTGATGATTTTAAGGACTCAATTGAAATTTAATTTAACATATTTTCTTTCTCTTTGGATCTTGAATATGATCATGCAACTCTTTTATACCTGAAAACCCAACTTGATGCTCTTTAAGCTTTGAAACAATATGAATGCCATGAATAAGACCTTGAAGATAACAGTGGTTCATTCATGGTTTGGATTCACTCCTCCCACATTGAGAGATGAAATCCATTATGATGTAGTAATGGTGGGAAAACTAAATAGTCAAATGTACTCCTAGTCAATATGTATATATTTGAAGAGTCTGTAACAAGGTTTAAAATCTCAAAGTGAATTTATGAAACCTTATAAAATGTTTCACCTCCTCTAAAATGGCCCTAATGAGTGACTTAAGACCTTTTAACCCTTTTATGACCTCATGAGTTAATTTTAAGACCTTTTTTAATATATTACACATTAGAAAGTAATTAAAGAGGTTTCTATAAGGCTAATATGATACTAATGATTGACCTATTAGGCCTTCTAATAAGATCTTGCATTGAGGAGTAATTTGAATGCTTTTAGTCATAAAATGGGACTTGGACAGGTTAAAAAGACATTATACAATACTTTTGATATACATTTACCTTGAAAAACACCCTAATAGGCCTGTTATAGGGATAATACCAATCCATGACCTTAGAAAATGACTTATAACTCATCTAAAGAAGCAAATTGCTTAAGAAACCTCAATGAATATAAACATACCTATTCTTAGGCTAACACAATCATCTTTAGGGTGCTTCTAGGACCATAGTCAATTGATCTTGGAAAGAGAAATGATCTATCCCATGCATGTCATGTGTCAAGGGACCCAGGTGAATTGAATAGTCAACACTACCTCATATATATACTTTACTTATCTATGGCTATTCCATAGGAAAACCATACTAATAACATATAGACATGAAATAAGATAATATGAAAGGTATGTAAGCCAAAATTTGACCATAAATATCCATAGACACACTATAGGTCAAGGGTGTAGCATGGATCTCCCCTTAAAAATAGCTTTACCATTTTGTGCATGTGTTAAGGATCTTTGTAGGTTCAAAAATGACTCTGAATCATTCATCTAGTTCAATTAACTCACTATGGGTATAAATTCACTATGCAATGACCTTATTTATGAAAGATATATGAAATACATGATCCATGTACGTGGATTAGGTTAGATCCAAATTTTATGCCACACTACCAATTATATAAAGGATCTGATAATGGCCATAATACTTAGGAGAAAGTTTGTTATCTTTTTATTATTACTTCGAATAAATTTATTATATGGATATAAGTTAATAAAATCCCAATAACTAATATCAGAATGCCTCTCACTAACATGTTGATTAGCTTGATACTTCATTTTATTATGTGTCATTACTAAATTCTCCCTTAAACTGATTATCACCTCTTGTTGATGTTGAATGTGTTCCTCAATAACTTGAACATTGGGTTTCACATTCAAATATGAAGTGATGGATGAGATATAATAACCATAAAGTGACACAAATGGAGATATTTTATAATAGGTATGGAAGGAAGTGTTATACCACCATATTACCTATGGTAACCAATGGAAATAATATTCCTATTTATCTAATGTAAAAGAATAAAGATACCCATTTTTTGAAATTCTCTATTTTCCCATAAGATTGAGGAAATAAGATGAGTTATGAGCCAAATGAATACCCAAACATGAAAATTAATTATTCCAAAAGTTTTTTGTGAAGATAGGGTCATGATTAATTATAATGATTTTGGGAGTACTGTGTAGATTTTAAATTGTATGAGAAAAACAATAACTACTATATTGGCTAAAAATGGCTATGGTAAGGAAAAAATGAGTATATTTTATGAACCTATCCACAAATACCATAATGAAATTTTTACCTTTAAAACTTGAAAACCCTATAATAAAATCCATATAAACCTTCTTAAATCACTAGTGAGGGATGGATAATGGTTGTAGAAGACCTAGTGTCTTAATTATTTCTCCTTGGTTCTATTGACAAACCATGCATTCTACCAAATTTTTTTATATATCCCACTTGAGTCCTTCCCAAAAGAAATATTTCTTGATTTGATGATATGTTTTTAAAAATATTAAGTGTATTTATATTGGAGATGCATGAAGATCTTGAATGTTCTTATGTTTGAGGACAAGATCTTTACATAGATATAATCTATCTTTATACCCTAATGTGTTCTCTTTCCACTCAAGTATTTTAGAAACACCAAATCCATGTTAAATATTATGAATTAGGACTACATATATTTTTATTATCCCATTATGATCTTAGTTATTTTAATAAATCTATTTTACAAATGGTCATTATACATAAAAATTCCTTGATTGATTCATCCCTCATAGAAAGTGCATCTACTACCACATTCTCTTTTGATTTCTTAAAGATTATTTCAAAATTTCATATCTTAAATTTTTAGTCACCAATTTTATTGTTATTCTAATGGAAATAATTATTCAAAAAATGATTTTAGATTATCATGATAAGTCTTTACCAAAAAGTGTCTACCCATCAGGTAAGATCTCCATTATTTGACTGCATGAAGAATAACCATTATCTCTTGTTGGCATGTTGTTGTCATTGATGTCAATTTTGATGTCAAGGTTCAAGTCAGCTTGAAGTTGTTAGTGTTATCATTGAAGGTTCTTATGAAATTTAATTGATGTAAAAGTTGATGTAATTGATGTTAAGGTGCATCTAATCAAGGAGCATGATGAGTGGTCATTGAGGTATGTGTATGACATGACAAGGTTCTTGTGAAGGTATGATGATAAGTAGGTTTGCATGAGTGGTGTGAGCATGGAAGGTACATGTAATGGAAGATGTTTTAAGACAACTAATGTCTACATAAGAGCCATGTGATAAGATGAATCCAAATGAAAGAGAGAATTAAAATTAAACTTATAAATTATGGGTAAATGAAGGCATAGCTCAAGGTGTCAAAGGTGTTCAGGTGCTTGGAAGAGAGATACCAAGCCATATGATACTTGGTCATGTGGTTTTACGTCTATATGAGGTTGTGGAAGATTTTTTTAATTATAAAGAAAATGGTGAAAATATGAGTGTGATGTAATGTCTTATATATACTTAGTTTATGTTTTTTTGAGGTCATGACATGGAAGGAATAGGTCAAGGCATCAAATGCTTAAGTAGTCTAAGCCTAGTTATAGCATGAAGAGACCTTGTGAGAAGGTTTGAGCATGGTGGCTTGGTGATATGAGTGTATACATGAATTAGTGTTTGTATGAGGTTTATTTAGAATGTATGTGAGGTATTTGAACACTCATGATAGTTTTAGGGTAAGCTTATAGGGGTAGGACCTTTAGTCTAGATCTATATCTAGACCTCTTTTAGACCCTGCTTGGCCTAATGAGGTATCATGATCTATTGTAAAGGGATGTGAAGTATGTATGATAATGTTTAATAATTAGAGAGGTTGATTTATTAAGTGATTAAGGTTGAGAGTGCATGTAAAGAGGCATGAAGGTCATTTTTAAGGCCTAATGTGGTTTGTAGGTTAGGGTCTAGAGAGTAAACAGAGAGAGAGAGAGTGTGGCATAATAAAGGGTCATGATCAGATTTAAAGGTGTTTGAGATAATGTAATAATTTTTATAGATGAGTTATGTTTTTTCAAGTTTTTTCATATAGTTTTAGGTCATAGTTTGAAGGAAAAGGCATAAAAAGTTATTTAGAGGTCTCTTAAGTGCTCGAAAGGAAGGGTTCTCAACTCGAGAATGTTTTTATTGTGATCATCAGATCATAAAATATTTGTATGGGAACCCAATATATTCATGGTATATGTGTAAGGTTCATATATTAAAATTACATGTATTTGTTTTTGGATTGAGGTGCTATGCTTTATGAATAATCGTTAGGAGTGGAAACAAGTTAAAACCCTCTTAAAACCCTAATAAGGACCCAAATGTTGAAGATGATAATAAAAACTACCCATAATGGACTATTATGATAAATTGATATATTATATATTGTATTGGAATCTCCCAAGTATCTCTAAGTGGTATTGGTTAGAGAGAGGAGAGAGAAAATGTTGAGTTATAGGCTTATTTTTGAAGTTGATGTAGTTATCAAAATTTGTATTGGAATTAGTAAAAAAATGGATGAAGGAATAATGTAGATACTAATGTTTAATTTAAATTAAGGTTTATTTACAATTTATATCCCTAAAGTATGATAAACCAATCATCTAAGTTATCTAGTTGCTAACTGGTCAAATGGTGCAAATAGTGAAAAACCTAGGCAATAGTGAGAAGATGAAATGGAATGTGTTTTCTTGATAGAAATATGAAAAAAATTACATTTATATTTAATTTTATAATGTTATTTATTATTAATTCTTTTTATAAATATTATAATTTAGGTATAATGGTGAAAATTATGAAGCCAAAATGGCTTGTTTGACTTAGTGATGTCTGTACGTAGTGAGGTCAATAAATTGGTATGTAAGACTAATAGTTTCCAATAGGCCATATGATGTTTATATTTTAAGTTGTTTTTAAGGTATCTAAGGATAATTTTAATTAATTATTATTATTTTAAATTTTTCATATAGGTGTTTAAGGCTAATGATTCATGATTTTATTTTTGGCAGTCTTGGTCATTTTGAGTAAGCAAGTTGCAGTGATGAGTTTGTAGCTCTACGACCTAAGTTGAAGTATCTAATGATTTTTTTTTTATGAATTGAAATTAATATTAATTATTTTTAAAATATTTAAATTTATTTTAAAATATTTAAAATTTAAATCCAAAATGTCTTGTTTGGTTCAAGCAAGACTGTGTGAGATAAGGTTAGGAGATTGGTTTTCAAAACCAATGATTACTATTAGAGCTTATGGATTTTTTGATTGAGGATTTTATATAATATTTTTAATTTATTTATAATAATTTAAATTGTGTTTCATGTTTTGGATGTCAAGTAGTCTCATGATTGGATTTTGATAGTTCTGACAGTTCTAAGTGAGCATACTAAAGAGATAAGTTTAAATATTTTTACCCCAATTTGAAGTGTTAAAAAAATATGGTGATGACCCTGAGATAATATAGAATATATATATGTACTTTATTTATCATTTTTTAGTATATTAAGTGAGGTTTAGCTTCAATATTGAAAAACAAAATTTTGGTGTATATAGGCCTAATAGGACTAAGTACTAATGAGGGGTTTCAAGTACTGATTTGATGTAAAATGTCTTGTTGATCCTAGAAGACATTATTGGGGGTATATTTGATTTTTATATCATATTTTACTACCATTTTTGGAGTTCAAAAGTGTTCCAAGGAAGGCAAAGTGTAATGTGTGTCTAAGAAGGCCTAATAGGTCTCCATGAGACCTAAAAAAGAATGTAGCATATTGAGTTGTGACCAACCTAATATTATGATTTATTATTTTTTTAACAAGTATTAAGTCTTATTATGTGTAAAATATAAGTGTAAAAGTGTGTGTTTATGACCAAGGTGTGTATGAACATGAGGCTTATATAAAATCAAGGTCTAATAGTCTAATTTGTGTGTGAGAGTAAAAGGATGAGAAAATGAATGAAATATCACATTTTTGAGTAGAAGGAGGTATTTTAGACAATAATATGAGTATATAGGATCTATAATGAAGATATAATATTATGTTTTCATATGAATATCAATGTCATATAACCTAATTAGTCTTGAAGAAACCTAGTTGAGCAAAGAAGTCTAGAAGGCAATTTGAGAGGGATAAGAGTGTGAAAAGCTAAAGAAGATGATCATCATATATTGTCTGAGTAACATAATGTTATAAATGTGATAAAAATAATAAATTGGGTGATTTGGTGTTGAGTCATCTATGGGGTTGGTTCCTCCTTGCAATTAGGTGCTTGCTAAAGCATAGTTAAGTGGGTGTTTGGCTAGTTAGGGTTGGTGTTCCATGTGAAGTTGGTGCTGACATAAATTTGGTTTTTGACATATAGGATTGTAGTCCATTTTTAGATATCAATGGATTTTATTCCCCTTGATATTTTCCTACATATGTGATGTGTTCTTGTGTTTCATGCTTATGCGGATAAGTGTTTATGCTTTCTAGATCTATATATTTGCTTGAATGATTCATGACTTCTTAATGGAAATTAAATGAAAAGTTTTTGAATATTGATTCACCCCCCCTCTCAGTCATTGTGCTTCCAACATATTTTTATAATATATTGGATTGAGCTTATTTTTTCCTTGAGTTGATGACTCTCAAATGCAATGGGTCTTCTTTATTACATGAGTAGTTAGCCCAATGCCATATCCTAATGTATCAAATTTAATAATATTTTTTTTGGAAAAATTAGGGGTTTCCAAAATTAGAGTGGTGCATATAGTCTCTTTCATATTCTAAAATTCCTTGGTAGTTGGTTTAGTCTAATGGAAGGAATATTTATTCAACAAGCCTATGAGTGGAACTACTTTGATACCATATTTTTTTTAAAAAGTAGTGATAGTAACCTAGTAGCACCAAAAATACATAAAGGTTATTAAGGGTCTTTGGAACTTGCCACTCCACATTATATTTGATATTTGTAGGGTTAATTTTGAATCCTTCATGTCAAAAAATATGATGTAAGAAATCCATATCATGGAATCCAAAATCATATCTAGAAGATTTCACATTAATTTGATGTTGTTCTAGAACTAAAAATAACTATTTCACATGCTTCAAATGTTATTCCCAAGTTTTGTTTTAAATCAAGATGTCATAAAAAAACACTAACACAAACTTCCTTAAACAAAAACTAAAAATAGTATTCATAAAACTCCAAAATTATATGGTGAATTTGTGAGACCAAAAGGCATGACCATAAACTCATAATGGCCTTCATGAGTTCTAAAATCTATTTTAGGGATATCCTCATCTTTGATCCAAATTTGATGATACCCAAAACAAATATCAAGTTTGGTGAAACAATCAACACTATGTAATACATATAACAAATCATCAATTAATAGAATAGGGAATTTATCTTTGATGGTGTACTTATTGATTTCTCTGTAGTTGGGGCACATCTTCCAAGTGTCATACATATTTTTCATAATGACCAATGGGGACTAATATTCACTTTGGCTATGTATAATAATACCTACCCTCTACATCTCCTGCACCATATTTTTAATTTTACTATTTTTTTCATATGAATACTTGTATGGTATGATGTTTAGTGGTGGACTACCTAGAATTAATATTATGGCATGATCACACTCTCTCTTTGGTGGTAAGCCTTTTGGAATTATGCTACAAATTGTTGGGTGGTCATCAAGAATCATTTTAAATTAGGATGTGTAGACACATTTGTTGGATAAAATTAATGGAAAATAATCATGCTAGAAATACTTCAATCCCCCTTTTAAGAATCTTCATCATCTGATGTGAACTAACAATATGGGGAGACTTTACCCATAATCCTTGTTAAAATGTCTCACCTTTAAAATGAAAGTTCATGAATAGTACCTATAAATTCATCTCTATTTTACCCAAATTTGTGAGCCATTATACTCCTATCATCTCCACCCATGATAATATAAAACATAATAAAATTAATCAGGTAGTCCCCTATGGTTCATAATAAAATTAAGAAGGTAGTCCCCTATGGTTATCTTAATACTATGGAATTTTCTAGAGCAGTTTACTATGCCACCATCTGCAATCATGACTTTTAATTCTGAAGCTAGATAAATAAATTAGGTTAAATGAGTAGAAAACTTATTATTGATTAAATTATGTGTAACTATTGAGTCAATAAACACTATCACCATTTTTTTCTTGAGGAATCCCACCACCTCGAGATTTTGAGTACTTATACCTAAAAAGGCATGACAAGAGATAGTAGGGTGAGAATATTCAAATTCATCCTCTAATTCTTCTATACCATCACATTAGGCCTAAAAATATTCTTCATATTCATTAGATCCTTCAATGTATAACAACATATTTTAGGACATTTATATCCTTTTTTCTTCTTTTTTCATATCTAAAACATAACCCTTTGGTATACTTCTTTTCAATTTATTGAGGAGTCAATCTTTTAGGTTGTAAAAATGATGATGCTATGATTTTATGTTTGTAGCCATGAATGAAATCCCTTATTTTGACCAAATATCTTTATTCTTCTTTGTGTGCTAATTGTATGGATTTATAAATAAATTCTAGATTAGACATGTGAATCTCAATTTAGATGGCATCCTTGAGACCCTCAAGAACATGCATTCATGTTTTTATCATTGATGTCATCCATGCATAAGGATAAATTCTATAATTAATACATATAATCCTTAACAATACCTATTTATCACAAATTTTCTAACTGACTAAAGTAATTTGATGATAATTTATTGTGATAGTGAATTTTTACCTCCTTAGTAAACAGTTTGATGATAATTTATTGTGATAGTGAATTTGTACCTCCTTAGTAAACATTAACAAAGTAAAAAGAGTTCCCTTATTTTTATTTTGAGAAAACAACCACCTATACCAAATGAACTACTTAGGTTTGAGATAGAGAGATGTCATGATCACATTTTGCACACATGGGGTTTGATGTTTATCAAATACATTTTCTATTTGATTGATCTAAGTGAGTGGATACTTACCATCAAACTTACATACTTCCACTTTTAGTAGAATGTGCTTCGAACTAGTATTAGAGTTGTGATTTGTTTGAATTGGGAAAACTCAATTGGAGTAGTGAAGGACTATTTTATAGAAGTTGAGTTTTAATAGTGGTAAAATGAGCATGTATATTTTACAAATGATCCTTCATGAAATCCATTTCCCTTTTTATTACATTAAGATCATCCTTACTAACAATGCTTTGTATATCTGAATGAATTTTTTGAACTACCTCAAAAACTAATGGATTTGAATTTATGGATCCATATCATCCTTGTGAGTATTGTTTGTGGTGTCTTTATCTTTCTTGCATCCATTAGTGTTAAGACCAACCATGCAAAAACATTGGGATGGAGGGTTTTGGTCTTAAAAAAGTGTACCAACATATTATACATTTATGATCATCTCATTGAGATGAATCTAATGCTGAGTAATTTTCATAGGGTTTTTAAAAAATATTCTGTACTTATAAAAACTAAATAAAAATCATATAATATTACAATGTAAAAAATATTAAATTCTTCCCAGATCACAAGTTATGTATTTTTATCCTTTAGCTATTCTGATTGCTGCAACATCAAATATAAAAAATAACACTATAGAAACTCACCCAAATCAACTCTCTAATACCACTTTTAATGAAATTACTTAGGATTTTTTTAATAATGAAATAATAGATCACATAATTAAGAGTGTAATAATAATATTAAAAATAATAATTTTAAGTAACTTACATCTTCTTCCTTCATATGAAGAGGATCTGAATAAAGGACACCTTCATCCATTATTATTTTTGAAGTTATATTAAAAATCCTATGTTTAAGGAAAGGCATATGGAAAAATTTATAATTGTGAACCCCCATCCTTAATCCAAATGGATCTAGACTTATGCCTCCAAAAATATTCCTCACAGGAGACTAAAGTATGATAATCACATAATAGACTTTTCTCTACGGCTAAATTTTTAGCACTCAAACCATTCATAAATAATTTTTTTTTTCACTTTCCAAATCCCAACTCTTATCACCTACTTTTGATGAAAAATGTTACCAAATATATTTGAATTCTAACTCCTAACATGTTTATTTACATTCTTGAGTTTCTGAGCCAACTTGAACATAGATGAACCATGGACATATATATTCCACCATTATTTTATTCTATCATAAAATTTTGGGTGAGAACACCACATGTTCTCAAATTTAAATGTATTTTTATCCTTATTTAATCTTTCATTCATATTAAGCAAAAGAGGATTGTGATCAGATTCTATTCTAGGTAGAGAAGAAAGACAAAAGTTTTGATGCAATAGTTATTATGTAAAACTTAGAACATGGTCCCATCTAACATGAATAAGGTTTTTTATCATCCATAATTTATATTAATTAAATTGGTAGCCCTTAGATCCACATAAAATATCCCTTGATTGGAAATGAAACTAGCTAAGTCTTCCATAATCTTCATAAATAACTAATGACCTCCCTTCTTTTCACTTCGACTAAGAGGAGAATTAAAATCACCTAATACCAACCATTTGATCTCCATAAAATTCACTCTAAAATACCATATCTCCTTCCACAACCTTATATAGGATACTATTGAATTTTGGGCATACACATTAGAAATAATCCAAGTTAAGTCTTGATTTTTATTAGTAAAAAAATTGCCAAATTATGAGGATTTTCTTATCACAATATCTCCTTGAAGAGCCTTTTCATCCCCAAAACTATTGATCCATCTATAAACACCTGAAGAAGCCATATTGAGAACCTTTACATCCTTACAAACTGGAAATACCCTATCAAAATAAAAGGTTGTTAAGGAATTCCATGGAGGTGAATCTCTCTCTTGTGTCCTTGAGAAAGTTCCTAAAATTAGCAAAATTAAATTCAAAAGAACCCATGAAACTCCTAAGCCCAATATATAAATGTAAAAGAATTAATTCCAAGGGTGTTGGGTCCATTATTAATTCCCAAATTAATACCTATTTATGTGGAAGTCATCACCAAGCTCCCCAAGGATGCCTTGCATGACTCCCTCCCCACAAATAAAGAAGATTGGTAGTCCTCAACAATAAGGATTGCCTCTTTGTCAAATCTTGTCCAATAAAATTAATGTTTCCTATAACTCTAAAGTTAGTAAGGTAAATCCTTAACCTCATGAAGAGAATTGGATTGAGACAAAAAAATAAAAAAAAGAAAGGAAAAAGTGGCTTCTAATGCCACTATAAGAGGAAAGAAAATGGAAAACAGGAAGGAAAACCCCTATAATATAACAAAGGAAAATCTCAAGGATTTCAAAGGATCCTAAGATATTATACACTCTTATAATATTCATCAAAACTATTTTTATAGATTGGGGTCCCTTAGGATCTACAAGCATTGTAAGGATTTTTTGGGATTCTAAATCTTAGAAATTAGTTAACATCACAAGTACCCTCAAAATGCTCTTATGTAACATTGAATTTTTGGTCAATGATCAATGATTCAGTATGGGAAGTAACATTCACCTACTTACAATTCTTAGTAATTTCTTATTTCAAGCCATTAGAACATTAAATGTATCTCTTTTATACCCATTTTAATTTTGAATCACTGGATGAAAGTTACCTCTAAAAAAAATTGGTGGATAGAGAATCTATTATCCTATCCACACAAAAGGAATTTTAAATATTTATTGTTAGCTTTAGTTGTATTTATTCAGAGAGTCAAGATCGGTCCATCAAATATTTAGATATTTCTAAAGGAATGGAACACAAATCTATGAGTGGAAAAAGTAAGTATCTGATCATTATATCCATTTATAAGAATCCAATTTTAATGTTCTAATAAGGTTTTAGAAGAATCTAAAGAAAAGTATGAAAAATCCTTGGTTGGAAAATTTGTTTAAGGCATGGTATTGAAGTAATTATGAATTAGATAAAAAGGAAGTGGATGGGGATTCAAGGTGTTACAATTATTTCTCTTGATAATGAATGTTTATTTTTTTATTTTTCTTAAAGATAATATTACACAAGAATTATGAATGAAAGACCATGGTTGATGGGAAGGAAAATCCTCATGATTCAACCCTAGAGATTGAACTAGTCTCACTTGAATTTCAAAATTGATCAAATTCCTCTATGTCTAGAACTCCCTAGCCTCCATCACACATTCTGGGTGAACTAAATCCTGAAAAGCATTATAGAAATTTTTGGTTCACTTGTGACCATTGGCATTGCTACCCACTCTTACAAAAGGCTGATCTTGGATAGACTTTGTGTTGAGAGGATCTTCTTGAAACAAATTAATGAAAATGCATGAAATAATAAATTTATGTAATTAGCAGAAGCACCAAAAGGATTATATTGATCGTAATCCACTTCAAGGGGACAACCTCATTTGAGTAAGCTCAATATAATAAATTTGTGGATGTCTTCATTAGACTCAACACTTATATACTAAGTCTAATCTAAGAAACTACTACTTACCATGAATATGGGATAAAACAAAATGATCATAGGATGACATAAAAATCATATACATCCATAAGAACTAATATATTAACAAATTAAAGAGAAAGGGTAACACAGGTTCCTAACATCCCCTCCCTCTTAGAAAAAGCTTTGTCTTCAAGCTTTAGATGTGGGAATTAGTGTTGAATCTAAAATATTTGTTCCTATGTTTCATCCTCTAGTTTAATTCTATGCCACTAAATTAATACCTCTGTGATGGAATATGAGGGAATTTGGTGTGTACAAGTGTCCAATATTACCTCTAGTTCAAGAAGGCTGGATATTTCATTATCAAGTTTTGGTAAATAGTCTACATTATGATGTTTGTGCTAAGAACTTTCTTCAGACTAGAGACATGAAATAATAGGTAAACTTAGGAAGAAGGTGGGAGCTCCAACTTATAAGAAACCAACCCAATATTCTTGAGAGCCTTATATGGCCCATATAACTTAGTATCTAGCTTATGATGCCCTTTGAGTTTTAGGGAGGATTGCTTATATGGATGCAGGTCAATAAAACAAATATCACCTACTTGGAAAGTGCACTCATAATAGTGTTGATCAACCTATTATTTCATTTTATTTTGTGCCATATGAATATTTTCCCATATGGTGTTGAGGATCTGATTTTAGGTTTAGATAAACATGTCAACCGCTTGAATTATAAACTACTGGGGGTGTACAAAAGGAACACTAGTAGTGCTTGAACATAGAATTCTTCACATGAAGTCATTTTATTTGAAGTGTGGTAGGAGGTATTACACCACCATTTGGTGAGATGGATCCACTTTACACACTAATGTTTTTGTTCTGAGGTGAAGCAATGAAGGAAATTTTCTAAGCATTTTTTAACAATTTTATTTTGGTCATCTATCTATGGATGATAATCAGAAATCATATTTATTTGGGTGCCAATGAATCAAAATAGTTCTATCCAAAATGGTTGGTGAAGTTGCAACATGATCTAAGACAATTTAAGAAGGAATGTCATGAAGACGAAAAATCTAGTCCAAAAAAAATTGTGTGACTATGGAGGTAGTATAGGGATGGTTGAGGGCACAAAAATGACTATATTTGGAGAGGTGATAAAACATAACCAAGATCACTGATTTCCCTTAAAATTTAGGGAGTCCCTTAATGAAATCCATAAAAATTTCTATCTAAATCCTAGTAGGGATAGGAAAGGGTTTGATGAACCTCAGAATGAGTGTTGTTTCACCTTTATTACATTGGCAGGTATCACATTGAACCACCATATATTGAATATCCCTTTTCATTCCATTCTAAAAGAAGTTATGTAATGCACATTCATAAGTTTTTAAAAACCCTGAGTGTCCTATGGATGGAGAAGAATGGAGTTCATAAAATATAGCCTACTAAAGATCTATACTTTGGGGAAGCACCAGATGGCCCTTATATGACAAAGAAGCACCATACCAAGAATAATGTGGTACAATAGAAGGGTGAGTGGATAAATATTAAATGATTTGAGACTATGAGGAGTAATTATCGTACCCATACTCACAACATCTAACCAATTTGGAATAGGCATGGAAATAGTTGAAAGGGAAGATTGGTTTGTAAATGTGTGAGACAGAGCATCAACCATAATATTGTCTTTACCCTTATTGTAATTGATCTCATAGTCATAACACATGAGTTTTATGACCCATTTATATTGTGATGGGGTAGAGACCCATTATTATAGTAAATATTTCAAACTCTGGTGATCATTTTTGATGCAAAAATGATTCCCTAGTATGTATGGCCACCATTTATATACTGCATGAAAAATGGCCATCATTTCCTTCCCATAAGTAGAGAGTACTAAATTATTTTTAGAAAGGAATTTACTGGTGAACACAATGAGGCATCCTTCTTAGAGGACAAAAACACCAAGTCCATTACCACAAGCATCACTCTTAATCATGAAGGTCTTGGAAAAATATGGCATAACTAGAATAGGTGTAGTATACATAGCTTGTTTTAAAAACTTGTGTCCATGTAAAAGCTTTATTTTTCAACATAGTTTTTAGTGAAGTTGAAATCTTCCCCTAGTCCTTGAAAAACTTGAGGTAGTAACTAGTCAGCCCCAAATACTCATAGAGGCTATTGAGTGTTTGAGATGAGGCCAATTTGTCATGGTATCTATTTTTTTGAGATCCACCCAAACCCCTTAGGCTGAAATAATATGCCTAAGATACTCCACTTTGTCTTATCCAAAATCACATTTAGACTATTTCTCATAGATATGATGATCATAGGGAAGTTTTAGTGTCAGCTTTAGATGTTGGAGATGCTTAGACCATGTTTTATTATAGATGAGGATATCATCGAAGAAGACCTAAATTAATTTTCATAGGTAGGGCCAAAATATTTACTCATTAATGCTTAGAATGTTGAAGGAGCATTATTGAGGCCAAAAGGCAATCACCAAAAAATCATAGTGGCCATCATGGTTTTAAAAATTTGTCTTAAGAATATCATCTAGAATGTAGATCTAACTTGGAGAAAAAATGAGTGCCATAAAGTTCATCAAGAAGATCATCAATAATAGGGATTAAGAACTTATCATTGATTGTGATATGATTAAGTACATGGAAGTCAATGCAGAGGTGACATGACCCATATTTTTTCTAGATAAGGAGAACTAGGGAAGAATATGGGCTAGTACTAGGGTGAATAATGCCTTGCTTTAGTGAGTCTTGAATGATCATCTCAATCTCAGTATTTTGCTAAAATGGGTAGTAGTAGGGCCTAATGTTAGGAAGAATTATTATAAGAAGGATCTAAATATGGTGTTCCTTTGGCCATGAAGGTGGAAATCCCACTAGTTTGGTAAAGACACTTGCATACTTATGTAGAATAGTTTGTAGATCAGAAGGAGTAGTGGAGACTATTGAAGGTTGCATTTGAATGGAATGGAGATGGGAAATGACATCATGTGAATTCTTATTAAGATATTTTATATGTGATGCAAACTTATGATACTGAGATACCCTGGGTATAATCATTTCAATATGTGTCCCTTTGTCTAAAAAATGCATCTAAAGTTTAGCAAAATCCCATAAGATGGGTCCAAATGTGCGTAACCATTGGGATCCAAAAACAACATCACATCTAGCTAAGTGAAAGGAAAACATGTCAGAGTGAAATTTATAATTTCCAATATAGATACACATATTGAGACACTTCCATTTGTAAGGTAATGTGCACCCATTGGTAAACTTGACTTCAAATTTGGAGCAAGGATGGACAAAATAATCAACTTGTTTGGCAATCTGAGGGTCAATAAAGTTATGAGTTATACCTGAATCAATGAGTATTATGAGAGGGATATTATTGAATTAACCTTGACCTATATGGTTTATGGGGTGGTGACTCCTAATATGGCATGGAGAGAGATCTCTAGTTGGTCTTTTTGAGAAGCAGGTTCTAAAACCAATGGGGATTCTTTTAGATAATCTATTGTATCTTGAGCATCTTCCAAAAATTTAGTTTTGGGTAGAGAGTCTACATCCAGTAGGTAGAGATTTTTCTCAACACATCGATGCCCTTAAGTGAATTTTTCATCACAATTATAACATAGTCCTTTTTCTCTATGTGATCGCATCTCTACTTTAGTCAAATGATTGATAAGAGTGGTTCTGGGGGTTGATGTTGTTTGACATTGTTATGGAGTTATATTTATAAATGGAGAAAAATTGGATTTGAATAATTGTTGAGCTATGATATTATCCTTTACCAATGTAGCCAACCCTAGGGCTTCTATCATCATATTGGGTTGAAACATTATGAACTCAAATAAAATTGCATCCTTTAATCTAATGACAAAGCAATTTTTGAAGAATTTATCGAATAGTCCCTCTATGTGATTGGCTAGTTTTTCAAATTATATTTGATATTATCTCATGGTTCTTATTTGGTGAATTTTAGTGAGTGATTTAATGAAGTCATAAAAATCACTAGGGCCAAACCATTTAAAAATGAGGGTGCAAAAATTGGTCTATTTGGGCTCATCATGAGCCTTGGTATACTGATGATACTATTTAAGGGCTTCATGTTCCAAGTGAAAAGATGCAAGTAGGACCTTTTTGGCATCAAAAATATTATGCAAACTAAAATATTGTTCTACTTTGATAGATCCATCTAGTTGGATTTGCACCATTGAGCCAATGAAAATCAAGATTTAGCCCACAAAAATTATTGGAAGAAGAAAACCCAGTGTCTAAAGAGGACTCTAGATGATGTCTATTGTTCAAGGTGGTATGTTGAATATTGAGGCCAAGAAATCAAGATCTTTGATTTGGGTCTTGAGGGCAGTAATTTCATCCTCCATATTTTTTACTCTTGTTCGAGTTACTACCATGACTAGAAGAAGATTTTTTTTTTGTGGTTTCTAGTTTTTTATTTTTGTCAAATGTATAGCCACAAGTTCTCTGAGAGTATTCTAATAATTTACTGATAGTTTCCTAAAACTAATATGATGAAGATTTTTTTGTTTTTGGTTTTAATTAATTATCTGAATGCAAGTCCTTTGAGAGTCTTATAATACTTTGCTAATTGATTTTTTGATAGTCTACTAAAAATACTCTAAAATTAATAGAAATGGGCCCTAAGTTTCAATGGCTACCTAAGGTTTTAAAGATATCTCTTTGGCCACTAATACCATCTAAATGAGTACCACTCTCTAGAAACATTCTAGCCATAAATTTAGCCCTAAGTGATAGCTCTTGGTTTTCCTCATGGGTGGAAACTACTCAATCTAGAAGGGGACATTGCCAATTTCACTGGTAGGTCCTCTCAATGGGATAACTACTTTGGGGTTCCTATGGTACTCCTCAAAATGAGTTTTAGGGATTTCACCCAAGCACTTCCCATAGTTATGTAGATATGTTTTTACCCTTATCTAAAATAGATTATTGTAATAAATAAAAATAATAAATGAATTATGAAGTAGAATAGAGTTAAGACTTTCTAAGAAAAATACTTAAATGAATTATGTAATAAAATAAATTTTAGGCATTTTGAAAAAAAAATTGGCCCTAGAAAGTGCTCTGATACTGGATGAGAGGATCCTCTTGAAACAATTTAATGAAAATACATGAAATCACATATTTATATAATTAGTAGAAGCACCAAAAGGATTATATTGATCATATGCCACTTCGAGGGGGAAACCTCCTTTTAGAAAACTCAATACAATAAATTCATGGATTCCTTCATTGGCCTCAACAATTATATAGTAAGTATAATCGAAGCAACTACTACTTCCCACGAATGTGGGATAAAACAAAATGCTCACGAGATGACTTACAAAGCATATATGTCCACAGCAGCTAATATACTAACAAATTAAAGAGAAGGGGTAGCACAGGTTCCTAACATGTGTGTTAGTTAATATGGACTATACTCTTCCTAAATCCATTAGGTTCAAGTTTGCTCTAGGATCTTAGAACCAGGAAATTGTATTTGATAGGAAAAAATAAATTTGCTCAAGTTGTAGAAAATTTGGTGATCTAAAGAATTCATACATAGAGGTCCATGGAGTTCTAAATTGTATCCTCAACTAGGAGGATTGTAATGATCCTTATGGGACCTATAAGTATGATTGGGAAATTCTAGATCTTCCCCTTGATGAAATTTTTATAAAGGTTAGGAGTCAAGATGAGTTATAATACATTTTAAGTTTAAACAACCTATGGGGCCTATCATAATTGGCTTTATTGGTTGATGTTATTGGATGCTGGTCCTCATTTTTTATTTTGGTTTCTTTTGAGTTCTTTGGTGGCCTAACTAGGGGTTTGAGATTGGGTCCCATTTGTGCCCAGATGTATCCCCTTGCATTTTTGGGTCATGTAGGGGAATTTTGTTTGGATGGGTCCTATTTTATATCTTAGGTTCTTCTACATGCCTAGTTTGGGTTCCTTCCTACTATGTTAGATCTATTGGTTATTTTTTGCTTTTTTAGGAGAGAATTGGGCCTCCCATTATTCTTGGTATAGAATCCACACTAGTTAAAGGTGGTTTTACCTTTATATGAACCTTTATGGATTTGGTGATATAATCAATACACTAGCACCAAAACTTGTAGAAGAGTAGCTGCCATAAAAATCTAATGTCTAAGAATAATTGAGATAATATTATATTATCTCAGTGATGGTGTTTTATTCCTTTAGACATAATCACATAGTTTTCCAAACATGAATTCATATAAGATGTATTCATGAGGATCATTTGATTTCATAATTTCATACTTTATCTTGGGTTTGGGTTCTAACTTTTACTTAACCCTTTTACTAGAGTCATGGTGTGAGACTAGTCCATTTTAATTTGACATCCCAATTATGTAATAAAACTTAGTAAAAATTTTGTATGTTTTAGGAATATCTACTACTATTGTCATATTAATTTTTTTCTAAGGGTAAGTAACCAAATCTACTTGAGCATCTTTATTCTTGTTGTACCTAAAATTTGAATTCATTAACTAAAATTTTGGCACTATATCAATTGGGAATCATAGGCATATTAGGTCTTATACATGTTTCACTTATATAAATTTCATTTTGGAGAATATTAAATAATTAATTACAATTCAGACCTCAAGTGTGTAGCAAATGTAATTATCTACTTTGACATAACTTTCACATTCAGTGTTCATTTTGTTTCTTATTTGATGTGTTAGATGGAGATTATCTATGTGATCATTTTTTATTTATAATAAAGAGTCCCAAAGTGTATATATTTTTCACACCAGAGATATACAACTTCAAAGCTAAGAGGGATGACACCATAGATATATATTTTAAAGGGTATCATCTTTTCATTAAACATTAGGTCCCAAAGTGCATGTATTTTTCACACTAAATATCCAAAACTTTAGAACTGATAGGGACAAAGGGCCAATCAGGTGTCAATTCTCCATTTTGGTATATATTTCACATCTAGACTTTATTTTTGTTCTTGTTTAATGTGTTGGATAGTGTAATCATATATAATGTAAATTTAATGTAATGAGTGCCACTTGAGACCACCTTATCCTTATCTTAGCTCTAGACCTATCTTAAGGCCTCTTTTGATCTTTTTTTGACTTTTATGTGTGTATAGCCCATGCCCAAATCTACTAAAAGTAGAATTGAGCCATCAAATAGGAACCCATGACCCCTTTTCATCTGTTATAACCACCTAAACAATAACATAACCCTTTGGTCTATAACACACTACACTATTGGAAAAGGGGAAACACTATTGACCCTTTATTCCCTTTACTCCCAACGAATATATTTACACTTCCCAAAACATATTAGGGTTAGAATAGACTCATTTCATGTTTTGATAGGCATAAAAACACTATATAAATACCACTCTCATTAATTTATCCTTGAGATGGAATATGGATGCCAATTCTCATGAACAAACTCAAAAATAGTTGTGCAAATCAAGGTCATTGATCCCTATTCTACCCTACTTCTACATACATCCATTTCAAATATCCAAAATCTTAGATTAATTAGATTTAAAATCTTAATACACCCTCAAAGTATTCAAACTTCCACTCATATTAGAATTCACTTACACTTGTGCTAGCACTTAGATTGGGAGAACTACATCAGGCTTGATCCCTTTTTGAGGTATTGGTATATAGGAAATGCTCAACACATGGGTTGTTGAGGTCACATCCAACCTACCATACTAATTCCACTCTAATTATAATTTTGTTAATTAAAAACCTTAACACACATGGAAGCTTAGGGTTTCATATAGAAATCCATCAAAACATGGAACAAATAATGATTTAGGACACAGTCATAAATGCACATACTTCTCAGAACAAGGTGAACATCCTCCCCAAAACTCATTATTTTATCTACTTAAGGTCATTAGTATGGAACATGAGGACACTAGTGTAGTATGTTATTTGTATATGGATCACAATATTATCCTAAGTGTGATTTGACACCTATTCTCATTGATGACACCCTACACTATTCCTACACCAATTTTTAGCTTACCACTTATCTGTGCTAATCATTTTTACAACTAAGTACACCCTTCATAATTCATTTATATGTATAGTCTAATCAAAAAAATCAATTAGTATATGAATTAGTGGCTTTTGATATTGTTATATTTATTCTCTAATTTATTACTCAGCTCCTTTATCTACTTCGGGTTTTACATTCCATAATTCCCAAAATAGTTAAATAATTTGGTGAACCCAAATTATTTCAAATAGTGTCAAAATAATAACCCTAAATATATTTAGGGTTTATATTTATATCCTTCTATAAATCATACTCAGATTTCATATCACTATATCTTCTAGTTTTTATTTTGTCTAATCATGATAATAAAGACATAAGATGTTGTTGCTTTCTAATACAATTTTTTCTAGTTTCATTTACATGATTGTTTCCTTTCATTTTAAATCAATTCAAAAAAGATATAAACACATATGTACATGATGTCCTATATCAATTAAAATATATTCTATTTAACTTACCCCATTAATTTAATACCCTAACAACCACCTTTTAAGTTTTAATGTCATATCTTATGCACATGAAATAATTTACTTCTCTTCATCTCCATGAGGGTGATAACTACTTTCCCTTTAACTAGATTTATGCTATCACTCCTCCAAGATATGAAGTATCCTATACTATTATTACTAATGCCCATACTCAGCCTATCCATGCCTCCATCTCTTCTCTAAAGGGAGTGTGATTAGATGTTCAAATCAAAAGTAACCAGGGTTTATATGTGTGAAACTCTAAGGGATCAAATTATCAATACGACGAAGCTAATATCATAATTACATAATCAAAATTTGATATTGAGTGTAAATATTATAGTATTATAAAATTATATTACATGCACAAAGTATTTATAATATGCTAGTGTTCATCATGTATATGCATCCACACCTAGCAAAATTGTGCCTAACACTATTTCATAGCCAAATCATAAAGTAAAACACAATGCATCTATTGTAAGTGATTCAAAAAATTGTACAAGGATAAACTAAGAGTATAAGTGAGGTACTAAGTGAAATGATTAAGAATAATTTAATCAAACTACCTCTTCTAAATCCATTAAGGAGATCTAGATACTATTGTGCATACCATAAAATGCATGGTCATCACCTAGATTCATGCTTGGAATTGAAAATTCATATAATATATATAATTTATAATGAGGGCCTTGTACAAGATAAATAAGTTAATCAATCCATAGTGATATAAGAACACATTAAAAAAGGGTCAATTTTAGAAATAGCATAAAAGTGGTTACCAAAGCATAACTCATAAAAACAAAAGGTTAAAAAATCAAAATTAGAGAAAGAAATAGTGTAATAATCACATCTAAAAAAAGTGAAGGATATAAATATACCTCTCCAAAATGAGGTCCCACTTTCAAAGCAATATGTGTTTGGTCAAAAATATCTATGTGTTGGGAAAACATGCCCTAAGCATCACTACTTCTATTATAGTGGTTGATAATGTTGATAAAAAAGGTTTGGGATTTATGAAACATACTAAGGAAAATCATTTACAAACATATTTTATCAAAGTACAATATTGAGATATAAATGTCACATTACAAAAAGAATAACCACATAAGTTAAAAATTTAAATTCTAGGTAAGAAAGAGAGCATTCTTAAGCGAGGGTTTATAACCCAACAAAGTCTAAAGCAACCAATTCATCTATTAGGGGAATTATACACACAACTTCTGATTTGCTAGGTTATATCTTTCTATACTCCATATCACCTATTTAACATTAATTATATCTTGATATTGATCATCCTATACCACATTGATTTTTTACCACCTACTACTATAGACACAACTTATGTACACCTTTTTTGTAATATGGATTTTTACCACATGATTATTCATACTTTCATTTCTATCTTTAATAATTTAGATTTTATTGTCTCTTTGCTTCCACATCTAATTCAGGGAATTTGAATATGTCATTATTATATGGATCTAAGCCAATTATTTTCAATATGTGTATGATTTGGAAATGCACCCATGTCCTTATGTGTGATTATTCATTATGTATTCAAAAATTTGAACATATCATTCCATGAAAATCTAATCCAACCCCACTTTATCTTTGTGTATGTCGACATTTGAACATGTCCTTGTATGCATTTCATTCTTAGACTTAATGACATGTGCCCATATCCCTTGTATTATGGCCGCTTGGACTACTTTACATGCCTCATGTGTTTTTATTTATGATTTCATAAATGCATCATAACTATGACACTTATCTCTGATTTATTACTTTCACATCCAGTTTTTAAATCCATGAAGGACCTCATGCATCTATGCTTCCTTCTTGGGTGCCTTGATGGACATCATGCCCCATCCCGCCAAGTAGTTTATTCATATTATATTCATATTTATTTTTAATAAACATGCTTATATTTTTATCTATCTTGACAACCTTGTGAATGTTAGATATAACATACATCATACATTGCCAACTTATGTTCAGACTCTCTTACATTTTGATGTCATGTATACACATTATATTAGTTTATCATGCATATATCATATATTTTTAGTCTAACACGCATGATGCATAGATTTTATTTTGAGGAAAATTAGTATAAAGATTCAACAACTCCCCTCAAAATATGTGGCATTCACAAAGGTTTGTCATAGAGATCAAGCCATCCTAATGTATTAGAACATAGTTTCTAGAATGCAATCATAGATTACAAAACTTAGACTCATTAAAATATAGTGATACACATTCATACCCAAATCAATCTCAATTTTACTAAAAAATAGAACATCTATTCAATAGCATAGTAAAATGGTCTATAACATAGTGCACTATTAGACCACACTACTATCCAATATCCCCAAAAATAGAAAATTCTAGAATTTTAGAAAGTTAAAATAGGTATAATTTAGATTTACATTGTATCAATCATATATTATCATATATCCTTAGTATATATTTAGTTTTTACACATAATCACATAGGTTTTATTAGAATGGGGCATCATACATGACATGATCACTCTCATTTAAGTTTCATATATCTATAGATAGAGATAATTATGACCTATTCTAGAATGCATATGTACAGATATCAAAATTGGGGGCATGTGTGTAACACATTATTTCCATATGATTATTTTTTCACTATTTACCTTAGATGGAATGAAAATTACATGCCATTTTCCATGTTGTTTACTTCTAAAACCATTTACACTAGGTTTACACTAGATTGATGCCTCATTCTATTTGTAGTGGTTGGCATTCTCAAGTAGCCTAGATCTATTTTACATTCCTGAGTGCTTAAATGGCCCATGAGTCATTTTGCACATCAAAGTATTCTGGATGGATTTATATAGTTTCATGGAATCATACTATTTTAGGACATGGGTAAGAAGTGATGGAGTGATATCCTACTTGAGTTATTGATCCACTAACATAGGAGGGTTAGATAAGCCATTAGTTTAATCCAAGTTATTCATAGATTATGATCCACCTAACAAGGGTGGGCAATGATGAAGTTAAGGACAACTTGATTTCTTGAAACACCTATTATCACTCAATTTTTTCATTCTCTAAAATTTAAAGAATTAGTTCAGTGGAATAATAGGATCATCCCCCAAGGTGTGGGCCATTTTATCTGCTTGGGATGAACCTCTAGAGAAGGATGAATTCATTATAATCTAAATGCATCTGATTTAGGATCAACATGTAGGCTTAAAATATTTGAATGGAAATATACAACTGATCCTAAGTGTAAAATATATTATGGGGAAAAGAGAGGGGGTTGCTAAAAAGGAAATAATAGTGATGCACCAAGACTAGACAAAGCACCTCTACAAGCCTTAAGGAACACACTACAAATATTATAAGATGAGAAAACATCACATAGATTCCAAAATGGACATTATAATTACATGAATATTTTGTATGGAGGTGGAGGACAAAATACCATGCCAAGAGGGATGAAAAATTATCTACAAGTGGCATATGTATACACCTATATGCACATAACATACAAATTAAAAGAGAATGCCAAGTTCTGCATAGAGGTGCTGGGAATGGAAATTAATTAAAGGGATAAGAATCATCCATAGACAAAGATAAACAAGGTGCACATAACCACATGATGCATATTTAATGTAAGAAGTAAGGAAAGAGGAGAACTCAATTCTCATTAAAATACAAGGTTCAGGTATTAAAGGGCTTATGGAGGGTAAATTTTAGTAGCATTACTATGATAAAAAAATGTTGACCCTTTTATAATGTAATACTTGTGTTTTTATAGACAATGGAAAGACCACGTATCATTGATTACAATAAACAATATAGATGATATAATTAAATTGAATATCATAAATCGAGACACAATCTCATTACAAATTAGATAAGGGTAGCCAAAGGTAATTGAGACTCTAAATCCATCCTCAAGGCATGGTGATAATTTCCTTAGGATTGATCTTGTCATATCAACACACTCTCTTATTGGTCATGAAATCAATATTTAATCACTCAACATTTACATCACAATTGATAATATTTTGTGTGCAAGAATGTGGCTATAGATCTTTTGGAAATTAATGCCTTGGAAGATTTTGGCCTAGTTATGCCACTTCTACTTTCATTATTGATCCTTGGATAATTTCATGCCATGTTTTTCATTAAGACACTTCTTTATCCTATATGCCCTAGTTATGATCTTATCATGCTAGTCACATGTATGCCTTAATGATATTAGCTATATTACCATTAAATTCTATAGATTTAGGTTTAATTTAATCTACTATGATAATTATACTATCCTCATAAGTCATTCATGTCTCATAATCCTATAATCCTTGATCCACCATGTCTAAAATCTATAAATCTTGCTTATGATGGTCTTGATGGCTAGATAGACCATCAATTTTAGGTTTGGTGACTAATGAAGTGGAGTTATCTCATTCATTATCTACTTCATTACTTGGCTACATATTGTGAACTTAGGGCTTACCACCTCTATGTATCAAGACATCTTTGGCACTTAGCTTCCCTAAGATATGATAAGAGGTCAGATTATAGGGGCTCTTCATTGGTTGGCTACATGTTGTATCAGCCTATGACTACCAATTTAGGAGGATCCCAAGTTGATAGGTGCCTATGTGTCCTCTTTTGATTTGGGATGTAAAGCCCCAATAACTTGATAACTATAAATTATAATGATGATTGTTATTTACATGGAGAGTCAATATTTTTCCACATGGCATCATCCCACTCACTTGCTATCCTAGAGGGTTTAAATTTGTACATATGGTTTTGATATACTAGATCATCAGGATTGCAATATGTGGAATCATTCTACATGACTACTTACAAACTACCTTGATAATGTGGAGATATGTTAGGAAATTTTGAATAAATTTTGACTAAGTTTCAAAAATAATTTTGAAAGGGCTCAAGACTATTAGGATATGTGAATGATTATCACATGGTGAAATTTTATTGGACCAAAGTCCTACTATGATTGATAAATTAGGAAACCATCAAGACATCATGGAGGGCCATCAAGTTTGATATCACCACCTCTTTAATCCATCACCTAGAGACTTATTTAAAATTTATTAAGTCTTATTACTACTTGATCCCTACAGGATTCAAGTGTTCTCTATGTTCATCAAGAAGGTTAAAAGGGAGGCTAGGAAGAATACTACATGCTCAAGAACCTCCTCAAAATGTATTATCATTGAAACTCATCTAGAACCAACATCATAATAATTTAATTTACCCAAATTGAATAAACTTTGATAACATATAGGTGATCTAAAGCCTTGAACTAAATTAGACATGGCTTCTCCATGGTGACCAAAAATAGTCAACATTTTGGTGACCTGTGTAGGTTTTTTGCTTGCTAAGTAGGAATATAATAGCCTTTGAAATAATCCATTTGGCATAGAGTCATAAAATATTTTAGAACTCTTTATTCTAAGAACACAACCTTGTTGTAACTTGATCAAACTAATATTAAATAATTGAACTAAGTTTTACCATTCAACAAAAGATAAAGTAATAAAAAACAAACGTGCACTAAGGGAAAGAAAATGACTAAGCTATTATGCCAAAACACTTAAAGTAAATAAAACATAGATAAAATACTATATACCAATGAAAATAACTTATAGGCTAGTGCTTTAGGTGGATCTCATTGATTAGAATTGATAGATCCTCTCCATTCAATTTTGAGATCCAAAAAGCATTAACATGTTTACAACTAGTGATGACATATGGACCACTCCATATTTCATCAAACTTTGTGTGCTTTTGAGCTTTTAATCTATCCACATCCAATTTGATTACTAATTTTCCTTCTTGAAAACTTCCATCTATAGCCTTTTTATTAAAGGTTCTTTTCATTTGAGCATGTTAAAACTGTAAGATATGCATTTATTATCCCTTGGTCTCTTCTAGTTCTATTAGTTTAACTATCCTCATCATCATTGGATCATTTTCAATTAGCTCCAGATGATGTGTGAGCTCTAGTGAAGATAATTTAAGTAACATAATAATCTTGGCCTTTCTTATATACTTGTATGAAGGGATAATTACCTATTTCCTTCTTTGACATTATTATGTATTCCCACAAGGTTGATTTGAGATACGCTTTCCAAGTCCTTTGATTCTCCTCCATGGTTCAATTACTAATGTAGATCAGGTTTTTATTTATCAACTCATCTACACCAGTACCTTGATGGTAATTATTTGAGGAGGTTATAAAATAGATGTTATGTCCAACTACCCACTCACTAATTCTAGTCCTAATAAAAGCCACAACATTGTTAGAGATAATGGTGGTTGGAACACCAAATCTAATCACAAATTCCTAATACAAATCCAAGATGGATGTTTCATTTTCCTCTTTTAAAAATATCAATTTCATCGAGGTTGTAAAATAGTATGTAGTAATTAGAATTCACTTATGTTCAACACTTGAAGGAGGGTTGATAATTAAAATGAAATACAAACCCCATAAAGAGAAGGGCTAATCATCGTGGATTGGATAAAGTAGAATAGCTACTAGCCTCTACCTATGAAGAAGGCACATTACTTGTACCTTCTTACCAATATATGAGTGTCTTTGAATAGAATTAGCCAGTAATAAATGAACCTCATGATCTTGACTATAGTTATTTTAGGTAAATAATGTCCTCATGACAATCCATCATGGAACTCTTGAAGGATACTGATAGTCTGATTCTATTATATACATCTTAAAAGAACTCCATTGATGTCTTTATTGAACAACACATCATTGAAAAGAACATAAGGAATAGATTAAAACCTAAAATGTCATCTTTTGTATTTTTCATGACCTTGTGGATACTCACTGCTTTAAAGAAAGACATTCATGCTCTGAGTCTAACAACTATGAGGACCCTAATCAGCTATTTTTTCTTCTTATAATATAAGGACTGGTTTAACTTCAACTTCTAGGTTAGCTACTAATTATTCACACAATCTTTTTCCCCTTATGAGGTTAGTGATTTTAATGTTAATATAATATTACATCACCTTGGTGATCCAAATAGATATTTTTCATTGATATCTTCACTTAATATAATTTATTTCACACCTAGATACAAGACCATCAATTTAATCTTGTTATTAGAGAGCATGTATCTAAATTTATTCAATGATCTAATGACAACCAACACTTGTTTTTACATGAAGCTATATCTCAATTCATAATATTTAATCATTTAAAAAAATAAATTAATAGGTTACTCTATTTTTCACTATTTCGTTGTACTAATATTGTTGAGATGCTTTCATCTCCTCCAAAATCATAGATGATGAAATATTTGTCATGTGTAGATTCACAAGTGTGAGATCTTAGGATATTTATATTTTAATTGATTAAAATTGTCCTTAAATTTTCCCATTCAATTGAAAGTGATACTATTCTTAAGAATATAGGTAAGTGGCTTGATCAATGGAGCAAAGTTTAGTATAAAGATTCTCATAAAGTTTATCTTTCCCAAAAAGCTTTAAAGGATTTTTTGGTGGGTTGGGTAAAGAAAGGGACCTGATGTCTTATAATCTTTATAGGTCAATGGAAAATCCATCCATAAAAATAGTGTGACCTAATAAATTACCTTCATGGAAAATAAATACACACTTTTTGGGTATACAGATACCCCAAACTCTTTACATCTGTCGAAGACCTGCTATAAATGATCTAAGTGATCATCTACACATTTAGATAAAATATTTATATAATCATGGTAAATCAAGATCATATCATTTATTAGGCTCTTAAAATCCATATACATATCTCTTTGGAAGTTCATACCAATGTTTGTCAGTCTAAAAGGCATATTTCTATAAGCATAGGTTCCCTTTTTACTGGTAAAGGCTATCTTGAACTGATCAGACTCTTGCACTAATATCTAATTGTATCCTGAGTTACCATCAACAAGTGAAAACCTTTTGGCCCCTACTACTATTTGGATGATTTATTCCATGGGTATAATGGGATAATGATCCTTGAGGAATTGTCTATTCATGTCTTTGAAATCCATGCACAACCTGATCTTTCCATTTTTATTTCTCATTAGGAGTAAATTGACTACCTAAGGGGAGTGTTTAATTAGGAAGATGATGTTAAATTCAATGAGTTTGTTCAGTTTATTCCTCATAAGTAGTTCTAATTTGGGGTTTATAGGCCTTTTATTTTGGTTATAGCTTGGCATTAGGTTTAACTCAATTATATGTTGGGCCAAGCTAGGTTAAAACCTTTGAGATCTTGGTAACTTTATGTGAATATATCATCATATTTTATACAAAGGTGAATAAACCCTCATTTTTAGGTTGAGTGCATACCTTTCTAGATCTAAAGAGTATGTAATTAAAAAGGACCCCTTTCTTATAATTCTCTTTCTCAACTATCAGGTTCCTCTTCTCTCCTTTAAATAGATCATTAAAGTTGAATATGTTATCTAGCATGACTAATCATTTGGGTAGAATGTTTTATTTTAATTAGATGATTTGATCCTCATACTATGTTTGTAAACTTGTCTATTTTTTGGTAGAAAACTCTACCTGTTCTTGTAGAAAATTGATGATTTCATCATTCTCAAATACTTAAAAATTAGCATCCATTATTAGGCATTTAATGTCTAATTATAATCTCTAAAAGATGTCTTGAATCTTTCACAATATTGGCAGGGAGGTTTTTTGGATATTCTATTGTGTTAATCTTATCTACATTTACATTCTACTTCCTTAGCATAACTTATATATTAAAAGCATAGAATATTTCAATGAGATCCTAGATTATGTGTTTATAAGCCTTTAATATGTAGTTATTATATGCATTTTGGGTTATCATGTGATTTACAATGATCTCACTAGTCCCAAACACTTGTAGTGTGTTAATTTATTTATTTTATGCTAACTAGAGGCCTTATATCAACACCTCATATTCAACCACATTGCTGGTGTAACTAAATTATACCCTACATGCATGAAAGTACCTCACTTTTTGAGGAGATATAAACACAATTCCCACATTGCACCATTTTTATTTCTTGAGCCATCGAAGAACAACTACCATGTGCCTCTAAGGAATTCTTGAGTTTTTATGAGGGTTGACACAATAGAGCCATCCTCAAGGATGTAGTGATTGCCTAATATTATTACCTCCATATAATCATATGAATCAAATAAGTAATGCTCATTAGCCCAGTAATCTAGTGCTACATCTAGGACTTCCTCTAAAGGTGTGGTAGTTTCATGCACGACTAAACCATCTTCATATTCATTCATAATATAGTTCATGTTGATGGGATTGGGTGAGTATGACTCTATATGATCTTTATAAATAGGCTCAACTTTGATAGTCACCTTGGTTCCATATCTAGTCCTAATAATCATGTGTGACTAGTCAGATGATAAGTACCTACCCATTTTTATAGTAAAGCCTCTTGAAATACATGGAAAAAAGGGGAGGCATGTCTACAACATATATGTCTTAGGTAATGGAGAGGATAAGAAATGCATGAAAGGTAAAATTTAAGCCTTTAATAACCTATATAGTTTTGACAACTATTCCATCTATTTGAATAACACCTTTCAAAATTGTGGTATACTTTATACTTAGTGTATCAATTATCTTTTTGGGCATGACTAAGCTACTTGCACCTAAATAAATCATATAATTATGGATGAGGTTATTAAATATGATCATAGAGATATAGAACAATAGTGGCTTTCTTATTTTTCCAGGATATCCTTCCCTTGGTTGACACAAGCTTATGGAAATGACTAGAGAGGCCTTTGCTGGTTCATGAGGATGAATACTCACTATCTTCTTACAACAAATTCCTTTGATAAGGGATGGATAGGGCCTCCCACATAGTCATGTTCAAGCTTTTTTTCTTCATTTTTACACTATTTTTAATGGAATTTGAGTCCCTTTCATCTAAAACTTTGGGATAAGATCTTCCTCCTTAGTGTGCTGATTGGATTGTGGTTGATCATCCCTTTGGACATACTAACTTGTTTGATCTTGGGGAGAAATAGGGGTCACCTTTTATTTGGAAAATTCATGTAAAATTTGTGAATTAGAGGTTTAGCCTAGTGAAGAAAATTTCTCACCCTCCATTTCCCATCTTTTAAACCTTATGTTATAAACCACTGGATTTGACTACATCTAGAACTTGGCTCTGATTTATGTTGATGAAGTCATTCTATTACTAATTTACTAAATTGGATTCATTTTCCTATTTTTTGGACTCTTCACACACTTATTCCCTTTGTGAATCTAATTTTTTTGGCTATTCCTAAGGGTATGATATACTTTTCACCATTAAAGCTTAATTTAGCACTCTATTTACACATGTGGCTTGATTATGTGGTTGATGATAAGGAAAAGACCACTAATAATATTGGGCTAGATTATTTTGAATGGGAATGAAGTCTATAGATGTGATACTGGTATTAACATTCTATATATTAGGTAATGTGAGCTATCCTTGGACTTGTGCATTACATTGATAAGGTGGATTGACATGTTGGTAAGATTTATTAAATGAATGGTATGGTATAGAATGCTAGGCTTGCTACTTATTTAATGTTATTATCATATTACAAAATCTTTGTAACAATGAATTAAATTCATGTAGTTCATTGGGAGGGGTTGTAGATGTAGCTACTTGGCTAGCTATAATAGGGATAGGTGCCATTAAGGGTTGAGTATTAAGTTGAATGGGTGGTGTTTCTAGAAAGAGAAGCATGGTGTTGAGTTTGGATCCCTTTGGGGCTATCACATAACCATGGTGGTACATTTTGGGGGCTTATAGAGATCCATAAATGTGGGGAATGCATTTTTAATATACTCCACATATGAGTAGAATATTATTAAATGTTTTAAATAATTTATATGGTGACTTCCATGTTTTGTGTAAGTGGGATTGATTTCATTATTTAGCAATTAATTCTTATCTTTTCTTATTTCCATGTTGAATTACATGTTTATTGGAAGTGGGATTGACTTCCTTATTTTTAGGGAGTTAGTTATTTATTGGAAGTGGGATTGACTTCTATGTTTTGTGGATTTAGTTGTTATCTCCTTGTTACTTGTGAAAGCCTTTTTTTGGAAGAGAGATGAGGATGGCATGTTCTTTCTTAGGTGTGCTTTTGGATAAGCATGACTAGGTGGAAGATGATTTATTTCCTTATGGATGATACCTATATTAGATAAGCATGACATGTTTTCTTTTCTTAGGATTATTTCTTCCATCTTTATATATATGTAGGTGGTGGTGTGACTTTGCACATGACGATATTTTTATTTACAAGGTGTGGTATAGTATATTTTGGGGTTATTATTTATAGTTATAGGTGTGACATATCATTTATGGATTATTGTTGATAGGTTTTAGATTTGGATCAGCAATTTAGAGAATTCTTAAGGAGATATTCAATCTTTGTGAGAGGTTCTCTTTAGAGAGTTTGTATGCTTGTTCTATTAATTTTATTGAGGATTTTATTGATATATTTAGCCCACATTGGGTGAACCACGGTATATCTATCTTATGTGATATTAATATATTTACTTTTCTCCATTAAGCATTCATTTAGTATGACTTATGGAATTGATTCCATGATGTAAGTAGTGCATAGTGAAATCTGATTTTACACATTTAAAATCTACTTTGTGTTTTAAATTAAGATTTTATTGTGAATTAAATCTATTTTGAATTCATTTAATTCCTAACAACTAATATCAAAGTTTTGGTGGTGTTTTTGATGAAGTGGTAGATTATAGGAAAAGTTATTAGCTTGAGTGGGAGTGATGGAAGAAGATATTAGATTCAGAGTTGAGAAATTTGATGGCAGAAATTTTGGGTTATGGAAAATGCAAATGGAATATTACTTGTATTAGAAGGAACTTTAACTCCCCTTGGAGGTGAAAGAAAGACAACCTATATCTATGAGTGATGATGATTGGACATTATTTGATAAGAAGGCATTGGGAGCCATATGATTATGCCTTACATCTTTTATTTCATTCAACATTTTAGATGAGAAATCTACAAAAGATATCATAGATAAACTTGGAAATTTTTATGAGAAAACCTTTGCCTCAAATAAAATATTTCTTATGAAAAGATTTTTTAATATGAAAATATCTGAGAATGGTTTTATTTCTAGTCATCTAAATGATTTTAATATGATTGTAAGTATGTTCACTTTTGCTGGAATTAAATTAGATGATGAATTTAGAGATTTTTTGATTTTGTGTTATTTACTAATAGTTGGGATAGCTTGGTTATGGATGTGAGTAATGCAGTCTTTGACAAGGCCATTTTAAATTTTGAGGATGTTGTAGGTGTGATTCTTAGAGAGAAAAAAATATCACTGGTGAATCATCTTCAAGTAATGATTTATCTATTGAAACTAGAGGGAGGAAAAAGGACAAGATAAAATGAAATCATGGAAAGTCAAAGGGTGGATCTAAATATAGATCTAGAGCCAAGATGATATGTTGGCATTGTGGGAAGAGTGGACACTCAAAGAAGGATTGTTGGTAACTTAAAAATAGGAATACCAACAAGGAGGAAATGAATAAGGTAAATATGACATTAGGTAAATTATGTTAGGATTCCTTAATTATTTCTTTGGATAATTTTTCTGAGTCTTGGGTATTAGATTTAGGGGCTTCTTTTCATGCCACCCCAAATAGGCATTATTTTACTAATTATGTTCAATAAAATTTGGGACATGTTTATCTTGGTGATGATGAACCATGTGAGATAGTAGGGAAAGGTCTTATTCAAGTGAATATGTAGAATGAGAACACATGGATACTTAAGGATGTCAGACATGTACCTATGTTGAGACAAAATTTGGTTTCAATGGGGATATTGGGTAGTGAGGGCTATTTGGTTATGTTTACTATACATTTTTGGAAAGTTACCAAAGAAGATATTGTGGTTGTAAAAGGTAAGAAAGTTGGTACTTTATATTTGACAAGTAGTGTTTATTCTTGTGATTTAGTTGTTGTAGATGGAAATGTAACTATGTGGAACTAAAGGCTCAGTCATATGAGCCATAAGGGTATGGGTATCTCAAAATACAAGTTACCTAGATTAAAAGAAATTTATTTAGACTTTTATGAGGATTGTGTGTAAAATAAATAGAAGCGAGTTAATTTTTTGAAAGTTAGACCCACAAAGAAATAACATAAGTTAGAGTTGGTACATTCAGATGTATGGGGACCAAATCAGGTATCTTATATTGGTGGTTCCAATTATTATGTCAATTTTATTGATGATGCAACTAGAAAAGTTTGAATTTATTTAATTAAAAGGAAATATCATGTATTTAAAAATTTTAATAAGTGGAAAGCCTTGGTTGAGAATGAAATAGGTCTCAAGTTGAAATGTCTCAGATCAGATAATGGAGGTGAGTATTGTAGTAATGCTTTCTTTGATTATCTAATAATGGAATTTATAGGCAAATGATGGCTCTAAGAAATCCACAATAGAATGGGATATCTAAAAGGATGAACAAAAAATAATGGAACATGCTAGGAGTATGAGGTTACATGTAGGGTTGTCTTTATAGTTTTGGGTAGAAAAAGTTAGCATGATAGTTTATTTGACTAACAGAGGACCTTTAATGCCTTTGGATGGAGGCATTTATAAATAAGCTTGGTCTGGTAAGAATATTGATCATTATTTTCTTAGATTATTTGGATGTGAGGCCTTTTTTCTCACTAAGATAGATGATAGGACTAAGCTAGAGGCAAAATAAAAAAATGCACACTTATTGGTTATGGTGAGGATGACTTTGGTTTCCATTTATGGAGAATTAAAGATTAAAAAATATTTAGGTCTAGAGATGTAATATTTAATGAAAAATTCATGTATAAGAATCAGTTACAAGAATAAGAATAAGAATAGGAATAGAAAGAGTACACAATATTGGATGACATTACAGATGGAAAAGTATCCAATGAACTAGTTCAGGAACCTTCTACACAAGGACCCCAAACTCCTATGGTAAGAAGGTCTTATAGGGTAAGAAGAGCACTTGAACATTTTTATCAATCTTTGAATTATTTATTACTCACTAAAAATGGAGAACCAATGTGTTATGAAGAATCAATGTAGGTAGATCCCAAGAAGAAGTGAGAGAAAGCCATGGATGAGGAACATAGATCTACCATGGACAACCAAACATGGGATTTGGTAAGGTTACCTAAGGGCAAGAGTACATTGCCAAACAAGTGGATTTATAGAATAAAAGGAGAAGATGAAGGGATAAAAAGGTATAAGGTTAGAATGGTGGTCAAGGGGTTTACACAAAAATCAGGTATTGATTTTGATGAGATTTTTTCTTCTATTGTAAAAATGACTTTTATTAAGATTGTTTTTGGTTCAGTTGTAGTTGAGGTTTTGCCCTTAGAATAGTTATATGTGAAAATTGATTTTCTTCATGGTGATTTGAATGAAGAGTTTTATATGGAGTAGACATAGGGATATTAGGTGATAGGGAAGGAGAACTATGTGTGCAGACTAAAGAAGAGCTTATATGGCCTAAAATAAGCTCCAAAATCAGTGGTATAAAATTTTTGATTGTTTTATATTGGAACAAGGTTATCAAAGGTGTAATTCTAACCATTATGTGTGCATAAAACATTTTGGTGATGCTTATTTTATTATATTATAATTTTATGTGGATGACATGATAGTTTTAGGAAAGAACATGTATCATATTCATATACTTAAGAAATATCTTAGTGACTCATTTTCTATGAAGGATTTAGGTGCAACAAAGTAAATCCTTAGTATGAGGATTACTCATGATAGAAAGGAGAGGAATATAATTTTATCTCAATCATAGTATGTGAGGAAAGTATTGGAAAAGTTTATCATATTGGGTGTTAAATATATTGGTACTCCTTTGGTAGGCCACTTTAGATTATCAAAGGAGTAGTGTCCCAAGATGGCGGTTTAAAATATTAGTATGTCCAAGGTACCTTAGTCATTGGTAGTTGGTATCTTGATATATGCCATGGTTTGTACTAGGCTAGATATTTCCCAAGAAATGGGAGTTATGAGTAGGTATATGAGTGATCTTGGTTATGAGCATTGAAAAGTAGTGAAATGGATTCTTCTATACTTGAGAGGAACCATGGATGTTTTATTATGTTATGGTAGTTCAGATACCACTTTGCATGGTTATGTGGACTCATATATGGTAAGGGATATTGATAGTAGTATAAGTATGATAGGTTATATATTTACTATTGGAGATACAATGGTTAATTAGATTTATAGGACATAAAAGGTTATGGCTTTGTCAACCACAGAGGTAGAGTATGTTACTACCACAGAGGCTAGTAAGGAGATGATTTGGTTAAAATAGTTATTTTGAGATATATGGTATGAGTAAAATTTTTGAAGACTATACAGTGATAGTTAGAGTGTTATTTATTTGGAAAATAACTCCACTTTCTATCTGAGGACAACAAACATTCAGTTACATTATCACTTCATCAAGACAGCTTTGGAGGAGAACTTGTTGAAGTTGGAGAAGATTCATACTTGACAAATTCCTAAATATATGATGACCAAGGTGTTCACATTAAACAAGTTAAGACTATCTCCAAATTTGGTTGGTCTTAGTGGTCATGGAGTAATGATAGATTTTGTTGAGTGTGGATCCCTTTGGGGCTCTCACATGACCATGATAGTATATTTTAGGGGCTTAAAGAACTCCACAAATGTGGGGAGTGAATTTTTCATGTAATCCACATGTGGGTAGAATATTATTAAATGTTTTTAATAATTTATATGGTGACTTCCATGTTTAATGGAAGTGGGATTGATTTCCTTGTTTTAGGGAGTTAATTTTATCTTTTCTTATTTCCATTTTGAATTCCATGTTTATTGGAAGTGAGATTGACTTCCTTGTTTTTAGGGATTTAGTTGTTTATTGGGAGTGGGATTGACTTCCATGTTTTATGGAGTTAGTTTTTATCTCCTTGTTACTTGTGTAAGCCTTTTTTGGAGGAGAGATGAGGATGGTGTGTTCCTTCTTAGGTGGAATTTTGGATAAGCATGACTGGGTGGAAGATAGTGCATTTACTTATGGATAATTCCTATCTTAGATAAGCATGGCATGTTTTATCTTCTTGGGCTTATTTCTTCCATCTTTGTATATATATATATATATATATATATATATATATATATATATATATATATATATATATATATATATATATATATATATATGCAATGGTGTGAATTTGTACAAGATGATGTTTTTATTTACAATGTGTGGTATAATAGCTTATGGGGTGATTATTTATAGGTACATGTATGGCATATAATATGTTGATTATTTTTTGTAGGTTTTATATTTGGATCATCAATTTAGATAATTATTTTGTGAATTCTTGAGGAGATATTCAATCTCTGTGAGAGGTTCTCTTTGGAGAGTTTGCACTATTGTTCTATTAATTTTATTGAGGACTCTCTTGGTGGATGTAGCCCACATTAGGTGAACCAAGGTATATATATCTTATAATATATTTATAGTTTTAATTTTTTCCATTAATAATTCATTTACTGTGATTTGAGGAATTGATTCCGTGATGCAAGTAGTGCATAGTGAAATATGATTTTACACATTTAAAATCTGATTTATATGTTTTAAATTAAGATTTTATGGTGAATTAAATCTAGTTTGAACTCATTTAATTCCTAACACATGGGAGTATTGGGAGAAATATTTAGATATTTAATTAGAAATTTTTTATCCCTAACAACAATGTCATATGCATCAATGAGCACTAATCCTCCCATAGATAGGACCATTATAGTTATATCACTATTTAGAGCCCTTAAATAATATAAAAACATAGTATTTGTATATGGCTTGAACAAGGGAGGTATTATGTCCCAAACTCTTTTGAATATGAAATTAAAATTAACCATCAGATCATATGGGGATCTCTTAATGGTGGTAAGCTACTCCATCAAAGATAGGTGGTCACTCTTGTCTTCAAATTGCTTGCACAATTTTTATCCTAGCTCATATTGACTATGAATGAAGTTAGGTATTAGACTCTTATAGAATATATTACTTTTAAATAAGAGGTGAGTATTATGACTACTAAATTATCTTTAGTGATATTATGAATTGAGAAGATATTGTCAAGATATTGTATGTGCTCTATAGGGGTGGTTTAATTCTCACCAATAAAATATGACAAGATCTTACGCACTAAAACTAGAATGCCATCATATTGAGATAGAGCTGAAGGACTACCTCCATTAAATTTAATAAATAGCTAGTTTATTTGGGTAGCCATGAAGGGAATATAAATTAATCTTCCTCTAGGTAGGGGAAATATACCAAAAGGAGGGGTAGATTGAGCTCTTAGGGAGGACTGACTTGAATTTATAACACTTTTAACATGAGATGAGTATGATATAATTCTTATTATAATAGAAGGTACATGTAATTTGACATAATTAAAAATAATACCTCTTGAATATGATCTCATTTATCTTATCATATAGATGAAGCACTGATCTCTATAAACCAAAAATAATTAGAGTCATCAAGTCCTATATATAGTGTTTTCAACACTATTGACCAATAATAACACCAAATTATTTGATAAATATTTTATGGAGTCCTAATGGGCATGACAAAAACTATTATCACTCAAATTGTGCATCTATTGAATTAGAATAATTGGTTTAGTGGAATACTAGGATCATCCCCCAAGGTGTGGGACACTACTAATCCTTGGGATGAACCTTAGGATAAGGTTGAATTTTATCTAATATAGATGCATTAGATTTAGGATCAACATATAGGCCTAAAAAATATAAATGTAAATCTACAACTAATCCTAAGTCTAAAATATATTATGGGGAAAAGAGAGGGGGTTTCTAAAAGGTAAATAATGGTGATGCACCAAGACTAGACAAAAACTCTCTAGGCCTTGAAGAACACATTAGAAATCTTAGAAAATGATAAAATATTACATAAACTCTAAAATTAACATTCTAATTACATTAATATTTTGTATGGAGGTGCAAGACACAATACAATATGAATAGAGATGACAAACAATCCACAAGTGGCATCTGTATAGACCTATACACACATAATGTATGAAATATAAGATAAATCCAAGTTTTGCATAGAGGTTATAGGAATGGATGAAAATTAAAGGGATAAGGATCATCCATAGGAAAATATCAACAAACCATATGATGTACATTTAATGTAAGAAGAAAGTAATGAGGTGAACTCAATTATTATTAAAATACAAGGCTAAGGTAGTAAAGTACTGGTGAAGGAAATTTTTTGGAAAAATTATTGTGCTAAAAATGTCAACCATTTTACAATATAAGACTTGGGATTTTATAGGAAATGGGAAGTCCATAGGTCATTGATCACAATAAAAAATATAGATAAGAGAATTAAATTGAATATAAAAAATCAAGACACATAATCTTACTACAAATCAAATAAGGGTGGCCAAAGGTAATGGGGACTCTAAATACATCATCAAGGCATGGTGATAATTTTCATAAGCTTGAACTTGTTATCTCAACACACTATCCTATTACTCACACATCAACCTATATTTAATCACTCATTGGCTATAACATAGTTTTTTGGATTTCATGTGTAGGAATGCAGATATAGATCTTTTCAAATTACCACCTTGGAATATTTTAGCCTAATTTAGATGATTCTATTTTCAATGTTATTCCCTAAAGAATTTCATGCCATGTTTTTCATTAAAATACTTCTTTGTCCTATATGACCTGGTTATGATCTCATCATACTAGTCTTGCTTACACCTTAATGGTATTATCTATATTAGAATTAAATTTTACAAATTAAAGTTTAATTCAATATACTATACCAACTACAACATCCTCCTAATTCATTCATCTTGTAATCTTATGATCTTTGAGCAATTGCATCTTGATTCTAAAAATCATGATTATAATGGTATTGATGGCTCGATGGGCCATCAATTTTAGGCTTGGAAACTAATGATATGGAGTTATTTAATTCACTATCTCTTTCATTACTTGGCTACATATTTTACACTAAGGGTTTGTCACATCCATATGGTGAGCCATCATTGGCTCTTAGATTCCCTAAGATCTAACAATAGGTCAAATATTAGGGGATATTTATTGGTTGGATGCATACTATGTCATCTTGTGACTATTAGTCTAGGAGGAGCCTAGGAGGATAGGTGAATCAAAAATGCATCATGTTTATAAATAAATCCTAACACAAAGAAGATAGATCATACCATACACTTTATATTAGGGACACATTTGTTAAGCAGGAACACGACCAATATGGGGATCTACTATACCCAATTAGGGGATCTCTTACCATAATTTATCATGATAAAGAGGGTTCAAAAGCCTTTAGTCTAACATAATCACACAATAACCCGAAGAGGGTCTTGAGTTTTAATATTTCACTTAAACTAATAAAAAGTAAATAAAATCTAATCTAGTGCTCACCAAAGCTTGTGGAACAAAGTGGGGGTTATAAATAATAAAACTAAACATGCATAGAAGATATATACTCATGTCAATGTATACAAAATCCTAATGAATGGAAGATAAGTACAAATGTATATCTATCTACTCTTACAAAGGAGAAACAAAGTTAGGAATAGTTATCATTGAATACAAACCTACCAAGCCTCAATATCTACCTTGGCCAAGGTGTTTTATAAGAGGTTATTGTGGTATGTACAGATAAAAATGATAAATCAGATCTAGGTTACACAACATATCAATGCATCCAAGAGACTTATCCACAAGACAATATCTATATCTCTAAAGAAAGTATGGAACCTTAAAATTTATTTCTCAAGTAGAATGGTCAATAATAAGATGTTTATTTAATCTTAATTATTCTTATTCTCATAATAAATGGTGTAAATTAACTTGTATATATAGGCATATTTGACCCTAAACCCTTCTAAAAATCTTGGTCGATAGGGTTGACCCAGTCAACCTAGCACAATTTCAAAAAATAATTCACTAGGTCAGTTAAAGGCCAAACTAATTCCTAAGTAGACATAACCAAAAATTGTAAAAGGTCAACCAAGTTATCCTAGTACATCTAAATAATAAAAAGGGATTAAGGTGAGGAATAGGGGGATAAAAATTAGTAAGTGACTATAAAGGGTATAATAGAGATGAATAATCTTAAGGATTATGGTTTTAGGAGACAAGTGTGTAGATAACAAATGATAAAAGGGAAAAAATATTGTAAAACACAAATGGTCTCCCCACCCCTTTCTTGATGCACCCTTTAAGAAATTCACTCAGAGAGATTGAGACTCGATGGGTTCCTACAAGATAAAAAGTGTCAGTAATTGATAAAAGTTTGAAAATATTATGTGTATACATATGCATCACTTGAAGCTCATCACATGTCATGTGAGTGAAACATGGGATGGTGTTTCGAGAATAAAAAATGATAACACATAATGCTGATGCTAAGTAAAATTCATTAAGGAACAAATAAGATAAATGAAAGGGTTGAATTTAAAAACACATACCTTTGCTTACCTTGTTATTGTAGATAAAGAAGTAGACTGTAAGAGAAGTGAAGGTGTCCAATGTGAATAAAATTAGGTAAACTTATAAAATTTAGTGGAAAAAAAAGAAACAAATCAAAATTTTGGGAGATAGGCATATAATAGTGGAAAATATTCTCTATGTCATCATGATTACATAACATTTTATAGTTCATAAAATGGATGAGTAAAAATAAAGATAGAGGAAAAATAAGGAATTTGATGGAAAAGATTTGAAAGATTAAGATTTTTGAAAAGTGATTTTAAATAGGTTGAAATGAAAGTCATTTGTTATTTTTGACTTGTGGAGATAAAAAGAGATTTGATAGACAAAAATGAGTTAGGATGGTGAGGAGATGATAGGCTAAATGAGAGGGATCTCCAGAAGTGGCAACATGTGCACTATAGGTAGCCAACCAAGAATCTCAAGTTAGTTTTTGAATATTTTAATGTTTTTAAGGGTATTTTATAAATTTTTAATTTAAAAAAAATTTATAGACATTGTAATGAACCCAATCATATGCTAAGGGTGTAAGAAACCATTTAGGGAAATGGGTTCAAAGGGTTTGGGTAAATAACTATCAAAAGAAATTTAGTTTGAAAAATGTAAGGGATTAGTAAGGAAAAAAAAATTAGGTCAACCAAATCAACTTAGTAGGCTAAAAAGTGTCAAAATCTACAATGCTAACCTAGTAGGTATGTGTTGATATAGTTTGCTTCCCAAACTATTGACCTAATGTATTGCTATCAACCTAGTATAAAAAGTCACTGTGATAACTCAACACTAAGAGGGGAAAAATAGAGGGATTGACTTAGATTTTTAAGTCAACTAGGTCAAAATAGGTAAATTTTAGTCAAACTAATGTTTGACCAAAGGACCAAAATAGTAAAAAAATGTATACAATAGGCCAAAAGAGTACTAGAAGGGCCCATAATGATCGAGTGTGGGATAAAAGGGCCAAGCAGGATAAAAATAGGTCCACTTGATTAAAAGTGAATAAATTAAAGAAAATTAGGCTTGTTTTTGTTAAAATTTTGAAAAGAATATATTTTAATTATAAATGACATGGAGGATATAATACATATTGTGTGTTTTTCCTAGTTTTAAGGGCATCTAAGATTTTAGCATTTGGTAGATGCATCATGGATCCTAGAATTATTAGAGTGATTGTCTATAGAGGATAGAGATAGATTGATTTTCATAGGCTTAGGAGGTATCGTGGAGATGTGTAAGATTCCACTTACTTCAGATTTACTAGTCATGTTCCTGGGATGCTAAGAATGATTGACTAACAGCTTTAGATGAGAGGTGGAGGGGGATAACATAGAGGTGGGTATCCCCTTGGAGGATGTCCATTCCATCTTAGGAATTCCCATAGTAGGGATACCCATAGTCACAAGAGTACCTGATAGTGAGGAGGCACTGAGAGTCGTAGCCATATGGGTGATGGGCTCTTAAATGATACACCCAAGACTGAGGGTAAATATGTTCAATGCATATACATCATATATTTTGAATATATATAAGGTTGTGATAAGACTTATGATAACATTGATGTTGTGCCACAATTTAGATGGTAAGGTACCACTATTTTTGATAGCCTTGAGCTAGATAATATTAGAGTAGAGGGTGTTATATGAGTTGGTATTTGTCATCTAGGTATAGCTCATGGATGACATGTATGGGATGATATCTAGAGGGAAAAAGTTAGTGAGTCTTATCATATTATTTATGGCATGCATATTTTAGACATTCCCCTTGTATCAGCCATATGGGTTTCCGCATGTGTCAATGATAGGTTACCTTAGGTTTAGAGATAGAGATAGGACCAGGTAGCATGGGCCATGCCCCAAGTGATAGTATCATAGACATTAAGATGAGTGAATATTATATGGAAATTTTATGGGTACATCACTATGATATGGCCTAGCTAGGAGATAGTAACACCAACTTTAGTATGAATAGAGGTGATAGGGAACTATACCTAGTGGATGTAACTGAATCTAATGGTATGATTACTAGGACAAATGGGATTACCTCACCCATAAGCACTTATAGTGATTCCCACATTTTATTCCCAATATGTATGAGAGCCATGGGGGAGGGGAGGACTACAGTCACTAGTTTCTAGGTTGATACTCAGGCCACATCATGAAAGACCATGGATTGGTCAAGCATGATAGGTAGTAGAGCAGGAGGAGATGGATGCAAAGGTAGGAGCAATAGAAGTACTACCACCACCTCCATAGTATGAGGATAAAAAACCACCATGGACATGGTGTTGATGAAGGTATTAAGAGAAGGAAAGAGCATAGACTCTCTCCATCTCAGATAACCTAGCAAGTGAGCTAGAGTAGAGTTGGATGATAGAGAGACTATATAGGCATAGGCTGAGATGGGTAGGAGTGGTGAGTCTATGATTTGATTTTAGATGGAAATCAATATAGGAGGTTTCTAGAGGCTATGTGGATGGAAAGACCATGCTCAAAAGTCATGTAGATGGCAAGACCATGGTAGCCAACTATAGATAGGTAATAAAATATGGTTAAATTTTTATTTAAGTTATTTTGAGATAAAATAGAGATATATCAATGATATAATATCTATCTATTTTAGTTTCTACAAGTGTGGTAGAGGATGTGGAGACTAGATGGGTGTTTCTAGTGAGGGGATCAATCTATAATATCCTAGATGAGGCACTAACATCATATAACCCCACTACACTGGAGGACCCTAGAGTACCATCTACACCAGATCAGGAAAGTTGGTTTAGATTAGTTATAGAGGTCATGAGGCAATTATGATTACATAAAGAGGAGATGCAACCACTATCAAAGGTGAGTGATAAGAGAGGTAAGGGCATGTAAGGCCTTGGATGAGGAGAGAGCCATGAATCTAGTGACCATGACATAGATGGGATAGGCATGGGACTAGGAGAGATTGACATATGTAGCAACCCTAACCCATATGGCATAGGTATAAGAGTAGGAGAGGGTCATACATATAGAAACCTTAGCTTAGTTTCCATAGGTGTAAGCTCAAGTGGCTCATCTATAGGGATAGGTATCAAGACTAAGATTTTGGATAGCCTTTTTACAGTGTTATATTTAGAGGGGTCAAACTAAGGCATCTACAAGCAGTGTGGCTACACCATGGGATAGGCATGATGGGGCCCAACCATAAAGCTATCTAGATCTTTTTATATGGTTGTATTATTATATTAAAACTAATGATATATAGATGTTTCATTTTGGCATTTGGATGCTCATTGTATGTGTTTGCATTATGGTTGTGGTTGTTGATGTTTTGATATATTTATTTCTAGCACATGTATTTAGCTATTGTTGTATATGTTATGGGAAATATATGAGTTATGGTTTATTTTCTATAATTATGTGGGACAACTTCATGGTTAAAAAGAAACATTAAAAAAGGACTTGGTAAGATATAATCAATCAAAAATATACTACACACTATTTCAAGTTGGGAAATGTGTAATAACAAGAAAAATAACTAAGTATAAAGAACCAAAGAGTGGTAAAACAAGATGGTAAAAAAGAGTTTATTTTGAAACCAAACAAAATATTTAGCACCAAATTGAAACAAGTAAAATCATGTTAGGAAGTATGAAAGTAACGTAATAAAGTGGAAAGCATGTGAAAGGAAAAATGGTATAAAAATAAAATAAAATAAGTAAATCAACCATACTATATCACATTGGGAAGTATAAGAGAGAAAAACAAATTGGAAAAATTGGTCTTAAATTTATCACACTAATTCAAGCTAGGAATTAAGAAAAATTCAAGAAATGATTGGATTCTTACATGAAATCAAAAAATAAAAACATAAAAGTGAAAGAGAAATGAAGTATAAAACATACTAAATAAAGTTGAGAAACATGTAAATGATGTGTAACTTCATAATAAATCACATCCTATATCATATTTGACACACGTAATTTTGATTGTGACTTGGATTATTGGAGAATCCCAATGGGAGTAATCAATGAACAAAACAATATTTCTCAATATGAAATATGTGAAATGTAGGGAATGATAAAGGGAATGTAAAAATCATAATTGAGGCATATTATGAGAATAACCTAGGAAATAAGGGGCATACTAAGGACATGAAAAGATACTAAGTGACTAGTGACCATTAATGTATAAAAGAAACATGTTGTCTATAGACACAAAGATTTGTAGGAAAATAAGCATGCTACAAGGATCAACTAATGAAGGTATATTAGTATAAGAAAATTAAAATGGACATACCTTCCCACAATGTGCTCTCCATTCCTTAGTACCACTTATAGAGCTATCAGTCTACTACGAAGATGGGTACTTGTGTGAGAAAGTAGATAGCACTAAAATATTTTTTTATTCTCCTTTTCTAATCTAATGGCATACCACACCCCAATGGATATAAGATCTATTGTGAGGATAATTTTGGAGTTTAAGCTTTGACTAGAAGAAGGAGATGTGCTTTGAATCACACCTTTTAGTGATTTGACTTTTAAAAAATTTGAAATGTTTTTGCCTTTTTCAATCATTGAATTTTGTTAAATGATTTGGTTTTTTAATGTTTTTAAGGATTTTTAATATTCCTCCTCCATACTAACTTGGAATGACCAAACATGAGAGATAGAGTGATACACACTAATGAGCTGTAAGTTTAGGCTAAAAGAATATAAGTAACCAAAGACAAGATTGACTAGGATACTTAGGATTGAAAATGAACTAGAAGGTTATCTCAAAACTCAATTATGTATATGTTTAATTTTCAAAAAAGGGAATAAAGAGAAATAAAGGAGATATAAAATGGAATGATAAAAGGAGATTATAATGAGATTAATTTTTTTCTAACTAATCACATGGTAAATAACGAATGACTAAAGGGAATAAGGTGTATAACCAAGTCACAATGATAATTATCCATGAAAAATAGAGATAAGAAAGCGAATAATAAGGAAAATAAAAACAAGGGAGTTTTTAATAAATAAACTCAAGAAGGAACATACAATAATGATAAAAAAGACATCCATAAGAAAACATAAATGACATCATAAGCCATATATAATGCAAAATTAAAGTCACCATGTAAAATAAATAAGAATTTGACACAATGTCAAATGATATAACAAATAGATAAAGATAATATTAGAGAACGCATACAATCAAAATTAAAATTTAAGAAAATCATGTATGTATTCATAAATATTGATAGATTTTCCCACACACATTATTTAGAACATTTGATAAGTCTCTATGATGCTGGTTACAAATTGATACTAATGTCTCATCTATCTTTAGTGAAAATTAGGAAAATACTTATCATCTAATCTCCTCAACATAGAAATTAGTAATGCTAAATGGATCATGCTGAGGAGGGATAATAGGAAATGGATGCTCATAATGATGCATGGGAGTGGACATTATGGGAAATGTAGGAATCACTAGTGGGGAAGGATCCATAGGTGAGGGAAGGTCCACAGGTGAAGGATTCATGGGTGGATAAATAGATGGTGATGAAGGGAACATAGGAGGGGATGGAACCATTAGAGGTGGAACCATGGAAGAAGAAAGGGGAGCCTTATTACAATAATGACCTATAAGAGGAATGGTAAAATGTTCAAGAATAACTATATGGTGATTTTTAAGGTGTTACTGAAGGATGTAAAAATGATCGATGTGATGGGTGCCACATTGGTTCCAAAGATAATACACCTCTCCATACTTGTGAATATATTTAGGTAATACCTTTAGGGGAGACATGGATTTGTCTAAAGGTTTAAGGGTAGAAGAACATAGAGTATCAATATAATATTGTAGCTTGTGATAATAAATGGATGAATGATTATCTATTCCATGGAAGCAACATATATGCCTATGATTAGGATTCATATAAGTACTCATAGGAGGAGGTGTAACAGGAGAAAAAAAATCTTGGGAAGGCTCATCAACATATTTAGAGGGAAATAAATCTATCTAAGGTAAGATAAGAAAACCATCACCAAGAGAAGGTGATGGTGGGGAAAGAACTAGATTAGGCTAAAAAAAGGAGTAATGGAATCAGAATTAGGGATAGACTTAGTGATAAAGGGAGCAAAAAAAGGCTCAAATATAGTGGGAGAAAGAATAGGCTCAACTATAGTATAAGTAGGAATGGTATTTGATGTGAGCTCTACTAAGGGAGGGTTAGGGTATATAAAAGGCCAAAGAAAGGTCACACACATCTCAGGGATAAGAAGGGTATAAGGAACAAGGTACCTATAAAAGTGGTAAGGCCCAATTATAGCATGATCCATGAGAATATTTATATGAGGTTCTTAAAAAATTAGAGGTTTCAACACCATCGCTACCCTATGATAAAGAGGAAAAATAATAAAATTAAGAACTATAAATGATGGAATATGAGAAGATACATGAAAATATTAAAGCAAAGAGGAATGATAATGAATAATCTTAGCATGATGGGTCTGGACAAGACCACTTAAGAATGGATCATCTAAGGCATAACCATCATCATAGTTAGGTGTGTGAAGATTAATGATGTAGGTAGGGATGAATTTTTCATTTGATGAATTGTGATGAATATAATGTTGAGTGTTAGTCAAGATAATGAGAATATCATCATAGGGCGGTTTGCAAGAATGAGGATATAAAGAAGAAGGAAGCTAAAAGATGAGATGGGGAGAGAGATTAGATGTTTTAATCTTGAGATTAATCTCATTAGGCTCATCATCATAAAAATTTAAGAGGTTAGGAGGAATATTCCTAATGAGCTTGGGATGACTATTGTAACCTCAGGTGGAATTGATATGAAATTTAAATCATTGATACTCATGGAATGGAACACTAAGCAAAGGTTCAAGAGTAGCAATATTGAAGACACCATAGTCTTAGAATTATTTAAAATTCAAAGGGTTAGTGTCACCCTAAATCCTATAGATGGCTCCATTATGAGGGAATTTAATGCATTGGTAAGCAAAATAATCAACTGCTCTCACATGATGAGTCTATGACCTACCAAGAAAGATGTTATAAGATAGAGGAAAGTTAAATATCATCACCTTCACATGAATAGTTACAAGTGGGTTAGTAATGGGAAGCCACAAATATAAAAGAGGAATTTGCATTCAATCATATCCTTGACATGTGCTACGTGTGGAATTTAGAATATCTAAGGGTTTTGATAAAACATAAGTTCTTGAAACCTCATCAATCAATGCATGATTGACTTGGATGTCACTAATTTGGATACTAATGAATAGATAAGGATCATTTACATGGAACAAAATCTCATTATGAATTATATAAGCGATGGGAAATTTTAAGGAAATAGAAGTGTCTATTGTTTCATCAACATGGATGGACATATCTTCACATCTTTATAATATGTTATCTTTAGATCCAGATAAGGTTACTTCACATCCTACTAGGGGAGGATGAGGGATGTTCATTTTGAACAAAAGTCGCATAAGATAGTTTTGATGACATGGAGAGGTACTCATAAGTTCAAGGAATGGAATTTGGGATGGGAGATTAATGAGTTCCATGATGGGACCCACTCATCATAACCCATAAGAAGGTTGTTAGAAATAGGTGCACAATGTTGAAGAAGGTCGTCAGAAGGAGGAGTCAAAGTGCATTGGAATTTGTGGTGATAAGAAGGAGAAGGTTTAAAATAAGGTTATAAATTATGTTGTGAATATGAAGTAGTTGGTTTAGGTTGGTGGTGAGAATTGGTATAAAAAGTGAGAATATAAGCTTGATTATCATTAGTGTTAGGTAAAGAAGATGAAGGGAGAGTAGAAATAGAATGGGAATTTTTATCCAAGGGAGGAGTTGGAATTAGATCATAAAAAATTATAAGGTCATATTTCCCTAACTCATTTAAGTGAGTTGGAGAGGAATCTTGGATAACACAAAATATGCAAGATGATAGAGGGGTGTAGATAGGTTGAGGATCAATGAAAGAAACCACCCTTTGCATATAAGTCATATTAACCACATTATCTTTAAAAGTGGGGTCAACAAGAATTTATAAATTATTGGTGGAAGGGGTGGTCTTGTCTTGGGTATCTTTATTAGGTTTATGATTAGGAAGAGGGTCTTTATAGATAGCCAAATGAGTATTATCTTGATTTAAGGCTTGAGATTTAGTATTTTTTTCTTGAGCCTTAAAATTAATGTCATAAGCTTGTTGATGTTTCTGAATGATAGAGTCATGATCAAAATTAGGACCAAGAATAAAATCCATAACTAAATTATGAAGCTACCTACATGTCTCATGAGAATGACCCCAACTAGCATGAAACCAAAAAAACTTGTTAAGATCATACAAGGATTTCATAGGACAAGTGGGATCAACTTATCATGGAAGAGGCCTAGGTAGACATTTAATTAATTCAGATAAGGATAGAGGTTTTTGAACATTGATGTTATTAGGTCAAGATAAATTAAGATTTCTGTATTATTGAGAAGGGGGAGTTGGTTCTGAAGACTGGTTAGGAACAACATATTGAATAGTGTAAATGGTGTCATAAGAGTCCATGATACCATCATTATTAGCATTAATTTTTTTTTTCTTGAGTAAGATGTGAGGACCCATAAAATGTTGGGGTGGCTTCAATTGATGCATAAGAAAATCTTGATGTTTATCTTGGTCAATAGGCTCTTCCAAAGTATGTGGAGAGAGAGTGCAGACCTAGTATTGCAACTTGAGAAAAAGAGCATTGGTAAAAAGATGAAAAATATTATCATTGGACATATTATTTTAAAATTTGTTGGAAAATGTTTCCCACCTCTTAAAAAAATCTTAGGCAGTTTCATTTTCAAGTTACTTATAATTTATAAAGGATGCCAAAGTACTTTTGGGAAGATCACTAGTTTGGAACTCTTAGACTAAAGCATTTACTAAATATTCAAAACTAATAATAGAATGAGTTTTAAGTTGGTTGTACCAATCTAAATAATCACCTATGAGGGTTTTGGCTAAGATCTTGGTAGTAGCAAAGGTGTTCAATTTGACCCAAAGGGGTCATAATAGAAGGAAGAGGCTGAGTATCAAAGAAATTAGTACCCATAAATCCATTTGAGAATGTGGGAGAAGGTGAATGAGGATATTCAAATTAACCACTAATCATGAGATGGTAAATGGTAAAAGGATCATTTCCTCAATGTTGAGGAATTTGGAGATAAAGAAGAACATTTCAAGGGTATAGTCTAATTCAAGTTAATATTTTAGGGAGAAGAGAGGATTATGTTGTGAAGAGAAATGAAGAGGGGTGTCATAGTTCATTATGTGAGTGGATATATTATCATTACTCTCATCCAAGATAAGATCCCTATTCTGATTATGGGAGACCCTATGAGGGTTATTAAAACTCATCATGTCTAGAATTCAACTCAATATTGTCTTCAAAAATAAAGCTCATGATGAAGGTAAATGACTAAACAAGACAAGAAAGATGCAAAAATATGGAAATAAAAAGTGATAATAAATTATATAAAGTTGATTAGGTCAAACTAGTATAGAAAATAGGGCTTAAAAACTATATAGAGTTGAATGGGTCAACCTAGAATAGAAAATAAAGGCATAAAAACTATACAAAGTCAACTGAGTTGAACTAGCATATCAAATAGAGGCTAAAAAAGTGTACAAGGTTGATTGGGTTGACCTAACATAATAGACAAGAAAAAATAGACAGTCTGTAAGAGACTGTGTCAATAGAAGTGACTATGTACTAAGACAAGGAAAATTTAAAAAGTACTTAGGAAAGTAAGAAATAAAAAGAAACACATAATCAATTAAATCAATGAGACTGATCCAATTGAGGCACACACATAAAACCTTCCACTAATGCTAGCAAATGCAAGTTTGTGTAATATAACATACAATTGAGAAAAGAGCAAGCAATCAACTTGGATATTAAAATCTAAGTGGTTAACATTAATGTTCTTATATTATTAGAGTATAATTTTAGAAATGATAGGAAGTTGGATGTAAGGAACTTAAAAATAATCCAAGGATGGTTTCATGATGTTTGGGTTGAAAGGGATCTGTATTGGTAAAAATACTAGCTTATTATTAAGGCCTACCCCCTCACTTCACACACTAAAATGATAAGGGTGTTGGGTGTTTATCCAAAATATACCATTAACCACATGTTTATACTTATCCATAAATCCAAGTTGGATTCCCCCTTGGTGATGAATTCCAAGTAGGTAGGCTTTGGGTAGATAATTGTTAAAACGTGTTTTAAGATTTTTTGATTTGGTAGTGTGTGCATAAAAGAGAAAATAGTAAAACTAAATGATGTATTTAGAACCACATAATTAGACTATGTGATCTATTCTAATCATGTAAATAATAAGAAATGAAATTGTGAGCTAATTACTAGCATATAAGGGTTAATTCCAACTTTGAAACATAGTACAGTGTCAATTTAGTCGATAATATATGCAAAGAATACAAAATAGGGCCAACAATGTCACCTATTTATTAAAAAAGGAAAAAGTTTGAAATTGAACTACATCAACAAAGTCAACCTAACTTTATAAACTGTACATAGAATACATAACTACACTGATAGGGTTGACCTAGTTGACTATACAAGGGAAGTTTTAAAGACTATAAATTATGAAAAATAGAATTATAACTAATGATATAAATGATAAAGAAGGATATAAAGTAACCTTGGTGGGTTGGAGGATGTAGAGAAGAATAATATTGTTATTGAATAACTTGGATTTGTACTTGCCAAGTCTGATAACTATGTTAACTGGGTCAACCAAGCTTTGTAGAAACCTATTGCTGATAGCTTGGAAATGTATAGAGTTGACTAGGTTGACCTAGTATGTTGAATGTGATGCCTAAAAGTGTACAAGGTTGATTGGGTCAACTTAGTAGTCTGAACTAGAATTCTAGATAACTTGCACAAATAAAACAAAGTCATTTTGATGTGACTATGTGTTAAACCTACACACATAATTTAGTACTGTGTCGATAGAATCTACCCAACACTACAAATATATGAAAAATAAAATGATGAAATAAGTGAAGAAAAACCTGTAAAGGTTAGATTCACATTGGGTTCACTAGAATGTATGAAATTATAAATTCATCATGTCTATAAATTAATCCTAACTCAGATAAGATAGATCATACCATACACTTCCAATTGGGGACATATTTGTTAAGCAGGAACATAAATAATATGGGGAACTACTAGACCCAATTAGGGGATCTCTTACCATAATAAAACATGCTAAGGAGGGTTCCAAAGCCTCCAATCTAACATAATCATGCAATAACCCTAAGGGGGTCCTAAGTTTTCATATTTCACCTAAACTAATAACAAGTAAAGAAAATCTAATCTAGTTATCACCAAAGCTCGTCGCATAAAGTGTAGGTTAGAAACAATAAAACTAAACATGCATAGAAGACATATACTCATGTCAATGTATATGGAATACTAATGCATGAAAGAGAAATACAAATGCATATCTATCTACTCTTACAAAGGAGAAACAAAGTTAGGAGTACTTACCTTTGAAGATGAACCCACCAATCTCTCCCTTAGCTAAGTTGCTTCAACAGAGGTTCTTATGGTATGTAAGGATGACAAGGATAAATTAGCTTTAGGGTACACAACCTATCAATGTATATAAAATACTTATCCATAAGACATGATCCATATCTGCAAAAAAAGTATGGAACCCTAAGCTTTGCTTCTCAAGTAGGATGGTCAATAAGTAGATATTCATTTTATCTTACTTATTATTCTCATAAATAAATGATGGAAATGAACTTGTATATATAGGCATATTTGACCTTAAACCCTTCTAAAATCCCCATCTAATAGGGTTGACCCAATTGACCTAGCACAATTTTTTATAATAATTCACTAGGTCATGATTTAGATCAACCAAAGGCCAAACTAATACCTAAGTGAAAATAATCCAAAACTATACAAGGCTGACCCAGTCGAGCTAGTAAAAACAAATAATAAAACGGGATTAAGGTGAGGAATATGAGGATAAAATGTAGAAAGTGATTGGAAAGGGTATAATAAAAAATAACAAGATTAGGGATAATGGTTTCAAAAGATAAGTGTGTAGATAACAAGTGGAAAAATGGATAGTAATCTTGTGAAGAACCAATGGTTTTCCCACCCCTTTCTTGATGCACCCCTTAAGGCATACACTCAAAGATATAGATCTCAATAGGTTCTCACAAGATATAAAGTATTAGTAATTGATAAAATTTTGAAAATATTATGTGTATACACTGGGGGTTTCTTATTAGTTGGATTAATACTATGTCCACCTGTGACTTTTAATCTAGGAGGAGCCTATGATGATAATTGACCATGTGTCCTCATTTGATTTGGGATCTAAATCCATAAGAGCTTGACAATGGTCAAGTGTAATGCTAACTATTCCTTCTATGATGAAGAAATATTTCACCACATGGCATCATCATGCTCACCTACTAGTCCAAATGGTTTAAATTTATATGGATGGTTTTGGGACATTAGGTCGTTGGGATTGCAACATGTGAAAGTATCATGATTTCCCACTACCTTGATGTCATGGAGATCCACTAGGAAACTTTGAATAAATTTTGACTAAGCATCAAAAAACATTTTAAAAGGGCTCAAAACCATTGGGAGATGTGAATGATTATTTCATGTCACTATTTGATTGAACCAAAATCCTACTATGACTAGAAATCTAGGAAGCTATCAAGACATTATCAAGGGCCCATAAAATCTGATCTCGCCACCTCTTGAAGCCATCACTAGGATATTTCTTAAAAATTTACTAAGTCCTTTTTCTACTTGACCCCTATGGTCTTCAAGAGTGCTCAATGTTCACTGAGAAGGCTAAAAGTGATGTCATGAATACTATTACATGCTTGAAAAACTCATCAAAGAGTTTAGGTGTTGAAACACATATAATATTGAATTCATACTCATTTTATTTCCAAAAAATTAACTAAACTTTGAGAACCTATGGGTGATCTAAATCCATAAACTGAATTACAAGTAGCTTCCCCATGGTGACCAAACATAGTCAAAACTAATCACACATGAGGATTGGGCAAACCATCATCTTAGTCCAAGATATTTACCATTTGATCACTATCTACACACACATCAAGATTTCACCAAGTTTTTTATTGGTTCATGATGTATATTTGTTCCTTTCCTCTCTCTCATGTATCTTTGTTTAAATTTTGTCTTTGATTTTGATATTTCTTAAGTAAGGATTGATTCATAAATGTTTCATTTTCAAGATACATAATGCAATAGAGTTCATAAAATTAGACCCAAATTCATGGGTTTATCCTTTTAGGTAATTATAGGTTCAATTTATCTTTCCTTGATCCTAATCATTTCTCTTTTCTTCATTTATAGAATAAAGGGAGAAAAATATACTCATATAAAATGTCTTTTTAATGTATTGAGTGTCACTTGAGACCATATTATCCTTAGCTTAATCCTAAACCTATCTTAAATCCTCTTTTGATCCTTTTATAGCTTTTATGAGTGTCTGTCCCATGCCCAAATATAACAAAAACAACATTGAGCCATTTAAAATTTATTCCAACTACTTGGATAATAACATGGTCCTTTGGTCTATAGTGTATTACACTATTTGTAAGTGGGAATGTTATATAAAATGGGGTTAAATTAATCTATTCATAAATTTAAACACTCATTCAATTGTCTAAGTTAGTTTTGAACTCATTACAACTAGGCATAACCATAGTATATTTATGTAACACTCAACATTTATCACCTAACTATGCTGGCATCAATTCACATAAGACACAAGCCTTATGTGCTCACCAAAAGCATAGTAGATAACTAATTAATTCACACATTGGGATAGTTATGTCATGGCACAAGATTTCACTTATAATATTTGGTCATTTCAACATAGGCTTCTAGTGGATTCATTAGTGCAATCCTTGTTTGAGTTTAGACTGATGGTCTATAGGGGTAAGCCTATTTTGGGTGACTAGTTCTATTCATATGGGTGTAAGCCTATAATTGGTTGGTTATATAGTCTCAAGGTTTTAAGCCTTTGTTTCCCTAACCTTAGTTTCATTCAATCACTTTGAGGAGTCAAGGGAATTCTATAGATCAAGTGTTCATGTTTTGGCTAATGCTTCCTAGTAAGTGTATCAAAGCTTGGGTGCATGAATCTCCTTAAACTTAGGCTATTTCATAGAGTATGCTAGTGTCATCACTTAGCATAGAGATGTCATTAATGACATAGAATAGAAGCTTACAAAAAACATTCTTAAATTTATTATATTGAGATATAACAAATACATTCATTGTATATTTTAATACCAAAGTGGAAGGCATTCAAATTAGAAGCACCATGTTTACTGCTACCATTCTTATTCATTAATCAAGGCTCATATAAAATAGATTATATAGTTCATTGTGATAAGAGTAGAGTAAAACCTATCTTCTACTACTTAACTACCTAGATTCTCACATGCAAGCCTAAGTGTATACAATTGGAGCCTTATTATCATCCATACTACTTCTCATGCTAATGGCATCCATAAAATTATATCTAGAACTAATTATGTAGAGATTCATTACATCCCATTTGTTTCCTCACTTCACTAGTTTGAGCTTGATTTTAGATCACATAGGAACATCTCTTTGTTAGGGTAGAAAGCACATGCTAGGTGTTGAGCTGGAGACTTTGTTGATCATTCTACTAGATCCATAATCTTGTACCCTTCACACTATGGTCACCATGTGTTTCCATTCATAAAGGATGCCCTAAAGATATGATCACCATTTAACCACCTAGAAATTGATGTAAGATGCTCATTGATTACTCTAGTTGGTGCTAAGATACAAAAAATATAAATCATCACCCAAGTGATTACCTCACATCAAAGAGTCTACCATGTTAGCATGGATTCCATACTTAATGAATTAGGGGCCCAACATTACCCCATAAAAAATTGTTGGTCCATCTTTGAAATAGGTTTTCAAATCTTTTTAGATGTATAACTCAGACATGCTCTCATTAAGTTTTGTGCTAAAGTCCTTAAATCCCTTAATACTGAGCATGATTTCCTCAATAGTACTATCTTTTTCCATGGAGGTAGCATTAAGAACAAGCACATCTATCTTCTCCAAATATTTTATAAAGGCATAAATATTTTACTTAGCTTTTGTCACTTCTTTATCAAGGATTGCTCTTTATTCATAGGCCTTAGTTTACATGGAGTGCTTCTAGGTTCTACTCCTAGTCCTTTTTATCTATGTGCTCAACACATTGGCCTTGCCAATTATATTTGCACACTTTTACCTACTCATATAGTAAAACTTAATTATCAACTCCTCCATATCCCATTTTCCTACTTGAGGCACACATCCATGACTAAATCTTGGTTGGAAAAGTTCATGAAGATGGCATTGGTTGCATCTATGCCTTCTTGAAGTTTTGTGAAAAGGTAATCAACCTCTTCAATCTTGGAAGCTAGATCCAATTGTAGCCTGGCACATGGGTCTTATTGGCCATTTTTTGGCCCACTTATTAAGATTGTGCCTAGATGGATAATCTAAGTAGAGTTCCAAAGCTTTGAAGATCAAATATTAGTTTCGTGAACAAGTCTAGAAGGGTCTACAGGCTTTCAAAAGTGCTAGGTATAAAATATTTATTTTGGCTAAGTCCTTACTTGGAATACTTCCTTTAGGATTTTTTAATTATAAGTTAAAAATATTTTGGTCCCCTTTTTGGTTAAGTGTTAGATACTTGTTCAGATAATTTTCCAACACAAAGTTTCTAAAGACTTATTTCTTTTGGAGAAATTATCTGCATAAAAAAGGGTTGTGTTATTTCTCTTCAGAGATTTGTTTTGGGTCTTTTGGGATAAGTATAGTGAATTATTGTGGGCATTTTATCTAAAATGAAAATCCCAAATGATCATTATCTTAGAAAATGTACCAAATAAAAATATTGAAGGATATTTTCTTTACCAAATGGTCTAATACAAAGTTTCTAAAGGGTACTTTTTGATCAAAATGGACCAAGGTAAAAGTTTTGAAAGGCACTTTTAGAAATCCCAAAGGGTAATCTCTAGGGGAAAAGGGACATTATAAAAGGACCAAAAGGCAATTTTTTAGGGTAAGTATCCTTAACAAAAGTTCTAAAGGCATGAATTATTTCAAACATTTTGTCTACAATAAAATCCTAAGGGTCATTTCTTCACAAAATGGTCCAAAGCAATTTTACCAAAGGGTATTTTCTCAAGAAAGTACCACAGAAAAAAGTCTTGAAGGGTCATTTTTTAGGAAAATGGTCTAGTTCAAGGGTCTTGAAGGGTATTTTTTCAAGGAAGGTACTCCAAAAAAAAAATTTAGAAAAAGGTCTGAAGGAAATAGCTTGTAGAATTTTTGATCCAAAAGGTACCACAAAAATCAAATTTAAGCACAAAAAATAGCCATTGGGATTCAAATATATCATGATAGGTGCATTAACATCAATTTTGGTCCCATATAGGTAGCCATTTAGATTTGAAAATTCAAAGATGTTCATGTAGACATCAAAGTTAATCCTCACAAAATAGTTGTTGGAATTCAAAAACCATGTAAAGTTACTCAAATAAATGCAAGCTTGACAAGTGTCTACATCTAAAAATCCCAAATCAAATCTAAATATAAATGGTGACTGGTAGGTTAGTGGGTCCAAGATGATCTAATAGATCATGTTTAAGCATACAAATATAGATCAACAACACACAAGCAGAGTCAAAGATTCAATGAGCTAAGAGGCCTCCACATAGTGTGAGCATGGGATCAGATAGAATGATGAAAAAATCCAAGGATCAAATGCAAGGGTGCCAAGTGTCAAAAAGATGTTATCTTAGGTAGAGGATCAATGACATGCATACAACCTATCAAAAGGATTTGATGGAGAGAGAAAAGGTTAATAAGTCAATAGAGTCTAAGTTAGTTTGTTGATAATCAATGAATAAAGGAATAATGTAGGGAATTTTTTATTAAGGTCGATGGATCAGTTTGACTCAAGAAAAATAAATGAAGGGACTTGAGCTGGCAAAAAATGTATGGAATTAATTTTGAGCAACCTAGGTTGAACTAGGATTATTAAAAAGGACTAGGCATTACCAACAGAGCTCCATAGAGGTAAAATAGGTTTGTTTAGGCCAAAGGGGTGGAAACTTGTTACAAAAGGGACTAAGCATCAAGAAAAGTGCCATCTATATAAACTATAGGAAAACCAAAAATCCTAGATTGGTTTTCATCTATATTAGGCCCAGGTCTAGGTTTCAAAGCAAAGATAGATGTCTATAATTAATAGAGGAACATTAACACCATAATTTTAGCAAGTATCCAGCCAAAATAAGACATTTCTATGGATATATCATATTCATAAACATGGTGATCTTGTCCTTTAGTAAATGGGACATTAATATATAAGAGCTTGAGGTATTGCCATAATAGTTGAATATGTAAGTAACCACTAGAAATTATAATATAAGTTCACACCACTCTTGATCTTGTTAGGGAAATTTTATTCCTCCCTATATGCATGTAAGGTTCTTATTGTGATGTATAGACCTAATTTTTTAGACAAACTATAGAAAACATGGCTATGGTGATATAAAGGAATTAAAATTTGTACCCATCACCTCAAGTGGTGTATTAATTATAAAATATGCTTGTTCTCTATAAAATCTTGGCTTTCCATTGTAAAAGGGATGACACATCTTAGCAACCTTATTCTACTAAAATTACCCTCTATGAGCATTTATATTGGCTAAATATTGTAGACTAATGATAATTAAGTTTACCTCCTTATGTGATTTTGATGATTTAGGTGTTATTTATGTTTGTTGATCCTTGACTATGGGTAATGTTTGCCCCTCTCAGCATTGTCCATTCCTACTACCTCTTCATAAAACTTGAAACTCACTTATATATCATATCTTATGCACACCAGGGTTTGTGTAGACTTTGTCTATAGATAATATTTATCCCTCTCAATGCTACGTTACATTCTCATGCCTCTATATGAAATACTTATGTATGCAGAGTGATTTAGAAGAAACTCTATGCTATCATCTTGTTCTTAGAGGTTCACACTATGTTTATGATAGTATGAGTGATTGATCTATTTTGGTAACATCACCTTTTAATTTTAGTATTCTCTTACCTTATCCCTCTTTTTTCTCCTTAAAGATCTTTAGTTTAGATTAGTGGTAATTTACATTTCTACTCTTTAGGCTTACATGTTGGTATTAAACTAGGTGCATTTATAATAGAACAAATCTAGCATAATATAGAGGCTCATCCTATGGAATTCAAGGGTCCCACACCTTGGGGAAATTCCCATTATCTCAATAAACCAATCCTTCCAATTTAGTGGGTGCAAGGTTTGAGTGATAATAGTTTCTTTCATGATTAGTAAGACTAATAGTATAATGAGAAACTAAATAATTGGTTCTATCTTTAGCTTATGAGTGTAGTAAACATAAAGTAGGAGTACTAGGTGACCCCAAGCATCTCTAGTCCATAAATACCAACCCCTTACCTACATGCCAAGAAGAATAAGATCATCTATAAGAGCCCTGATTTCCTTTTCACTGAGCTTCTAGTACTATATAGAGGAAGGAGAATAAGATTATATTTATCCTTTGTTAAGAGTTCTAATGTAATCTAATCTATACCAAGAACCTAATCTACACCCCCATTCAAAAGGTTATATTCTAGGTGAGGTATGTTACCTATCCTATTCATGGTTATGCCAAGGAATCAAGTGTTCGTGCCTTTTAACAGAGGTAGTCCATTAGTCCTAGCATAGTATGATGACATTTCAATGTCTACTCTCAAAATCTTGTCCTATTTCATGGGTGAGAATTCAACCTCCCCTATGGAGCATATCTAAGACATTGTGATCATCTACTCAGTATACCATCTCACCCAGGATAATGTTGTAGTTAGATTGTTAACTTCCTCATTTAAAGGAAAATCCCTTCAGTGGTATCAAGGATTGGGATCAAACCTTATTCATAGATAGGATAGACTTGGTATAAAATTATGCATGTATTTTGAGGATCGAAGTGATCACTTGTCCTTGATAAAAAACTCATGACCATAAAGTGATCCCTACATGAGATGATGGTCTATTTCAACTAAATATTCCAAAGGGTCTAGGATAGAATCATATTTTTATGTAACCCATATCCTAACACTACATTTATATATTTTATAAAATATCTTAATAGTGATATATTAGTGATGATTCAGTCTATGGGAGGTGTGGTCCTTCGTAATGCCTATAAAGTTATGGTGCATGTAGAGAATTATTTAATTCAAGTAGGCAAGATTGTGCCTATATCTGCTATGCCTATATTCATATAAACTCTCCCTAATCAAGTCGACACACAAAATATGCTAGTGCTTATCCATACTATAGTGAGCCCACCTACTCCACCCATCATGTCTTCTCATGAATTCATAAAGTCAAGAATATATTACAAAGTTTTGGGAATAAACTAGTTGCCCTCAAAAGGCAATAAGAAGAGTATCCTAGACATCATAAACCTTTCACTCAATAATAATAGTCAAATAGACCTCCATACCAAGGTGGTGCTCAAAGAAAAATTAGATCACATATAATAGGGTGCCTTATGTGAAAAATACTAACACTGACAACACTTCCAAATCCCTTGTTCTAGTACAAAATAATATAGCAAAGGATATTGAATGGTACTTCCCATGCAATTAGCCACATAATCGAGATACTTTCAAAAATAGGACCTTCAATCAAGAACTCATGATACAAAGCATGATTCAGTTACAAGAGAAAATAAGTAGCATAGCTTCATAAGAGGAGGGGATCCAAGCACCAGTTCAACCACATGATGGGTCTATTTTCATCAATTAGAAAGAAGAAGACTTTAGCTATGTGAATCAAAGTAGCATGCCTAGTGGAGGGATCATTCCAATCACTTTCAACATAAGATTAAAAATGAGAGATATAGAAGAAGCTACAAAAACATCAACACCTTTGCCTTTAGCACCCCAAGTTGATCATAATGTTATACAAACTAAAGCACTTACACAACCTTTTCACTTAAGGGATATCATGTTCTATTCAACATAGTAGATTAAATGAAGAAAACAAACATCAATGTCATAATGTGGGATGCGCTCACTATTCCATCCCAATAGAATCTACTACAAGATGTACTAAAAGGTTTTTAGGAACATCAAACACCACAACTATCACTTGCTACCTCTATGAGCTTGTGCTAGCCAAAATAAGGAGCACATGCATGTAATAGAAATAAGCCACCCTTATTATATGTCTCTTTAATCATAGGATAACACCTAGTGTAATTTGTATGATTGATTCAGGTGCAAGTAGCTTGATGATGCCCAAAAAGATCACAAATATGCTAAAAATTATGTATTCCCTTATTATAAAAGGAGTGGTATAGCTTGATGGCATAATAATAAAAGAGGTAGGTATAATAATTGATTTAAATCTAACACTTCATGTATGCCCAAGAATTTCTATTGCACAAGATATCATAGTCATTGACTTATCCCCTTACTTTACCATCTAAATCTCTCGAGACTTCACAACAAAGGTGGGAGGATAGTTTTCTTTGGATTGGTCACACATTTTGTTGAGAAATATATATGGGACCAAAGTGACAATAAGGGTGGATCCTATATTTAAAATTATAGTAAATCCATGCTATCCCATCCTAGTTAAGGAAAATTGTGTGATGTTCGACCAAGAGGAGGATTCAATTCTCCATGAAGCTAAAACATTACTAGAGGAAACCCTAGATAATTTACTAGATGAATGGGTGCATAAATTTTTTGATTGTGACCTATATGATAATGCAGAGATGAGGTTGGGTACATTTGCATCATGGAATAAAATTCCATGTTGCCTAAGCTTATGAAGGTGTATGAATATATTGAAAGTACATGGTAGTTGTACTTTGATGGCTCCAAAAGTAGGGAAAGCACATGAGCAATGTCATATTAGTCTCCCACCAAAGGGAAAATTACTTCCATGCCTTTAGACTATATTTTGATTATATGAATAATAATTATAAGTATGAGGTTATAATTCAAGGCCTCTAACTTATGCAAAAGAAAGGAATCAAGACACTACAAGTATTGGGATCATAGTGAGTTGGTTATCAACCAAGTTAGAGCATAGAACATGACTAAGAGTGGCTTGATGAAAGCCTACAAGCATAAAGTGTGGGATATGATAGA
>JARHVA010001940.1:637500-655000 GCA_037957365.1 Torreya grandis | reverse complement strand
TTTTCCTGAAGGGTATTTCTTAGGAAAGTGCCATAGAAAAAAGCATCGAAGGGTCATTTATTGGGAAAATTATCCATTTCAAGGGTCCCAAAGGGTCTTTTTTCAAGGAAAGTGCCCCAAACAAAATGTCTAGAAAAAGGTCCAAAGGAAATAACTTGTAGAATTTGTGATCTAGACGATCCCAAAAATGTCAAATTCAAACACAAAAAATAGTCATTAGGATTCAAATATCTCATGATAGGAGTGTGAATGTCAATTTCAGGCTGTATCAAGTAGCCATTTGGATTTTAAAATCCAAGGATGTTCATGCAAACATCAAATTTGGTCCTCATAAAGTAGTTGTTGGCATTCAAAAGCTATGCAAAGGTCCTCGACTAAATGAAGGTTGGGCAAGTGTCTAGATCTTGAGAGACTAGATAAAATATGATTATGAGTGGTGACTGCTAGGTTAGTGGGTCTAGGAAAATATAATAGAGCACATTTTAGCATACAAAGATAGATCAACAACACATAAATAGAGTCAAAGAGTGAGAGGTCTCCACATGGCATAAGCACATGAGTAGATAGATTGATGAGCATATCTAAATATTAAACACATGGGTCTCAAGTGTCAATAATGCATTAGCTTGAGTAGAGGATCAATGACATGCAATCAAATTATTATAAGGATTTTATATAGTGATTAAAGGTTAATAAGTCAATGGAGCTTGAGTGAGTTTGATAGCAATCAATGAACAAAGGAATGAGCTAGGGTATTTTTGATTAAGGTTCATGGAGAAGTTTAACTTGGGAAAAAAAATTAAGGGACCCAAACTAGTGAAAAATATATAGAACTGAGTTTGATCAACCCAAGTTGAACCAAAATTTATAAGAAGGACCAAGCATTATCAACATAACTCCATGGAGGTAAGATAAGTCTGTTTAGGCCAAAAAGGTGGCAACTTGTTACAAAATGGACTAAGCATTGAGTAGAGTAACATCTATATATACTATAGAAAAATCAATAATCCTAGATTGGTTTTCATCTATAGTGACTGGAAGTCCAAGTTTCAAAGTAAAGATAGATGTGCACAATTAATGAAGGATCTTTCAAACCATACTTTAAGCAAGTAACCACCCAAAACAAGAAGTCACCATAGCTCTGTTAGATTTATCAGGATGGTTATCTTGTAATTCAATAAATGGGACATTAATATGTAGGAGATCAAGGTATTTCCAAAATAGTTGAATACATAAGAGACCACTAGACATTGGAATGCAAGTTCACACCACTCTCTGATCTTCTCATGGAAAATTTCCTCCTCCCCATGCACACGTAAGGTTTTTTATATGATTTCCAAGCCTAATTTGTTAGATAAATTGTATAAATCATGGTTATAACATAGTAATAGAATTAAAAGCTGTACTCATCACCCCAAGTGGTGTATTAATTATAAAATAGGTTTGTTTTATATAAAAGCCTAACTTTCCAATGTAAAAGGGTCGACACATTTTATCAAACTTATGCTTCTAAAATTTCCCTCCATAAGCACTTGTATTAGATAAATCTTACATACTAAAGATAATTAAGTTCAACTCCTTCTATTATTCTAATGATCTGTGTGTTATTTGTGTTTGTTGATCCTTGGATATGGGTAATGTTTTCCCCTCTCACTATTGTCCATTCCCAGTACTTCCTCATCAAAATTAAAACTCACCTAAAAATCATATCCTATACATGTTAGGTTATATTTAGGCTTTGTCTATGGATAATATTCATCCCTCTCAATGTTGCATTATGTTCATGTGCCTTTATGCAAAAAGTTATACATGTGGAATGACTTGGCAAAAATTATGTGATATCATCTTGTTCTCAGAGGTTTGAACTATGTTTATGGAAGTAAGAGCACTCACTATATTTTAGGCACATTGCCTTTTTATTTTATCATTATCTTTCTTTATCCCTCTTTTTTCTCCTCAAATATACTAGGTTTAGATTAGCGGTAGTTTACCATTTTTCTCTTTAAGCATGTGTGCTAGTCTTAAACCAACTATGTTTAGAATAGAAGGAATCTGGCCTACTCTAAAGGCTCATCCCAAGGGGCACAAAGGTCCCACACCTTAGGGATGTTCCCATTGTCTCATTGAACCAATCCTTCTAATTCAATGGGTACATAGTTTAAGTGATAATGAATCCTCTTCTTCTTCTAGCATTGACTCTAGTTTCATCCTTAGGAGAATCTATTCCACTAGCAAACATACTTTATCAACATCTAAGAGGTTAGATGTATCAACATTGACTAAAAGGGATGGTTCAACTATCTCTATGTGCTTGCATAGCTATTATAGTTTGAACTTCATATCCTGCACTTCATCTTTAGCATCCTTACAAAGGTTCTTCCATTTCTTTGGTCTACCATCATTGATGATGTTATTTTTCACAAATTTAGTAGCCATACAAATAAGTACATTCCTTGACCAGACTAGGTTCATTATAGAGGGGTTTATGATGAGGGATTCATGCCCCTTCTTAGATTCATTTGTGCCCAATATGGCCTTCCAAGGTGACTCAAAGTGAGGCTCATCCATGTAGTTATCAAATGCAAACACAAACTTTATGTACATCCTAGTTGTGGTAGTTTTGGGGGCATGAAGTCAAACATATATAAATATTCATCCATCCACCCCTTATAAACTTTTTCTATGATGTTTAACTCCAAGCCTTCTTCCTTGGTGATAGCTAGTTCTATTTGATCTTCATCCTCCTCATTGGTGCTACCAATTTATTATATGCTTTCCTCTGAGGACTCTTCTTCTTATTCTATGAAGGTTTCTTCTTTGGAAATTTTCCTATTTGTCTACCTCTTCTTCCTAGGGTTTATTAGTGCTCACCTCTAGATGTGTTCCCTTGGTACCAATGTCACCTTTTTATATTTCTAATATGGTTCCTAAACACTCTACATTTGTTATTTTTCCAAGGCACCAACATCACCTTCCTTTTATTTAGGTTTCCCTTCACTACTTGGATGTGCCTATTATGTAGCTTTTTTTTCTATCTTAGTGGGGGAACTAGGTGCCTTCTTTACTTTTTCAAGGGTTGGACCCACACTTGTGGGAACCTTATTTCTTTTCTTTTCTCTCTTGGCCTTCTCTTCCTTAGTTTTCTCCTCTTTGTCCTCAACTTTCTCAATATCTATTTGAGTCATACTATATTCCTTCCAAGCTTTATTCCTTTTCTCTAATGCTAGCACCATCTCAATTTCTTCCTTTTTTTTGCCCCTTTTCTTCCACAATTTTCTCTTTTCCTCCTTATTTTGTGGAGGCTATGTGGAGGGTTATTTGGATGGGGTGTTGGATATATTCTTTGATTTGTCAAGCATGGTGGTAGTGCCACCTTAAAGGGCCTTTTAAACATCTTTGATTTTGGGATCCTCTCCCATTTCTTCTTCTTGCATAATTTAATTTTTTATGCCTTATTCTACCTCATCCTTCATCTCATCCTCCCTTCCTTGTGTGTGGACATATTCTACCTCCATTTATGTCAGGGTTATTATCAAGAGCACAATGGGTCCCTTAGGCTTTTTATTTTTATTATTTTTACTAGAGGAAGCAATCTCTAGTGGAAAGGTCACTTGCTTCTCCTTTGGATTTGAAGGAGCTTTTTATTCACTAGAGGTGACCCTCAACCTAATGTGCTCCTAAATTTCTTCAAGTATATCTCACTACCTTTTTTGGGGAGACTTTTGTTGCATTTTTGGTGTGGGTTTTCCTTTGTCACTAATCTATAGGGGAAGATCATCATATTTTCTAGGGTTTTCACCATTATTTTATGGATTCATCTCATAATACAACATGAAGATACAATAATTTATCACTTTAATTTAGAGGGGATGGAGGTTCATGTAGTCAGAGTCATCTCCCTCATCTTTTGTGGCTTTCTCTATAAAATACACTTACTGGCACCTCAACCTACTCCTTTCTAAATCTATAACCTTTGCTATGATGTCTAGCTACTATGCATTGGGAATCCTCCTTAACACCTCCCTAAAATATTTTGTAGAAAATGCATAAGGGATTTTGAGCCATCTAAATAGGTTACCATCTATGAGTTCCAAGTGTAATCCATATAAATTTTGCATGATGGCAAAGCTCATCCTACCAAATATGTACTAGAGGAGCTCTTATAGGATACACCATTCTATCTTAAATGCCTTAATGTACTAAGTGCACCACCTTATCAACCATGCATTATATTTTTTATAAAATGAGGGTGGGTAGGTAGAGTCCTAGTAATTTAGTGCTAGGGAGTCTATGTGTGTTAGGAAGACCCAAATATTATCTTCATCATAATTGGGTACACCGATCTCCTCCATTATTATTAATATCAACATTGATCCCCTCCTGAGGGTCTCTTATGCCTTGTGACACTCCAATGCATTCTTCACCATTTCTTTAGTAATGAATTTGGCAATGTTAAATTTAACCCCTTATGCCATGTGGTGGGTGATTCACAAGTATCTCTTACTAATGTCTATCAATCTTATACTAAGGAAAAGTTTAGAATTTATGAGGTGTACCACTTCTCTCATGCCAGGGTCATTTATTTATTTTATTAGGAATATGAAACCTATCTTATAATAATCAATGAGTTTCAAAACCCTCTCCATCTCTACATCATCCTCCATCATCAAGTGGATGTATAATTCTATGTCTAGGAGCCCAATGATTCTAATAATGAGGCATGTTAATATTTACATGTTATTTCTTATGAATCAGATGTGATATCCATATATAAATAATAGGAGGAATTATATAGGTTCTTTCATCTTTCAAAAACATGGAAATTCATATAGCTAGGTCATATGAATGGTCACAAGCCTATCTTAGATGAAGACACGAAATCATGTTACATTCACCTCCATATTTACTCCTATGTCAACCACCCAGTCTTGGTTGAGATCTTGAATATTTATTGGTCTGTTATGGTTGTATTCTTTCAACCTATAGGTGTGCATGAAAGACACCCAAGTCTCACCTACTAAGACCTCAAGGGGAAACTGCATTTCTTTATATGACATTTGGTGAGTGCCTCAAGATCAAACTCAAAAATGCTAACCCCTTCATATATCTACACTTTATTCCTTATTATGACTATCTCTTTTAATATCCATGCCCTCTTGGCATTCTTCTACACCTGTGATAGACTATAACTCATTCATTTCTTTCCCATTCTAAACTATCTAGTATTGAATCATGGTCTATTTATCTTCTCAAAGCTTTTAATATTTATTGGTGCTTTCTCATAGTCATGGGGTTTTTGATTGGGACTTCAACTCTTAAGATTCATTCATCATTAGTAGCAGCTTTGATATCACTCTAAATTTATTCTATCTTATTCTTTCCCAATTCTTACCCCATACTCCTCTATTCTAATCTTAGACAAAATATAATTTCTTTTTCTTTGTAACCATTCTTATTTGTTGGTTGTGGGTGTTCAAGGTTTCACTTTGGTAGCATTTCCTTACTTTAGCTCTAGTTTAGCTTTAGTTATACATTCAAATTTTCACAGGGTCCATAACCTACTACAATTGACCATTCACTCCTTTATACCTTGATTTAAAATACCATCTTAATTGTAGGTGAGTAATGGTATGGCGGCGAATGTATTTCTCAAAATCCACTAGAACATGTAAAACCCATGAAAATATGCCACCACATTACCATTTAATATAGATATTTTTACTTCCACAATCATCACATTAACTTCTCTTAATGGTATTTTTGGTGAAGTTATAGGTGATTCAAATGGTCACTTCCTACATAACATTGGCTAAATGCCAACTTATCTTGATGATTTCCTCCTATGATTTTTTCACCTTGGTGTGACCTTCACATTCCTTATGGTAACTTAGGTGAAATGATTCACATGTGCATGACTCAACCTCCTTGGTTCCATCTCCTTTTCCTACTATGCTTCCTTTCAATAATGATTCCATTTCTTGGTAAATTTCTTGCACTTTTCATCTCTTGCCTTGACCTATCCTACCCCACACAAATTATTGTGTTGGTCCTCCAACACTTTATTTTCCTAAATTGATCTCTAGTACATTAGTATCTTATGTGCCTCCTTTTTATCTCTTGCACACTAGTATCTTATGCACTTCTCTTTATCACTTGGTACTCAGATGTTTTAGTCTAGCAAAATCCACATGCCCAAAAACTTAGGTTTCTAACCTTAGGTGCTTAAAAAACACCTATGATCAACTCACCTAATTGGAGTTATGTGTGCAAGTGACAAAAAAAATTCTCATGGGCCTAAAAGTTCCTTACTTATTCACCCCACATGATAACAACACAAAAAATAAATAAATGTTTGGATTGTACCAAAATTTATGTTGTTTAGTATAACACAACTAACTTGTGATCGAGAAGTTGTTATGATGGTGTAAGTGCCATATTATTTCCTATATGGCTTCAATCAATTTCCATTAAAATTCCTAGGGAGTTTGTCACTGAATAATGTGCACAAATTACATGTGCTAGTCTCCAATATGTTATGGATGACAAAAGGGCCCATCCACCTGATCTACAACTTCTTGGGGTGCTTATGGTACTTGGAGTATACTTCACTTAATATGATTTTCATGCCATGAATTTTAGCATACCTTATCTATCTACTAATTCCATCTTTCTTGGGAATGTATCTCATCCAAGCACTCCAACTCTTCTATTCATGTTCTCAAATATTCTTGGTCATCCAATTGACCAATATGCATAATGCACAATGAGGGTACCATGAATTCCATTGATGAAACTACCTCTATGCCAAACACCAATTGGAATGGTTTAGACTTATTTAAGAACTTGTAAATAGTGTGGTAGGTCCATAATAATATTAATATCTAATCATACCAATATTTTTGACCAATGTCACATACCTTGATGAGTCACATTCCTAATATCTTATTGAATGCTTCAACTATGCCATTTTCTTGGGGATGATAAGGGGTTATCTTATGGTATTCCACCATGTCTTCGATCACCAAGATTTGCATAGTTTCATTTAGGAAGTGCATGCCTATATTTATAGTTATATTAAGTGGGAACCTATAGTGATTGATTATGTTCTCCCATATAAACTTGGTAGTGATGGTAGTTGTGCAATATTTGGTTGTCACTACCTCAATCCACTTGGTGAAATAGTTTATGGCTACTAGAATGTATCTTATGCATGCACCTTGATACAAGAGTGATTATTATACAAAAGTAAATGGTCCATTTTCTGAATGGTGCTTTTTCAAGAATAGGAATTAGAGGCATCTCATCCTAATGGTTGGGCTTTCCTATGCACTATTAGATGTCACATGTTTTGGTACAATCTTTTAAATCTTGGAATAGACTTGGCCATCAAAAGCTTGATTATATTAATTTTTATGTTGTTACATCTCTATTAATGTCCACCTATTATCCCCTCATGAACTTATTATAATATGGAGTCTTTTTCATGTTCTAAGACACATTGACACTTCATCTTAGCTTAGTTTGTATAGTTCCCCACTAATGAGTTAAAAGGGGTGATGAAAAATGTGAGTTATTTATTCTCTTTGGTTATCATAGTCTAGGGTGTAGATATAGATTTTAGAGAAGTAGTGATATTGTCCAAGTCCTTGGGGATGTGATGGACTCTATAGATTTTCACATATAGCATATCATCCTCAAAAGTTACTACTTCATCACTAGAGTTGATGTGAGATAAATGGTTTGGGCCCAAGTTCTATTTTATAGGCTTCATAACAACTAAGAACTATAATTATTATAATAGATCTATCCATCTGCAAATGCACCCATGGAGAATGGGCTTATTCACTAGGTAATTAAGTTCCTCATGATCAATGAAGAAGATAAATGGGGTTATCAACAAAGTATTTCCTAAATTTTTGTAGGGTGTAGACCATGTCAAGCACCTCACACTTGATTATTGTATAGTTCTACTCTATTTGGGTCAATTTCCTACTTGTGAAGGAGATGGGATGATCCATTTTACCTTTACTGAGTTGTGATAGAATGATTCCAATTATAGATCCAGATGTGTTAACATGGATGTGGAATGGAATCATCTAGTTAGAAAATTATTAAATAGGTGTGCTATCTAATTTGAGCTTTAGAGTTTCAAAGGCATCTTCTTACACTATGCCCCAATAGAATGGACCATCCGTGTGTAATATCTCCTCTAGTGGTGATACGATCTTTGTGTAACTCTTTATAAACTTTAAAAATGTTGTAGAAAAGGGGGTTAAATTCATCAAGTCAGGTGGTCATTCAATTATCCATGTCAATTCTAGACTTATTAAAACTAGGTACAACCATAATGTGTTCCCATAGTGCTCAAAATTTATCATTTGACTATGATAACATGAATTCACATAAGGCATAAACCTTATACACTCACCTAAATCACAATAGAGAAAGAACTGAGGCTTGTATTGGGATATATTTGCAATGGCACAATATTTCACTTATAAGACTTGTTCATTTCAACATAGGTTTTTGGTAGATTCATTGGTGCAAGCCTTTTCTAGGTTAAGCCTAATGGTCGATAGGCACAAGCCTATTTTAGGTGACTATTTCTAGTCATAGGGGCATAAGCCTATACTGGGTTGGTTTTATAGTTTCAAGGGTGTAAGCCTTTATTTCCCTAATATTAGCATCATTTAGGCACTTTGAGGAGTCAAGGGAATGCTTTAGATCAAGTTTTCATGTTTTGGCTATCACCTCTTAGCAAGGATATCAAATCTTGGGCACATGAATCTCATTATACTTGGGCTATTCCATAGAGTATGCTGACATCATCACTTAGCACAAAGATGCCATTAACAACATAAACTAGAATCTTGTAAACAACATTATTAACACTACTATATTAATATTACCACATTATAAATAGTACATTCATTGCACATTTCAATAGTAAAGAAAAATTAATTCAAATTAGAATCACCATATTTACTTCTACCATTATTATTCATTAATTAAGACTCATATAAAATAGAGTATATAGTTCATTGTGACAAGAATAGATAAAAACCTATCTTCTGCTAATTAACTACATAAAGGCTTATAGGTGTGCTTGGGTGTATATAATTGTATCCTTACTTACATCTATAATACTTCACATGCTAATGTCATCCATAACATTATATCTAGAACCAATTCTTTAGATCTTCAATACATCTTATTTGCCTCCTCATTTCACTAGTTTGAGCTTGCTTTTATAGAACATAAGAATATCTCTTTTCTAGGGTGGAAAGCACACATCATGTGCTAAGTTGGAGCATTTATTGATCATTACACTAGATCCATCACCTTATGCCCTTTGCATTGTGGTTGACATATGTTTCCATTCATAAAATATGCCTTGAATATCTAGGCACCAATTAACTCCCTGCCAACTAACACAAGATGTGCATTAATTACTCCAGTTGGTGCTAAGATACCAAGATAGAAATCATCACCCAAGTGGTTTCCTCATGTTGAGGAGTTTGTTGCATTTTCATGGATTTCATACTTAACAAATTATGGGACCAATAGGTAAGTAATATTTATCCCTTACTCTTTTTACTCCCAATGAAAATATTTTTACTTCCTAGAGCATCTTTAGGTAGGCCTAGACTCATTTCATGTCTTGACAAGCATTAGAACACTATATAAATACCACTCTCATTCATTTATCCCCTAAATGGAATATTAATTCCATTTATCATGAATAAACTCAAAAATAGTTATGTAAATCAAGGTCATTGATCCCTATTCTACCCTACTTATACATACATCCATCAACAATAGTCCAAAGCTCATATTACTTAAATTTACACTCTTAATACACCATAAAATAATTAAAAGCATCAATCTTATTAGTATTCACTTATAATTTCACTAACACTTACATTGGGAGTACATCAGGTTTGATTCTATTTTGAGGTATTAATATATAGGTAATGCTCATCATATGGGGTGTTGAGGTCATGTCTATCCTACCCTAATAACACCACTCCACTTGTACTTATGTTCATCAAAAACCATAATAAGTATGGAGACTTAGGGTTTCATAGAGAAATTAGTTAAAATAGGGAACATACAGTGATTTTGGACTTGGTCATACATGCACATGATTCTCAAAACAAGGAGAACATCCTCCTATAAATTCACTATTTTATCTACTCAAGGTCATTAATGGGTCACATGAGGACACTAAAATAGTGAATTATTAGTAGAGGGACTACACTACTATCCTATGAGGGAAATAACACATGTTTCCTATTAAGGACACCTTACACTATTCTTGCACCAATTTTTAGCTTACCACTTATCCATCTCAATCATTTTTCTAGCTAAGTACACCCTTAATAATTAATTGTTATTTATAGGCTAAGAAGACAAATTAATTATTGTAAAAATCCATGGCTATTAATATTGTTATATTTATTCCCAAATTTATTACTTATATCTTTGATCTATTTAGGGTTTTACATTAATAATTCCAAAAATAGTTAAATCAAATAGATATTATTCAAGAGACCATCTTTAATTCAAACATTAGAGTCCAATGTGTATGTATTTTTCACACCAAAGATCTGAAACGTTAGTGACAATGAGGATGAAGGTAAAATTAGGTGTCAATTATCTATTTTGGAATATATTTCACATCCAAATTATATTTTGGGTTTCATTTGATTCATTAAAAATATATTTGCCTAAGAATCATCTTTGTTTTAGACACCTAGCACCTAAAATTCATAGTTTTTCAAAGCATTTAACTAGATATATATAAATCTCAAGGATGGAGATCCATAAATTATAAGGCTATCCAAATAACCTTCATGTCCATGCTAGACACCTACATGTACCAAGGCTATCCACATGGACCTCATGTCAACACAAAAAGTCAATGCACCAAGGCAATGTAGATGAACCTCATAGATGTGATATATGTCTCTCACATGCCAAGGTAATATAGATGGACCTCATGGATGTGATGGACATGTTGCACATGCCAGGGACATCCAAATGGACCTCATGGATGTGCTAAACATACCAAGCAAGAAAAATAAAATTTCATCATTTTATTTTGGCCATAACTTTTACATCTAGACTCTGTTTTGGATCTCATTAGAAGTGTTGTAAAGGTATCAAAATGATACATCCAATGATATCAAATATTAGATATTTTAATGAAATTTTTTGTTATAAAACAAAGAGGGAGAAATGAAATTTTAATAGTGCATTAAAAGTACACCAGACACATATTATTTATTCAACCATATCTCTCATGTCCAAACCTATCTTGGTTCCTATTTGAATCATTTGAAAGTTTTTAAAATCATAAATATAATGATGTAAATAATTAAATATTAAAATACCTATTAATGTTTTCAATTCTTATATTTTATCCAAATTTCCCTTTCTAGGACACTATTTCATATGTTAGGGTGTGGCAAATACTATTTATATACTCTTTCATCCAAATGAAAAATTTTAGTGGGACTACTTTGTGATTTATTGAATTACTATTAAAAATTAAATGTAAATTATGATAGGACAAAAATTGGAATGAAAAATATCAAAGTGAGAAGATGAAATTTCATTTCATCCTTTTATGTGTTATAAATATGAATGATGAGGATTGTAACATGGTTCTTATTCCTTATTTTAATCTCTTAGGGAAGATCTACATGCAACTTTATGTGAGAGCTATGTAATTTTCTATATTCGAGTAATGGAATGCAAGCAAGCAAGTGATATCAATATTTATCTTAGTGGGTTTTGATGATCTTTGTTTATAAATTTTATACTTCTATTCATAGATAGAGATTCCATTCATATTCGACACTTTTCTTGGTTATGTGAAACTCACAGTGTTTCGAGACTTTGTGTTAAAAACCCCATGTATGGGATTTAAACCAAGTGTACCCAATTTAGGTTTTAAGGAGACTTTATGATTATAAGAAAGCTTTTCATGTTTGTTACATCTACCATTCATAGTTTTATTTTGTGTGAGAAGAATAATTTCAAACCACTTCATTCAAATCCAAGTTATTTCAGTAGTTCTCTACATTCATTCTTCCATAGGCTCCTCATCTCCATCATACTCCATTCTTCTCATTATCCATAGTTTCCTAATTTTGTTTCCTTTTTGTTATTTATATTTAAAATTACACAAACCCACCCAAAAAATACACATATAATATGAGGGATTTACCCATCTCAAATACACAGGAGAATCACTATCTCAATGGTGATTTCTCTAATTGTCAATGAATTTATGTCACTTCTTATTAGGTAGACATAAAACCAAGAAATACAAAAGTGACCTAAATTTATACCAATAAATTTAATCTATTAAAGGCACTTGTTTGGTTTTCATAGAGAAACATAATACAAATGTCTTCATGCAGGTGATTCTAAGTGTGTGAGTCACCTTAGTAGGCATGAAATTTTTGGATGCATAAAATTAAATGATATAATTACTTAGGTTGCAACCTCCAATGAGAAGATAGACATAGGAGGGTTTTATATACCTAGAACTTGAGTGGAAGTGACCATTAGCTTTTAAGGATTTAAAGTTTTAGTGTTTTTTAGGAGGCCTTTGGATGTAAGATGATAAATAATAGGACTATATCAACTAATAAATGTAATTAATATGTTAATTTTAACAAATTTATATTTTATATACTTAGCTTAGGAAATTTAAATTATTGATTTATTCATGTGGTCTATTACATAAAATGTATGTAGGATATCAGAGTTTGAAATTTGAAAAATAGTATTGATCAGGAATGCATTTTGATTAATTTTAGGTAAGGTATTAGGATTTTGAATATTTGTAACATTAGATGGATATAGGGGTGAATTTATTACCTTTTTGACTATCATATTCTCTTTAGACTTGATAGATAAGGGAGAAAATATACTAGTAATGAGTTTTAATAGATGTGCTTTGGGAGTTTATTTATCCTTTACATTTTCATTAGTTTTCTTAGATTATTTTCAATTTTTACCTCTTATTTATTATTTTACCTTGTGAAAACTATAGAGGATTGGTTATCCATTTCATCTACAACATCATCATATTCAACAAAATATGACACATACTAAAAATATTCAATAATAGAGTCACTATTAGGTTGTTCAATTTAAAGTTTTAAAAAACCAAAATATTATTGTTCAAATTCAACACATTAATCATAATTTTTTTCATCTTATTCACAAATTTCATAGTTCAAGTTGATAGGGGAAGTTATAACTGGAAGAGCTTCAATTGCCTATCTTTATTAATGTGGTGTGAAGTGATTATGATTATTATTGTATGGATCATATTTATTTATTAGTACATTCTTGTATGTAAGGGTTGGTTTATCTTGAGGCATTTGTTTCTTCAAGGATATTGAGTCATTATCTAATTTATATACAAGTGGATTGAATGAAATTTGATTTGAGTCTTGAATTTTAATTCTTTTGGATGTTTTTTTCAATTTATTATCCATGATGAGATTATCCTCCACATCTATAGCCATTGCAAAACATCAAAATGAAACTTACCTCTTGTATTTATGAGTTAATGAAGAAACATTTTTTATTTTCTATAGTAGGTGAAATAAAAATAGTTATCTTATGCTATAATTTGTTAAAGTTTGTAATAAATTCCCTCATAGTTTCTTAAGGCTCTTTCCTCATTTGTGATAGTTAAGTGAGAAGGGCATGTGCATATTTCATTAGTTTGAATTTATATTCAATATTTATTTTTTCATTATGTTATAATAAAGGGAAAAAAATTACATTAGATGATAAAACCAATTCATTACTCCTTTTTTTAAGGTTTTCATTAAAAACATTACTAAAATATATTCATGTTGCACCATAAGAATGCTACATGTGGCAAATAATTCAATAATGTGCTCACCAATATGTTCCTTACCATCTCTAGAGAACTTGTGGAAATTATTTAGAAAACATATAAGAAGTTTATGCATCTATCCTCCTAGATCCAGTGGTCCTATTATAGGACCCCAAGGTACCATGACTATGTTTTGGAAGATTAAATTCAAAGGAAAGATTATTTTAGAGTGAATTAGATCTCAACTTCTTGTAGTAATACATTCTTTCTATTTATCATTTTGATTAGAAGGAATGATTATAAATTTATTGGTTCTTGTTCTTGTTTCTTGGCTCAATTTTTTTAAAAATGTTGTTGAATATCAAAGAAATAATCTAAAATTTATTTTTATTTGCTTGTTTTACTCAATATTTCTCAGCTAGGATGAGTTTATTCTACTTTCTAGGAGAAAGGGTGTCTAAAGATCTCTTCAAAAAACTCTTATCATAGTTTTTGTAAGTTCTCTTATGGCAACAAGAATTGTATCTCTTATTATAAGTTCTTATTCATCTAAAATAACTACAACCCTTTGGTATTGATTCATGCTTGTTATGTTGTCCCATGTAAAATAAAAAAGGTCAAAAGAGAAATTATATTAGTTAGGTCATACCTAATCAATATTTAGTTGGTAGATATGGGATTGAGTTCTAGAGATGGTCATATGGGAAAAATAATAGATTTTTTTGGTAGCATTAAAATAAAAAATGTTCCCCATGTTGGGTGCCAAAAATTATTGGTGGATTATTTTAAATAGGGGAAAAGAGGGTATATATTAAGAGTGAAGGGGAAAAATTACCTCCTATACTATTGAATAAGGTTGATTTATTGAAAAAAATAAAATCTAGGGAAATAAAACATACAATAAATACATCTAAGTTTTTCATTCATGGGGGTTTTGCATATAAATTAAAAATAATATAGGAAGGAAGGAATGAAAGAGAGAGAAATAGAGCATGAGATCATAATGAAATAATGTACATGATATAATAAACTCATATTTCAATCACTCTTGAATAATATACGTACTTAAGAGAATTAACATTTCAACATTAAAAATTTATTATAGATAAATAAAAAAGATTAAATGAATATTAAAAAATAATAGCCATTCACCAAGAAAACAAAAGGTACAAAGTCATGTCAAGCTTCCTTGTATTAATCCTTACAAAAAAACACAAAGTCTCTTCTTCTCTATATTAAAAAAATGTCGATACTATAAAAATTATCATATAAAGGACCCCATAACTCGTATTTATAACCTTAAAATGGTTATAAAAGGTAGTTAGGGTTTTAATTATGAATTAGGATAATATAAAGATATTTTATGAAATTAAATAAAATATATATTTATTTCAACACAAATTAATAAATAAAATAAAGAAAATTTATGAAAAATCAAATTTACAATATGTCATCATAAAGTAACTATATAACCTATCTAAATGTAATAAAATTGTCCCCCACTCAAACTTGAGATGTCCCATTTGGAGAGGAATATTTAACATCAATCATTTCATTACATTTATTTTGGGGGTTCTTATTTTCAAACTTGAATTTCATAAATTTATCAAGTTAAATTTTTATCTTATTTGTCTCAAAGAAATCTTAAAATTTGAAGCAAGCTTTACACATGATATATACTTTATAGATTAGATTTGGAATATGATGAAACTCAATGTTATTTTTATCTAAGTTTTAAAATAAGACATAGAGTTTGACGAAATTTGACATAGAAGAAATGTTGGTGCAAAAATTTATTATGAACATTTAGTTCAGTTGACTTAAGTAGTTATCTTTTTTAATATGGTTAGTGTGAAATTAGGTTGTGTATATGCCCAAGGATGTATTTAATGTTTACCTACCCACATGTACCACCTTAATTAGATTATACCTTTTGTATGGCTAATAGGAGTACATATGTACGTATTTGAATTTGTTATAAATACTCTTCTCCTCCTTTGTATTTTACATTATTGTTCACATTGTTGACACATTGAGTTTTATACAGATACAAAAATGTTGAATATTGAAGTAATCATCTTTGTTCTCATTTTAGTTCTTTGTTTATTGCCTCTATCCTCCATCATCTATGATTTGGTTCTTATTCAATCTTAGATCATATCTTAACATGGTACTAAAACTATATAAATATATCACTGTGGCTTAAAATTTATTTAATAACATTTTTTAGAAGTAATTTTTTCTATGGTATCTCATTTTCCAAGTCATGTAAATCATATTTTTCATAGATATAGAAAATTTGTAGAGGTAAAATTTATCCAACGAGAAGAAAATCTTTTTCAGATCATATAGCATGTTTTGAGGCCCAAATTAATTATTTTTAGTAATTTTAAATAAGTCAATAGCTATACTATTTATCTAGATTAGATCTAAGCCCATTCATTATACATTTTAATTTAGCAGATTTCATGCATGGTACTTTTATTTCACTTGGACAGTGTAATTTTTTCCTTGGTAGATTTTTTTGAGGTCATATTATTGCATTAATAAAATGCAATGGTGCCTTTATTATGAATTTTGGCACATTCTTCTAGATATAATTTTATTTAAGATTAGAGGATGGGATTTGGTCTAATAGGTGGTCAGACCCCCCATAATAAAAATTTGTAGACTTTATCTCTCTCCTATCTTTTATGAGCTATTGGGTTTGAAAATGCACATTTTTTTTATCACTTTTGAAGGGGACCTAACATGGCCTTGTTGTTAGGGCCCTATTGAATAAAATTTTGTCTTTTTTTACATTACACCTTTTTGGTAAGACTCTTATATTTTATGACATGTTGTTCACGTAGTAAACTTTGGGCCACTTGTGTAGATAGTTCCTTATTTTAAATTTTTTTGACATGATGACCATTATTTGTGAATTTTGCCATCCCAAAAGTTATTTTATTTTTATGTGTTCAAAATAGTGGATTTTTGGCCAATTGTGCAATAATTAACCATCATGATTAGTCTATGTCTAGTTTGATTTACCACTTCTACTCATGCTATTTATTTTGAGAATAATGAGGCCCATTTCTTTGCACCTAGTTGCATTTTATTGGAGAGAATTTTTAATTCAAGTAAGCAACTTTGTGTATATTTATGATTTCGTTGTTTTAACATAATAATAAATTTGGTTTCCTCACATGTACATGGGTATCTTATTAGGATTTTTTTTTTGTCAAAACCCATATGAGGATTTTAGTATGTATCATATTTATAAGGAATTATTTAGTGTAATTTTATGTATTATAAACATTTTCATTGACAATATGACCATCTTGTGTTATGATTGAAATATGGTATTCCCTACATTAGTCAGGGTTCATATTTACCTACAAGTATCCATCTTTTTTGTTATCAAAATTTATAACATTATATCTAAATCATATTTGGTGTCTCAAAACTAAGAACATTGTCTTTGATCAAAAAAATTTGATGGTATAAAAATTACCATAGTATTTATGTGTTATGGGTAGTGGATTCATACCACTCATGCAACTATCATGAGTTTTTCACTAGGTTTTCACTTCTATTCTACACATCATCTGAATGTGAATTATGCCATGTTTTAGTTTATGAAGGTCA